>ML663567.1:154702-479688 GCA_007570785.1 Antilocapra americana
TGTGTGTGTGTGTGTGTGTGTGTGTGTGTGTGTGTGTGTGTGTGTGTGTAATGGAATATTACTCAACCATAAAAAGAATGAAATTCTGCCATCTGCAGAAACACAGATAGACCCAGAGAATATTATGCTTTGTGAAATAAATCAGATAAAGACAAATAGAGTATGATACCATTTATATGTAGACTCTAAAAAATTACAACAAACCAGTGAATATAACAAAAAAACAAAAGCTGACTCATGGACATAGAGAACAAAACAAGTGGTTACCAGGGGGGAGAGGGAAGTGAACAGGGGTAATACAAGAGTAGGGGAGTAAGAGGTACAAACTATTAGGTAAAGAATAAGCTACACACATATATTGTACAACACAGAGAATATAGCCCATATTTTACAAGAACTCTAAATGAAGTATAAGCTTTAAAAATTATGAAAACTAATATAACATTGTAAAGCAACTATACCTCAGTAAAAATTAATTTTAAAAATTATGAATCACTATATGTCTTAAGTGTATAAAACTATACAGAAACTATATTTCAATTTTAAAAATAAGTAAATAAACAAAATATAAAATTAAACATGTATGAAATTCTATTTTGAGCCACAAAACTATCAAGAACTTTTTTAAAAAATGTAATAGACCTGGATGGGAGGGGAGCTTGGGGGAGAATGAATACATGTATATTCATGTATGGCTGAGCCCCTTTGTTGTCCACCTGAAACTATCACAACATTGTTAACTGGCTATACTCCAAAATAAAATAAAGTTTAAAAAAAATGTAATAGCAGTGCTCGCCAGGCTGGAGAAACACTAAGCTCATTAACTGTTATTTGAGATCATCAAATAGGACATTTCTGGAGGACAAATGAGGTGAATCTTGAAAAATCTTTATGATGGGCATTCCCTTTATTTAGAAAACAATCAGAGGTTAGCATTGCCACATATAGATTTGGGGGTATCCACCCAGATCACACTGAGCGCCTCAGTCCTGCCTTCCCCACCCCACCCTTATCTACAGGGAAGATAAGCAATCATCTCCTGCGCTTCCTGCCACAGTCCACAGGCCCAGTGGCCCCACACTAGAGATGGAAGGCGGTGCAAAGAGAAAGAAAGACAACTGACTTTGGCTGGAACTATAACATATGAAGTTGGAAACCGGGCTGGTGGCTTCCGAAAGCAGTGCCAGAGAAGGCCGCCTTCACCAGGAAGGAGGAAAAAGCAGCTGCCCAGAGAGACAAAGATGAGGGTGAGGGTGTGCCACTCAGATCTTAGAGCTGCAGACACTAGAGTGGGATTAGACTGGCAGGAGATTTATTTGCGGAAACCCCTGTGAAGGAGGAAGGAGGAAGAAGAAGGCAGGAAGAGCCTACAGAACCACGATGCAGGTCTGACACCCATGGAAACAGAGGGGCAAGGAAGAGCCCCACATAGCAGGGTGGGTCTGAGGAATGCCCAGCCAGACCGGCGGGGAGGCTCCGGGCAAGGCTGCCACAGGCAGAAACAGTAGCTAACGGCTCAGAGTCCTGCCGGGCTCACAAAGCCCGAGTGGGCAGCGCAGCCCTGGCATGTGTGGATCAAAGCTGTAGTGGCTAGAGGTTGTGCCCACTGCTCTTGCAGCTGGTCCTCCTGAGGGGGGACCAGAGCAGGGTACCCCGTGGATGCTGCAGAGGGCATCTCGGGCTCCCTGGGCAGTTTTCCGGTCCCCAGTCCAGGTCGTCCCAAGAGCCTGTCACATCTCTATCAAGGATCCCAGATCTTTGTACTGATCATATTTTTATAATCCCTTCATCCCAGGCAGAGAAGTGCAGAACCACCCCTCCCACTTACACACACACACACGTGGGTGTACACAGCACTGCACTCACATTCAGAAGCCACACAGAGCATCCTTGGACTCAGAGCACTGGGAAGTAACCCCAGGAGGCCTCCCTTCACCCAGGCTGGGGAGAAAACCCACCCTAGTGCAGCAGGGGCTCTGGGTTCCATTCTGACCTTGCAACCACAGCCCAGAGGGTCTGATTCCCCCTAATCCTGGAAGAGCCTAGGGAGAAGCCTAGGTCTGCATTCTGCCTGCCTGACTCTCCCTCCTGCCTCTTTACACATCCATTCCTCAACACAAATGTGTTCGAACCTTTGGGGGCCTAAAGGGACCAAGAAGAGCCTGCAGGGATGGGAAAAGGAAGTAGAGGCTGAGTACCACCCTGCTTTCACTCTGTTTCATAGCCCATGAAATTCAATTTTGTTCCATCTCCCTAGATATAACAGTCCTTCACACTTTAGTGTGAATTAGCCTGCTACACTACTTTCTTCAAGGAGAGGCTTCTCAGCACATCAGCCTTGGGCATCCAGAATGAGATGGTCATACATGATTGGGGATGTGAAGGAAAGAGAATGATGCCCATAAAAATGCATCTTATCATGGCTCACCCTGCCCTCCCACCCTTACTCTAAGGGAGGAGGGACCTCGGCTTGCATCAGTTCTGTAACACCTGCCCCACACTAAAGATGCTGGCAGCCAGCCACACTTCACATTTAACCATTTTTAATGCTCAAAAGATCTGTACAAAAAAAAAAAAATCACAAATGGATCCTCACAACACCCCTGTGAGGTAGGTATGCAAGTATTATTCTCCCATTTTACAGATGGGGAAACTGAGGCAGAGAGGTGATGTGACCAGCCAGTAGTCCCAGCACAGCTGAAAGTCAGGGCCAACCATGAGAACGCAAAGGATCCCTCCCAGTTCAGCCCTGATCTCTGACCCCTCACCTTGTCTGCAGAGAAATTAACTTTTTACTACATGCAAAAATAAAACCAAAAACAACAAATCTAAAAAGGTAGTGAAAAGACATACAGTAGATTTGCAAAAGAATTCAGCCAAAATGGTCATACATTTTCCAATACTAGGTAGACGTGAACAACTTTGGCCTCATCCGCCTTTTCAAAATACCATGACCAGTTATACATCATCTGTTTTTCTGTCCAAGTGCTGGTGTCCAACCAAGAGAGGCCTGCCTGGCCCCAGTGAGCTGGGCCAGGGGGACAGCACACTGTTCAGCCCCTGCATTTTGGGGGGAGACCAGTCCCCGAAGGGAGAACCACAGGGTCAGCTCAACAGCCACCTGCCTCTCTGAGCAACCTTCCCACCATCCACACAGAGTTGGTCCCAGCAGCTGCCAACTCTGCAGGCCTCGGCCTCTTCTGCTCCCATCACAAGGCAGCTCGAGGGTGCTCAGCGAGGATGGCCTGCAATCCAAGTGCCCCCTCGTGCCATCCCTGGCCCACTCTCACACACCCCACTGCTCACTCAGGGTCACCCAGGAGTCCCCACAGCTCCTGCCACAGCAGGCGGGGGCTCAGGCCACTGTAGCTGGGCCAGGCAGAGCAGGGGGGAGGTGCTTCCGCAGACCTCCCCCCATGCTCCCAGGGAAACAGAGCAGGCCTCTCCCACAGGGCGACACGCACCTTCTGGGGGCTCTTTCTTGCCCCTGCCAACCCCAAGAGGGATTCCCTTTTGTTTTCAGCTCCATGGAAACCTCTACAGTCCTGCCAGCACAGGGGAGGGGAGGGGGCAAAGGCAGGAGGGGCAGAGGCCTCCACTGAACCCACACGGAATGTGGCTGTCCTTCTTCATGTCTCGAGGTTAAGACAAAGAACGAGAGGCAAGAACACCAGGGGAAACTGCCATACGGTAGCAAATCTATCCAGAGCGAAGGCCACCTCCCCGGGAGCCCAGGGCCACCAGGGCACCGCTCAGCAGCAAAAGGGGAGAAGCCATGGGGAGAGCTGCAAGAGAGGAAACCAGCACTGGCTGGGGCGCTCTAGGCCGGGGGCCATCAGAACCGCTCGAGGCAGAGGGGAGGACGGCAGTGGCGAGAGGTTTGGCTTGGCAGCTTGGGGAGTGAGCGCCTTGGAGAGCTGGCGCCACAGCAGGCCTTCCTGCAGGCCCTCCCAGAGCAGCCATTCACCAGGCATCACTGTGCGCCCACTACCCTGCAACAACTCTCAAAAACGGGATCCCCACCCACCCCAGTCTCTGGGAGACCGAGGAGTCATTTCTCAGGGCCACTGCCACGGAAGAGCACTGGGTACGCCCAGCCCACGCAGGAGGGAGGGGGCCCTGTGGGAGGCGGTGACGGCAGGGGCAGGGGGCGTGCGTCCCACAGGAAGCCCCCTTTCTACAGGAAGTCCCCTGCGGCAGAGAGCTCAGGGCCACGGTTCTGCTCCTGCCACCGGCAGCGCAACCTCGAGAAGGGCTCTTCCTCCACGCTCTCGAGCTCGGGGAAGCCCAGCTGGTTGAGGATCTCGTAGACGCCGGCCTTTGCTGCCACCTGGGGAGGACAGGAGAGTCTGGGGCAGTGCTCGAGGGGAGGGACGGTGTCATTCGGGTCCCGTGCCCTCCTCTGTCACACCCCTCAAGGGGCCCGGCTGACACATGTGTGAATCTGGGGCCCAACGCTGCCTCCCACCAGCTCAGCGACCTACACAAGTTTGCATTTTGATTCCTTTTAAATGCTCTGAGCTTCTGTTTTTCCTTGTGATGGCAGAGCACAGCGCGGAGGGCTTCACTGCACAGAAAGTGCTCAGCAGGCAGTAAGGGCAGGTAGGAAGCGGAGAGCAGAGGGGGAGGCCAAGCACACCCCGCCTTCAGCCCCGTTGCTCCCATGGGCACACTCAGAAGCACAAGCCCAGCTGCTCCTGGTGCTACAGCTGGGCCCGTGGGGAGCCCTGAGGAAGCCAGCGAGAAAGCAGCAGCCGGCAAGAGCCCTTTGGCTATGAGTTCCGACTGTGGACCCGACAGGCCCACCAAGGGCCTCAGCTCAGGCAGGTTGACTGAGGCCTCCCTCGACACTCTCCATACAGCCGTAGGTCCCAGGCCCTGGCTCTAGACTCAAACCACTCGATGATCAGCCTTCTTCTCTCCCCACCATCCTGGGGACGGGGAGGATGCTGGCTCCACTCCAAACTAACATCCCCAGGCAACCCTCAGCCCCTACCCCTCCGCTCATCCCTGGAAGCTAGAACCTCGACATCTCCCACGACCCACCACCCAGCTTCAGCTGGGGAGGGGATCAAGCTCCTTCCCAGCCCCCGTCCCACCCCCCTATTTCAGCTCTCCAAGCAGAAGTGTCCTAGGTTCTCTACTACTGCCAAGAGGAAGCTGAGCCCAGGCCTGCTCGAGAGTGTTCCCACTGTAACGTTGGTGTGACCCACCCCCACATCAGGACCACCCTGAAGGCCTGTCTTCGGCACAAACACACAACAGCCACCCATCCTGGCACGGGGTCCTGCAGGGGCCTCCCAGCCTCTGTCCCCTCGCAGCTCCGACCCCCCTGCACACCTCCCGAAGCCCCACACCTTTCCTACACCTGTCACTCCTGCCTTCCCGTCTACCCTGCCCACGGGAGCTAATTCTAGCCTGGAGTCCAGATGTCAACCACCAGGACAGGCCAGTGAGGTCAGCAGGGGCCAGCGTCCCAGCAGAGGGGTAATTACAGGCCACTCTGCCAAGCAGGAAGGGAGACCTTTCTCCTACCCTGGAGGCGCCGAGGCGGCAGCTCTGCCTCTAAAACTAGCCAAGCTGGGAAGAGCCAAGCGGAGAGGAGGGAGGAGGTGGCCCGAGACGTGTCTGTCCTAGGCCGGACATGGTGGGCTCTGGAGCCAACCAACTGCTCTAGTGCTGACTGACACGGCCCTGACCCGCTCTGCGCCCAGACTCCTCGTCTGTGGAGCAGGAGCGCACAGTGGCCTCGCGAGGCAGGCCTGCTGACACGAGCTGTGGCAGATGGCAGTGCACGGACCTCACAGAACCCCCGCCACGGCCTCCTGAGGTGGTGCCCACTGTGCCAACAGTGTCTCCGTGGTAAGGCTGAGGACAGCCGCTCAGAGGGGCTAAGTGCCTTGTCCAAGGTCATGGCTGGAAGGCGGCAGGGGAGTGGGAAGCCAGAGGGCACAGGTGAAGGATGAACACAGCAGTGGGCGTGAACACCCAGGTGACGCTGCCTGGGGGACGCGGGGAGCAGGGACCCAGCCCGGCCCGGCCCGCTCTGTCTCCTGCTCCTCATCCCTCGCGCACGGCCTGCCGAGCGCACGCGCGGTGCTGGGACCCAGAGCTGAGCGAGACACGACCTCGGCGCAGGGAGGAGCGACCCGAGGGCTGTGCCCGCTCCCCGGGGAGCCTGTCCCCGCTCCCCGCCCTCACCTCCCGCATCCAGGCGCTGAAGGGCCTCTGCCAGGAGCCGGCCTTCTCCAGGTGCAGGTACGCGCTGAAGAGCACCAGGTAGACGTAGCGCTCTAGGTACTGCAGGCTCCGCAGCCGCAGCCTCCGGGCCTCCTGCTCCGCCTTGGCCGCTTTTGCCTGGAGGACGGGCGGCACGGGACGGGGTCAGAGTGGGGGCTCATCCCCACCCAGCACACTGCACACCCCCCACGCTCTACGCAGGTCACACGCCCCACGCTCAAACACACACCACACACGCTCTACACAGGTACACACACCCCACACTCACACCACACACGCTCTACACATGTACACACACCCCACACTCTACACAGATACACACACCCCATCCTCACACCACACACACCCTACACATGTACACACACCCCATCTTCACACCACACACACTCTATACATGTACACACACCCCATCTTCACACCACACACACTCTACACAGGTACACACACCCCATCTTCACACCACACACACTCTACATGTATACAAACACACCACGCACACTCCACACACAGACTCTCATAATCACACACCCCACACACTCAACACACATACACACATCCTACACACAGAGACTCTCACAATCATATATACACTCTGTATATACACCATATACACTCTACAGATATACAAACACACCACACACACACTCCACACACAGACACTCATAATCACACACCCCACACACTCAACACACATACACACATCCTACACACACAGACTCTCACAAGTGTACACACCACACCCACGCTCATACACGTATGTATACACTCACAAGTACCTCATTCACATGCTACACACCCTCACTCACACACCCCACACAACCAGAGTCACACACACACTGCACACACACACACACTCCAAGGCTGGGGACAGGTCATAGAAAGACCACAGTAACAGAATTAGCAAGAGGTGCAGCGCTTTAGGGAAGTAACAGGCTGGGATGGGACATAGACTCTTTTAAGAGTGACCCTCAAGCACATTCTAGAAGAGCACGAGGCCCCTGCTAAGGGGAAAAGAGACAGCCAAGGGATTAAAGAGAGTTTCCTAGAGAGCGTGGATGCACTATACCATGAGGGCTTCCGTGAACTTGGAAGGACAGTAAGCACCAGAAGGGGAAGACAGAGGTGAGGGTGGTGCGAGGCAGGTGGGCATCGGGCAGGGGCCAGCTTGGCTGGAAGGAGGGTGCAAAGGGGTGAGCTGGTACCCACTGGAAGCTGCCCCGGGCTGAGAAGGCCACCCTCTAATCAGCTATCCTGCATGCAGATGCCTGGGCCCCACCCCAGACCAAAGGAGCATCTGTGCAGGCTGGGCCTGGGCTTTGGATTGTGCAAAGTTCCCCGGGCGGGTCTATGGAGCTAGGGTTGAGCTCTGTGGCTTCAGCACTGCGGAGCCCCTGAAGGTCTGAGAGTAGGGACGACCTGTTAATGGAGGACTCAAGGGAGACTGATGCTCAGGAAGAAGGAGGCTTACTTGGGGGCCTCTCCAGGTTCTCAGCATGGGGGTTGGTGGGCATCCAGGGGCACAGGCCAGGACATACAGGGCCAGCTCCCCCTCTGTAGGGTGTCCACCCCAACACGAGTGTGCCCCTTCAGCCCACCACAGATAGACTGCCACCCAGGGGGCGCCTCGAGGACTGAAAGCCACACCTCACCTCACACCCTCCCTCTTCTCACCATCACGTCACCATTCCAGGCCTGCCCTGGCCACCATCCAGGGCCCACAGCAGCCCTCTCTGCTCCTAGAAGAGGGTGCGGCATAGCGCCTGTACCTTCAGGCGCCAGGAGCACCCAGGGGAGGGCACAGATGACTCCCAGCCCCCAGGAACCAGGAAGGGCAGTCTCCTAACAGCTGGGCCACAGCTGGAAGCCTTCCCACATAGGCGCACAATGTCAGTTTCTCATGTATCTCCTTCAGGAAGGCTCCCAGGCGGGCCCTTACCCCAGACGTGACACAACCCACAGCACCCTGAAGAGTGAGCTGGAGCAGACCTGCTCGCAGGGCCTGTGGCCCCTTCCACTTCTCCCTCGGGGGATTTGGCCTTTGGGGCCTCTGTCATCATTGCTCCCAGAGTCGGGAGTGGACGGTCACTTGCACAGCTGGCCCCTCCCATGACCTTCCAGAAGCAGCTCTGGAGCCTTGGGAACAGAGCAGGGGTCGAAGGCAGACAGTGAATGGGGCCCCACTGGGGCGAGGGGACCAGGGCCAATGCCTTGACTCCCTGGGAGATGGGACTAGGTTCCGGTCCCAGTTCTGCCATTTAAACTCTCGGCCCCACGTCGCCAGGGGTCAGATAGCTCAGTAAAGCATGGTATGAGGAAACACCTATAAGCCCTGGGGAGCCACACAGGTCCGGCCATTCACAGAACAGGGGTGGGGGGCCCGGCACAAAGGTAGGGCACACACAGGCCCTGCCCACAGAGATGCCTGTGGTCTGGGGGAGGCAGAGGACAATCAGCAAACACCCAGAGCAGCCAGATGGCAGGATCAAGGCAAGATGGGTGGCTAGGAGAGAAAGGGGCTCCGAGAGAAGGAAGATTTGAGGTGCATTAGGAAGAAGGGGGCAGGAAGGTGTCCTGAGAGGGGAGGAAAGGGTCAAAGAGTGAGGTGGGTTCAACAGAGGGAGTGGGAGGGGTTTGTAGCAGCAGGGGACCTGGAGCCAGGGGAGCCCCAGACCCTACAGACAGAGGAGCTGGTGAAGGTTTCCGGTGGATGTGAGGGCGGGCCTGGCTGCTGCCTTGGCAAGATGACTGGGCAGGGTGGGGGCAGGATGCCTGTTGTTTTAGGAATCTTCCTAAATTCCTTCCACTTCAGGCAACCAAGTGCTCAAAAAAGAAAAAAAATACTATTTTGTTTAGAAATTAAGCAGTGAACCAAAAATTTAAAAAAAAAAAATTACCTAAATACAAACTGTGGCCAACAGAGCACAATTCTGCCTAAGGATGAATACTTCATGTCAAGAAGCACTGGGCATCCGCCACCCCACCCCTTACCCTACTGCCCGGTCTCCATCCAAAGGCCAGGAGCCTAGTTCAATACAGTTTCTTAGAAAGAAGGAAAGGAATTCAAACCACTGTCCCACCAGGTGAGAGCTACTGCAAACTACTTTTGAGCGCTCAGAAGTAAAGTCCTGGGGTGTGAAGAGGCCCCAGCTCTGGACTCAGCCCAGGGGCACAGCCGCACCAGCCCTTATCCTCTTGGCACCCCCTGCGGCTCGGGGGACACAATCCTGCTCTGCCCTGAAACTCCAGGAAGGATTCCGAGGACCATCTGGGGTGGAGAGGTCAAGTGACTCCTTCCAAGTCCTATGGCAAGGTAGGGTAGAATTATGTCTAAATTCAGACCACTGGGTCAAGGTTGACGCCTGATACCTGCTGGAAGGTTCCTTAGGTGCACCTTGCCAGACCACAGTCTATGATTTGAGACAATGAGCCACCTTCCTTGCAAAGCCCTGGTTTCCTCAAAATCACCCCATGTCGGCACCGTATGGGGAGGAAGACAGGCCAGCTGCCTCCAGGAGATAAAAATAGTGGCTGTTTTTAAGTGGCCTGGCAGGCCAGGCTGTCATTAGCTGTGGCGGAGCAGACAAGATTTCCTTGTCCATTGGGGACTGAGCACTAAAATAGACAGGGCCCAGGAAAGGTGGCCCAGGCGCTGGGTAGGTCAGGTTTCTCACGCCCCCATGCTACCCGGCACCAGCACGGGCCCAGCGGCACCTGCAGTGGCTCCCCTGAAGCTCTGCTGCTTGCAGAGGTGGGAGAGCCCCACAGAGGCAGGGCCGGAAAGCCTCCCCAGGTGTGTACAGGGCCCCTGAGTGCAGGTACCGGCTTGAGCACGTTCATGCAGATCTGATGATGAGATTTTGATATGCCCTCCAGTGACCCCGTGAGGGAAGAGGGACATCTCATGTTGCAGACGGGGCTCAGCAAGGTCGCAGAGTTCTAAGCTGGGACATGAATTCCAAAACTCCAGCTTTCCTACCAGCTCTCTAGCCCCTTTCACCACAGTCAAGTTCAACCACTCCCTGCCTCACTCTTGCAGCTATACTTTTACCCTCTTTCTTCCTCCTGTCTGGAATGCTCTCTCTTCGCCTGGCTACGTGATGTTCGTCTTGTCCCTCCAGGCCCGGGACAAGCCCCTGTTCTCCTGAGGCTCTGAACCATCCAGTCCCACACCTGCCCTTCTTGGCTCCTGTTCTCTGCACCAATTCATTAACTGCTGCTGCTGCTGCTGCTAAGTCACGTCAGTCATGTCTGACTCTGTGGAACCCCACAGACGGCAGCCCACAAGGCTCCTCCGTCCATGGGATTTTCCAGGCAAGAGTACTGGAGTGGGGTCGCCAGTGCCTTCTCCAAATTCATTAACTACTACAATACATTCCATCACGAGGGTTTCTTTTTTTTTTTTTCCTTAGGCCATCTCATACGACATGCGGGATCTTAGTTCTCAGACCAGGGATCGATCGAACCCATGCCCCCTTCATTGGGAGCTCAGAGTCTTAACCACTGGGCTGCCAGCGAAGTCCCATCGTGAGGGTTTCTGACTGCTTCTCCAAGGCATGACTGGTCTCCTCAAGACAGCAGTAAGCCAGGGCAGACGTCAGGTTATGAGCAGGTTTCCATCTCTGCCTCCCCACCACAGCCCCAGGTGTCTGACCAGGACCCGGAGTGCAGCGGTGCCTGACTAGCCAGCAGACACCCATTTCCTAGGTCATGTCACCCTTTCAGTGTCACCCAGGACCGCGAGTGCAGGCAGGACTCTGGGGACTCCCGCACACCCCTGCATCGCGACTCAGACGTGCAACCACTGCTCGTGAGCTCCACATGGATACAGTTCAGACTCCACAAATTCCACACACACCCCAAATGGACCTTGGGAGCCCTCCCCAAACCTGACCTGCCCATAACTTGCCCTCTTAAAGGAAACCCCACCCCTCCTGCTGCTCAGGCCCAAACCTGACATTCCTCCTCAACCTCTCCCTTTCTCAGCCCCAGTTTCATTCAGTTCAGTCACCAAGTCACATCCAACTCTTCAAAACCCCATGGACCACAGCACACGAGGCTTCCTGGCCCCTCACCATCTGCCAAAGTTTGCCCAAGTTCAAGTCCATCAAGTCAGTGATGCCATCCAACCACCTCATCCTCTGTCACCCTCTTCTCCTTCTGCCCTCAATCTTTTCCAGCATCGGGGTCTTTTCCAATGAGTTGGCAGGTCTTAGCCCCACATCCAACCAGAGAATCCCACCAACTCTACATCAACACACCCCCAGAAGTTGCCCACCTCTCATGCTCCAGTAAAGCCAGCACATCTCAGGGACAGCTCCTGCTGGCCTCCCTGCCACTGCCCTCACCCCCGTCCCTGCCGTCTCTTCTCCCTGCAGCACCAGAGTGAGCCTGCAAGAACGTGGAGCCCTCTCCCTGCCTGCTCCCCAAGAATAAACCCTCTTTTGATAACCACTGCTCTCCAGTTGAAGCAGGGTCCAGGTTGATCAGGTGACTGACAGCCCTCAAAGATGGTCAGCTTCCAGACTGCCCTGGTGGGCCAGTGGTTAAGACTCCAAGCTTCCAATGCAGGGGGCATGGGTTCAATCCCTGGTCAAGGAACTAAGATCTCACATGCTGAAATACACAGCCAAAATACTAAAAAAAAAAAAAAAAAAAAAAGGCAGTTCCTAAGGGGCAGAGATCCCGAGTTCAGATCCCACCCTTCCTCTCAAAGTTCAACGCTACCCTCTCCTTGGAGGCTCCACATGAGTCCCTACAGACTCCATCCTCAGGCCTGTGGGGAAGAGGGGCGTCAAGCCCAAGGAAGCTTTCCACACCTAATCCCCAAGAGGGATTAGGCCCTTAGCCCAGATGTGGGTAACTGGCTTTCCCAAGATGTCATATTTTGATCAGCACTTTCAAAGCATGAAGGAGCTAAACTTGGCACCATGGGCTTCTCTATGTGCTGTTCATTCAAAAAACACTGTCACCCGTAGGCCAGGCTCTGGGATTCAGGGCCAACCAGATACGGTGCCACCCTCAGGAGCCCACTGTCCCTGCACACAACCCAAGGAGTCAGCCTTGTGTCCCAGCTACCCTACAGCCCACTCTCACATCACCCATACCCA
Organism: Antilocapra americana; assembly: GCA_007570785.1. Lineage (NCBI taxonomy): Eukaryota > Metazoa > Chordata > Mammalia > Artiodactyla > Antilocapridae > Antilocapra > Antilocapra americana. The sequence goes on from ML663567.1 coordinate 167,050, forward strand.
GGCTGGTGCTCACCACAACCCCTCAAAGCAGGCCGGGCAGCAGTAGTGAACCCAAGTGACAGATGGAAAAACAGAGATCCAGGCAGGTCAAAGTGATGGGCCCAAGGCTGCACTGGAAGTTACCAGCAGAGTCTGGGCTAACACCCAGATCACCAACCCCCACTAGGGCTCTTTCAGTCACTGGAGAAGAGCGCCCTCTCCTGGAGACCAACAATGTGGACAAAGAACCAAAAGGTACAGAGATGGTGGGGGCCAGTTTCCTATTCAATCACACAGTGACTATTTCCTCTTCCCCCTTCCGTCCATTCACAGACAGACATTCGTGGAGTCCTGCTCGAGACAGGCAGGGCCTGAGTCAGGGTTTCAGAGATGAGCCCTTATGCATGGAACAGAGAAGATGAGCAGAAAGAGTCAACTCCAGTGACAACCACAAACTTGACAACAACAGCTGTAAGCACACAGGCTGGGTATCAGGAGAAGGGGGACTATGCTGGGGTTGAGATGTGAACCCCTTCTAAACCACTGAAAACCCCCAGTCTGATGGTGCATGCTCAAAAACCACGCCTGGCACACTATCAGTGCTCACCGGATGGACGCTGTTGAAGAAACCAGGAAAGTACGCCTGGAGAATGGAAGCAGTTCCAGCTCAGCCATATGACGAGAAAGGAAAAGCAAAGGAGGTCTCAGACCGAGAACATGAGCCTACTCACACTCATTCATACATTCACGCTTACACACAGACGTACAAACACACACCCCATCTGAAAGCCGCTCATCAATCCACTGGCTCTATTTTGGGCCAATGTTAAAGAGCCTCGGGAAGGATCTTTCTGTCATGTTTTACGTGACAGCTCACAGCACTCCACGACTGCTCTAACGGCACGACCTGAGACACTTTACCTACCGGAATGAGGTCTCCAAGGAACAACTTTGGCCAAGCCAGAGTCTTGGAGAGACAGAGAGACCCCACGTGGGGGTCAGGGCCAGAGCTGTCTCTCTCTACATTTTTCTTAAGAAATAATCTTAGCCCTTGGGGCGCTGAGCTGGACCTCTCTGACCTCTTAGCAACCCAGAGTGGTGCATCCAGGAAGGGCTGGTGGCTTCCTTGCCAACTCTTTTATTTTGCCACAAGAGAACCATTCCCTGGGTTGTGGCAGTGAGGGAAAGGAATGTGGGCTGAGGAGTTGAGAGACAGGTTCTGATCCTGCCTTCAGCTGGTCACAAAACTTCATTAGGCCTCAGTGTCTGCCTCAGGAAAATGGGTCTAATAAAACCCACCCTCACCTCCTCACCAGCTGTTCTGCGGAACCAAGGAAAGAGAGGGAAGTTCTCAGAAAACTCAAAAAGAACAGCTCAAAGTTAAAGCATCAGTCTATAAAATAAACTTCAATTTGAGACCAAGGGACGTTTTACATCTCCCTCTGTGGCTACCTTCACCTCAGATTTTCCTCAACCTCTTACTGAAGGGACAGAAGAGAGACACATCATACTGCTTTAAACACAGAACTAACACAGAATTAACATCACCAGCCAAGGCTAAGGAAAAGTACCCCTGGCATTAATGATTCTAACAGGACTTCCTGCAGGAGCCCTGACCTTGGTTTCTATCACAAATATTTTCCCTTTCCAGGCCCAGCAGGAAACAACTCATTCACCAGATGCTGTCACCACTGTGGGCTGGTGGCCATCTTGGATTCTCCTCAGTCAGGGGCCCAACCTTCTCACCTCTACCCCCACTTGATGGAGTGGCTTAGTTCAAAGGATTTTCTCTTTCATTTTTCCATCTGAGGTACTTTTTTTAAAACACCCTGAGCATTCTGGCCCCTTCACATACATGGGGTGATCGGGCCCTGACCCAATCTCACTGACGCTCTGGAATGGAGGAGGCATCATGAGCTGCAGCCTGGAGGCCCAGCAGCCGGAAGCAGGCCTCAGTGGAGAGAGGTGCGCAGGCTGCTATATCAGGGAAGGTCTGTCTCTATGGAAAATGTGTGTGCAGGTTTGGTCCCATGCCCTTCTACAGCCATGACCTGAGTCTGAGATAGATTCTTGTCTTCTGGCCTCCTTCCCCTACTCAGGCAGGGAATACAAGGGCCAGGGCCATGGTTCCCAGGTTGTACTATTCTCCCAGTGGGGCTGGAGGTGGGCAAGGGAGGGGAAATGGTGCCTTCTCCTCCTTGGGCAGCAGCGGGACACAGCGGACTGGGCCTGACCTGGGAGTCAGGGGCTGGGGTCTCGCCCTCCTCCTGCCCATATCTGCCAGCTATGTGTTCTTGGGCAAGCCCAGTGCCTCCGCTCCTCAAATGGAGGTAGTGTTACAGGCTGCCTTGGTCAGGCACAGACGCACACTGAAGACTGAGCCAGACCATGGATGTGAAAATGGACAGTCAGCTTGGCAAGGGTACCTCCCAGTTGGCCAAGGACACACGGGGCCTGGGTCCTCCCACCTCCAGCAACTCCCAGCCTCCCATCCATCTTCCCTCTCTCAGACCATCCCCACCTAGTCAGCCCCAGACCCTCAACACAGACTCCATTGCCATCCAAGTCTGCAGAAACAGTAGGGCTCACCAAGTCCCTCCCTTCGGCTTCAGAGAAGCATCTCCCAAAGCTCCTCTGGGGATGGCAAATCTAGGGAAAAGCAAGCACTGGCCCTGCATTCCTGTCCTCACAGCATTTGGGGAGAGTCCCTTTCTGGAAGCACTGCAATCAATTAATGCGGAGGGAATGAGAGAGCCAAGACATCACCGTTTTGTAAACACTCAATAAAATAAGGAATTCAGAAGATGAGCGCCAGAGGCTGCCAGCTCACAAGAGAGACCACAGGCCTTCCAGGGCCCCGCGGCAGCACACAGCATCACCCACGACTGTGCTGGCCAAACACCAAGCCAAATCCGATCGAGCCAATGCTCGAGGTTTACAGGAGGCACAGGGACTGCAACACAGGCTCAACCAAACGCTGTGGTGCAGTCAATAAGATCTAGACTATGGGACGCCCGGGAAGATAACCGGTTACTTCATCACATTCACTTCAGGGGAGGAAAGGAGGGGAGATGTTCTATATTCCTTGAGACCTAAGGTCTCATCAGATAAATGCCACCTGTGGATCTTTTGGGACCTGATACAGCTGCAGAAAGACCTTGGGAGACCAGTAAGAATATCTAACACCGACGAGGTATTGCAGGATGAGAAACCACTGTTGTTTTAGTTGTGATAATGGCATTATGATGGTCTTTTTGAAAAGATCCCTTCTTTAATGTGTATGCTGAAATATTTCAGAGAAAGTAATATTCAGTCTAGCACTTGCTTCAAAGTAATCCAGAAAGGGTGGTGGGCGGCACTGGCAGGGCTTCAGATGAGATAAGACTGGTCTTGATTCCTGAAGCTGGGAACACAAGGGTTCATGGAATTATTCTCCCTACTTTGAAATTTTCCAAAATAATAACAAAACGTAAGTTCCTACTTTTCAATTCAGGCAATAATCCTACTTCTAAGAATCAACCTACAGAAACAAGCCGCGTGGATAAAAGAGGAGGACACGCTGTGAGATCCACAGCGCCATCACCTGCTCAGAGAACAGGAAGCAATCCCATGGGCCACCTCCACAGGAAGAGCAGGGGATGCTGGGACATGTCCACTCCAACGCGTTACCATGCCAACATTACATACGGGGACATAAAGGGTATTCAACAGACAGGCTAAAAAGTCCATGGGGCCCCAACTATTTAACGAGCCTCTCCTCATTCTCCTAGAAGGTAATTCTCAGTGAAGCTTCACTCGCTATCCCATCCCCAGACACAGGACAGGCTCTCAGTAAGCAATATGCTGACTGAGCACACGTTTCACCCCGAGAACGTCATCCAGGTGAACACACAGGACAGCCTGGGCACAAAGCACGATCCTCCTGTTAGAGGAAATACGTGCACAGGCACCAAGACTGAAACCATGCCTGGGAGACTGGGTAATGGTCTGATAACGTTCCCATGACCACCAAAAAAGCAACAAACAGTCCTCATCACTGCTGTGTGAACTCACCATGCAGACAGAGACCCACACACACTCTGAGCCCTCCCTCCTGATCCTCAACAGAGCAGCGACCTCCACATCCTCCCGCCCGTCTCCACCGAGGGCCCTGAAACGGTTTTACTGCCAGCAGAAGTGCGCCCGCCAAGTTCCATGAGTTGTTTTTTCTTACTTGCTTGTGATTAGGGTGTAAGCTGACTGTTGGACCTGGCAGGGAAGGGGTCCTGGGGTGCAGGGCAGGAAGCCAAGGAGCCATGAGCTGCAGAGGATTTCAGAATCCCAAGGCGGTGGGCTCCTGGGAGGAAACCTTGAGGTGGACAGAATGTGGACTGGACCTGGAATGTTCCCAGGCAAGTGGAGAGCTGATGTAGGTGGTACATCCATTGCCAGGCCGAGGTTCTGGGGCTCTAACTGGGCAAACAAGCGTATACCTGCAGCACCCTGGCCTGCTCTGAGCAGACAACTGCAGTCTCCATGGGAGAGCACCTCGGGGCTTCCGGCTTGAAACTGGAGGGCAGGGGTCTAAATACACAGCCACGTACCAGGAGTGAGACACAGCTGCCAAATTCCAGAGGAGTCAGTCCATCAGGGGAAAGGGGAGAGGGAGCAGCTGCCTTCTGGAGCCTCAGCAAGCCCCCCACAGCCCACCAGGGCAACAACGACCAAGACCTGGGGTCGAGGGCATCAGGGGAGGGGCTCAGGGCTGGGAGTGAGGGTCTTTGCCTCTCACCTCTGCTCTGCTTATGATAACTCATGTGGGACCCTGGGCATCCCACTCTGCTTTTCATCTGTAGACAGAGTGGTCAGATGCTCTCTAAGTCCCCTTGGCACTAAAATCTGAGAGTCCGTTCAGGAGGTTTAAAGCTAGGAAGAACATTACAGGATACACTGCCCCACAAAGATCCTTGGGGCTCCCTTTCTGGAGCATTTACTTTGTACCAGCTAAGCCCTGTGCTTCCAGTCCCCTTGTCATTCCCACACACAGCCCTACCAGGGAGCAGCACGGTCCAATCTGGCAGGTGGGGGACACAGGTGGCCAGAGAGGATGGAGGTAGCCCTGCCAGAACCCCGCTCCCTCCAGCTCCCACATCCTCATTCCTTCCACCAGTCCACCCAGGACAGTCTAACTTGCTTCCTTCCTGTCCACACAGGGATTGATGATCATAATTAAGTCCATTCCGAGGTGCATGCACGCACGCACAGACACACGAGCAGGAGGCCAGATGCTCCTTCAAGTCTGGAAGCCACTGGGACAGCTCAGATCACCCTGCTCCCAGGCAGGACAGGGACTCTGGGTCCAGTCAGGCCAGGGCAGGTGCAGGGTGACCCTGGAGGAGGCATGCTGCCTTTCGAAGTAAACAGCAGCCTCGTTGCCAAAAGCTGCAAGTCCCAAATCCAGGTTCATGACCAGTTCCCCAAGTCCACAGGCATTCAGACATACAAATCTCTTCAAGGCCTGTCCTCATAATCTGAGAACACTCACTCTACTTTTCTGGTATTAAAATAAACTTTCTTTTATAAAACACCAACCAAGTTAGATAGTAGTTGGGTTTTTTCCTTTTTGTTCCTTTCCTTCCTTTCTTCCTTTAAAATGAACACATTTAACAACATCACATATTGGCAGCCCTTGAAAGGTCCTTCCCTTTGTTTAAAGTGGTGTGTGAAATAAGGAATAAGGTCTTCAGGTCCTGTCTAAATTCTATAACAGCACTTCTGGGAGTCTATGATTAGATGGACTCTGAGATTAGCGTCCTTATAAGAAAGGAGACCAGAGAGCCTCCTGCCTTCCCCCATCTCTGTACACACACACACACACACACACACACACACACACACACGCAGGCCATGTGAGGACACAGTGAGAAGGCAGCTGTATGGAAACCAGGATGAGAGCTCTCACTAGAAACTCAATCAGCCAGAATCTTGGTCTTGAACTTGCCAGCCGCCAGAACCGTGAGACAGGAAATTTCTCTTGGTTACACCATGCAGTCTGTGGGATTCTGGTATGCCAGCCCAAGCTGACTAACACACTTGGGATACCCTCTCTCCCTCTCTAGGCTTCTGTATCCCCATCTCACACACACACACACACACACACACATACACACACACATGCACGCACATGCACACACACACACACACACACACACACACACACACCATTGTATAAGGCCAGTATCACCCTGATGCCAAGCCACACAAACACATCATAGAAAAAGAAAACCACAGATCAGTAGCTTTTATGAATTTGATGCAAAAATCCTCAACAAACCAAATGTGATGATACATACATAAAGAAGATCATACACCAGGACCAAGAAGGATTTACCCCACAGATGCAAACTTGGTTTAACACCCAAAAATCAATGTCAATAATACACTCCACCAACAGAATGAGGTCAAAGGCCAAAGAATCATCTCAGTGGAAAGAGAAAAAGCATTTAATAAAACTTAACATCTCTTCATTAAAAACACACTCAATAAACTCAGAATGCAGATGAACTTCTTCAGTCTGACAAAGGATATCTGTGAAAAACCCATAGCTGACATCATACTTATTGATGAAAGACAGAAAGCTTTCCTCTTAAGATCAGGAACAAGACAAAGATGTCTGCTCTTGCCACTTCTAGTCAACATTGCACATGAAGACCTTGCCAGGGAAAATTTGATAAAAGGGATGTAGATTAGAAAGACAAAAGTATCTGTCTCTGTTTGCTAATGACATGATCTTGTATACATAAAATTCAAAGAAATTCACTAATAACAAGCATTAAAACTAATAAATGAATTCTACAAGATTGCAAAATAGAAGATCCATATATAAATACCAGTTATATTTCTATACAGTAGCAATGAACAAACTAAAAAATAAAATTAAGAAACCAATTCCATTTATAATAGCATAAAAATAACAACACACTTAGAAATAAAATTAGCAAAAGAAGTACAAAACTTACACTCTAGAAACTGCAAGACCTCATATAAGAAACTAAAGAAGACCTAAGTAAATGGAAAGATACCTCATTTTCACGGGTTAGAAGAGTGGCTATTAAGACGGCAATACTCCTAAACTGGTTCCCTGCCTCTTCCCAGCTGACTCTGTCAGCAAGAGCACCCACCTCCCCTTCCTCTTGGATCTGCTTGACCCCCACTCAGGGACATTAGGGAAGCCCATCACTCCACTGGGTGCCAGAGCACCCAGTCACTGCCTCCTAGAAGGGCAGAGAGACATACACTCTCCCATACAGGAGGCAAGGACTGCAGGTCCTATTTCACCCACAACAGTCCTCAGTGAAGGTAAGAAGCCACCTAATCATTTGGACCACAGCTATCATGGGTGGCTAGACTCAAAAAGGACAATTTCCAAGGAATTTCCTGGTAGTCCAGTGGTTAGGACTTCATGTTTTTACTGCAGAATGTGTGGGTTCAGTCCCTGATCAGGGACCTAAGATCGCACAAGCCATGCAGTACAGCCAAATAAATAAATAATTTTTTTAATTAAAAAAAAAAAGGCCACCCTCCAATAGTGAAGATGCAGTAAACTGGAACCTTCACACACTGCTGATGGGAATATAAAATGGCACAGCCACTTTGGAAAACAGTCTGGCAGTTTCCCCAAAAGATTAAACTTAAAGTTATAATATGGCTCAGCAATTCCACTCCTACAAATACGTGTCATGGCAGCTTCGTATTCAGAACAGCCAGAAAGCAAAAACAGTCAACGTCCATCAACTGAAGAAGAGAGAGACAAAATGGGATCTACCCGTACAAGAAGAAGAGGGCTTAGTCATAGAACGGCAGGAAATACTGATAACGTGCTACAGTCTGGACAAACCTCAGAAACACTGTACTCAGTGAAAGAGGCCAGTCACAGAGGACTAAACACTGTGCAGCCCCAAGCATATGACATGTCCAGAACAGGCAAAGCCCCAGAGACAGAAAGCAGACTGCTGGTTGCCTAGGGCTGGGGGGAGGGAGGAGATGGGGCAGTGGTAACTGATGGGTACGGAAGTTTCTTTTCAGGGTGATGAAAACACTCTAAACTTGATTGTGGTGATGACGACTATACAACCCTGTGAATACACTAAAAACCATCGACTTCACACTTTAAATAAGTGAACTGTGTGGTGTACGAGTTACATCTCAAAACAACTGTTACGAAAAGGACAGAGCAAGGAAGCTATAGCCAATATCTTATAATAACCTGTAATGGAAAATCTGAAAAATAATATATATGTACATGTATAACTGAATCACCTTGCTATGCACCTGAAACGTTTTAAGTTAACTATAATTCAATAAAAAATATATATTAAAAAAAAAAGCAAAGGAGAGGGCAAGACATGCCATGTTAGACCCCCTGTGTGGCCCCCGCCCAGGAGCAGCAGCAGCATCTGGGAGCCTGCTAGACACCCGGACCTACGGAAGCAAAAGGCCAGGCTGGGCTCAGCAGCATGCATCTAACGTCCCCCAGGTACTCCGGGACCTCCTGAAGTTGGGGCCCTGACTTAGAGTACGTAGCGCTCAACCTTAACTGCTCTTCGGAATTACCTAAGTCACTTTAGGATAAGAGCCACGCCCTGGCCACCCCCATCCCTAGCAGACCAACTGAATCAGACTGTCTGGGGGTGGAGCTCAGGCATGGCCTGTTTTAAAGCTCCCAGGTAAATCTATTGTACAGCCAGGGTGAGAAGAATTAACTGGAGGGTGTCTCAGGCCCCTCAGCTCTTTCCGAGTTAAGCCCACACGCAGCTCACTGGGGCCACCTGGTGGCCACATTGGGGAATGACTCTGTACCCTGCTTGGGTCCCAGACCCTTATCCCCCAATTACCAACACCAGGGATGGGGTTCAGGGGTTCCCCTCTTCCACAGCTGAAGTTGGCACCATCCTGGCCTTTGGAATAGGGGTAAGTGGCCAGATCTTTTGGGGAGGGAACGAGAGTCCTCTGGTGGTTCTGTTTCCATTAAAACACCCCAAACTCCAAAGGCAGCCAGAGCATCTACTGCACTTAGTCCCAGCCACACCACCCTTCCCTCCCACTGCCAACAGAGCAGAGCCAGCTTACCCATCCAATCTCATCTCTGACAATTTCCATCACAACTGTGTTCTTGGGCACCGAAGCACCTTCACTGCCTCTGAACTCTCTCTGCACTTTTCCAGCTCCTAGCCTTTGACCATGCAGTCCCTCCCGTCTGAAGCAACTTCCCTGGCTCTCATTACATCAAGACGGTTCAAGGCCTGCTCTGTGGGACCTCTCCTCTCTCCCGGAGGCTCATGCCCGCCCCGCCCCCTCCCCCCGATGCCCCATGCTGCACCCTCTGTGTGCCCCACAGTGAACATCCATGACTGCAGAGCTCAGAGGAGGGGAGGGTCTATCAGCTTTGGTGGGGTGGGGGGATCCCTGGATTGCCTGAAGGCAGCGAAGAGCTAGCAGGGCCAGAAGGAAGAGACTGTGAAGAGGGGTACTCTGACTGAGTGTGGTCAGCGTCAGGAGGGGATCTGCGATACTCTGAAGCAGAGCTAGGCATTCCTTTTCTATACTACTCAGGCCTCTAGCTACAGAGTATCTCAAGGTCTCCTGAGCAGGAGGCTCAAGCTCAGTTCACTGCTGCCACCTGGTGGCAGAATACCAGACCGCCATGCGGGAACACAGGCAACTCCAAAGCAAGCTGCTGGCCCTGGGGAGAACTAGTCCATCTTTCAAAGTTCAGCAAAGTCTGAAACTCCTAAACCACTTTCCCCACCCCAAATTTGGTATCCCTTCCAAGTGACCGCTGACCCTGGGCATAACCTGACCCCAGATGGCCTGCCTCCAGCCAAACACCCTTCCCCGCAACCGTGGTCTGATCTATGACCCTGAGCAAAGGTTGGCCTGGATCAGCCATTCACAATGCATGCCCAGTGTAGGCTGAGCATGGGGCTGGCTCAGAGTTGCCCCTTCTCGGGGACCACTGGCCCACCGCAGGTCAGCACCCAGGGGGATGCTCACTCTCTTGGGGCACAGTCTTCTCAAAGCTCCCGCTTCCTTCACAACTGTCCCCTCCCACGCCAGCACGCTCCTCTGCCCAGCAGACAATCAAGTTCTCTGGGTCAGAGAGGAACAGAATTAGGTCAGTACGCTCCACACAGAGACCAGAGGCCCCCGAATCTGATGGCCAGAGCAGCCCCCGTGGGTTAGGTAACTGCACCAGCCAGGCCACGTGCAACAGAGTGCCTGGGACCAAGGCTGATGGGAGGGCTTGTTTTTTCTAGATGGGCTAAAACTCTGAATTTTTATATGAAATCTGGACTTTTATAGAAAACTTCTGATGTGTATAATTGAATGCTCAGTCCCTCAGGCAGCATCAGCTGTGAAAACACTGGATGGCTTTCCTGCCGGATATTAAACAGCCGCTCCCCAGGACCCATCCACCCACCTGCCTCCTGCCCAGGACCCCCAGGGCCTCCCGTGGCCCAGAAACTGGAGGGTGAATGCCTGGCACCACAGGGATCGAGGACAGGGTGTTCCTTCTGAGCAGTCACGTCCTTGATGGGTCCCAGGCCACAGCAGCTGCCAAATCCTCTGAACCTCACCCCTGCACATACCCCACAAAGCACTGCAGAATCTAGCCAGGTCAAGTCAGGGCTGGGCATGCTTCCATGTCAGGGATCCCCTTGACTTCCAGGAGGTGGAGCAGGGACTGAGCCCGTGAGGGTCCTGTGGGCTGCCCTAGCCTCCTCACAGCCAGGTCAGCCCCCTCCTGGGCTGTGCACGCGGGGACGGCACGCGGGCTGGGCTCACCTGGCGGTAGGTGCAAATGATGATCTCCCGCAGGTGGTAGTGCATGGGCGTCATGGTCTCACTGACCGTGTCCAGCGCTGCGTCCACCTCCCTCTTCACCCGGTGCCCGTCAGGCAGCAGCCGCACCACCTTCATCACCACCTGGGGCCAGAGGCAAAGGATGAGCCGAAAGAAAACCAAGTGGGGGGCCTCCAGCGCCAGCAACAGGCTCGCCCACACTAAGGGCCACGCTGGCCCTAACAGCCCCTTAGTTCTCAGACAGGGAAGGGACACAAGGACGCTCCCAGATATCTCAGAGACCAGGGCTCCTGAGGGGCTAATTTTTTCAAGTAGTAGGAACCTTGCTTCAAATGGCGCCTTATCCAGGACACTAATCCATAAAACGATTAGCTGTCATATAACTGGGGCTGGTGGGGCGAGCAGCGGGTGTATGATAAGCCTCAGGGGGGGCCCCGCTGGCTCTCCCTCCACCCTGCAGGCACTTTGGGGACACCTGGCTTTGGGAAACCCAGTGTGGACAGCGTTCCCTTTACCCGGGGAGACGGAGGCCGGTTAAGGTCACTCTGCAGTACAGGGCTCCTCCCAGCCACCCTGTCACTTACCTATGGATCTCTCTCTGACTCAGTCTACCCTGCACCCCAACACCCCACACCAGCAGCGATCCAGGCCTTCAGCACCCCCAAACCACTGCAGTGGTCCCACCTCCTCCCCCTCACTGGTAGCCAGAGAGGCCGTACAAAAGTATAAATGTGAGCGTGTCCTATTTGGGTGACTTCACTCTCTTCCCGGCTCCCTTACATTCAACATAAAATACGACAGCTTCCACACATCCACAGGGTCCCCCAGTGTCTGACTCCACCTGCCTCCCAGCCTCACTCAGAACTCTTCCTATGGGTCCAATGCCTTCCTGGAGCCCTCTCAGTCTACCCACCCCAAAAACCCACATAGTCCTTTCAGAGCCCCGAAGTCAACCACCACCTACTCATCCATCTCATGCACCCATGTGCTCCCTTGTTCACACCCACTCCCCACCAGATGAGAAGCTCCCTAACCCCCAAGAGCAAGAGATTTTCCACCTAGGAGGTGTTCCATGGGATGATGCTAAATGAACAAAAGGCCAAAACCCTGACTAACTCAGCTCTTCAACTCTTCTCTCCATCTGACCTATCTCCACAGCTGCGTCCTAGTGGGGTCACGGTGGTGGTTGAGGTGGGGAGGTAGGTCTCCCTCACCCCTGTGTTTCTCGGAGGAACTGGCCCTGAGCTGGCACACCGGCAAGGGTGGAGCTATAGCCCAGTGGGAGGAGAAGACTCATCACCTGGGAGGACCCTGGGCTAATCCACGCCTGGATTCCAAGCTCTGGGTGGGACACCTCACTGGAGAGGAGTGCGGACCACAGGGAGGCCGCCAGCATGACCCAGGGGCAGCTCCCCAGCAGAGGGCTGCAGCTTTTTCAAATGCAAGGCACCAAACTCTTAGCCTCTCCTGGTAAATCGTTCCTCCCCTTCCTCTCCTTGGCTGTCACCAGCACCAGCCGGAAACCCAAGGTCAACCTGCTGTCTTCCCTCTTTGCCCCACCACTAATGGTCCCCAAGAAAGGCCAATGGGGACTGGGCTCCCGTTCACTGGGCAGGCCCTTCCTCACTTAGGCCCAAGCTTCCCCTCTCCATGCCTTCCTCCACACACTGGCCCTCCAGCCTAAGACTCTGATCCCAACCTCCCCTACTTCCCTGCTGGCCTCAAGGTTAAGATCACACAGTATGGCCCTTCAAGGTTCTCACAGTCGGTGGCCCCCACCTCACACCCTTCCATTCCGGCCAACCGCAGCCTCCCACAGCTCCTGCCCTTTCTAGATTCCCTCCTCGGCACACTTGATCCTCTCTACACACCACCCCGCCCCACAGCCCCAGGCAGACTCATTCATCCTTCTAAAATAGACTCAAATGTCATCTTCTCCACGAAGCCCTCTTGGACTCCCCCAAGCTATACCCTCAGCCCTCAGCACCAATGTCTATTTCAGCCCTCTTCATACTCTTATGCTCCTCACTGGACTGTGGGCTTGACAGACCTGAATTAATCACAGAGGAAGCTGGTCTAGACATGAGGATGCTAGAGATGGGTGAGGAAGTGGGTACAGAGTATCCTTGGGTCACAGGATGTAACTTCAGAACACAGATTCAGAGGCTGACTTCCTGGCTGTGCTCTGGTCCCACCCCATCTCTGATGTGGTTCTAGGGTGATGAGCTTGGCTCCCTGCATCAACTGGGAGTAGTCCGGGCACCTAACCCTTGGGGGCTATGAAGGGTGGAGAAGGAAGCACACAGAGCTCCTGGCACAGGACTGGGTATGAATGGAGAGTTCTATCACATCTGAAGGACTGGCAGACTTGGAAATAAACCATCGTATATATGGTCAAAAGATTTTTGCCAAACCATTAGATGGGGAAAGGACATTCTATTCAACAAATGGTGCTGAGAATATTGGATATCCACATGCAAAAGAATAAACTTGGACCCTTAACCTTATACTATATACAAAAATTAATTCAAAATAGATCAAAGGCCTAAACTTAAGAGCTAACTAAAGCCATAAAACTCTTAGAAGAAAAGCTTCATAATACTGCACTTAGCAATGACTTTTTGGACATGACATCAAAAGCACAGAAAACAAGAAAAAAATCTACTAAATTTCATCAGAATTAAGAAATTTTAGGACTTCCTTGGCAGTCTGGTGGTTAAGGCTCTACACTTCCACTGCAGGCGGCTGAGGATTTGACCCCTGGTTTCGGAACTAGGATCCCTCATGATGCATGGTGTGGGGGAAAAAAAAGATTGAAAACTTTTGCATGAAAGGACACTTATCAACAGAGTAAAAAGGCAAGCCACCAAACTATCACATATCTAATAAGGAATTGATATCCAGAATATATAAGAGTTCCTACAACTCAACAACAACAACTTAAATCAAAAATGAGTTGAACAGACATTTCTCTGAAGAAGATAAATAAACAGCCTTAAGAAAAATGAAACAATGTGCGTCATCATTAGTCACTGGGAAAACACAAATCATCACTACAGTGAAGTATCACTTCACACCTACTCGGAAGGCTATTAAAAAAACACACAGAAAACAAGTGTTGGAAAGAACGTGGAGGAACTGGAACCCTTGTACTTTGCTGGGGGGAATGTACACGGAGCAGCTGCTATGGAAAGTAATATGGCAGCTCCTCACAACTTGAGCAGTGAGTTACCAATTGATTCAGCGATTCCTCTTCTGGAACTGAAAGCAGAGACTCAAACAGATATGTGTACACCCATGTTCACAGCAGCGTTACGCACAATAACCATAAGAAGAGGACAACCTAGGTCTCCACAGACAGATAAAATGGATAAATGAAACATGGTCATTACTTAGAATGGAATGTTACGCAGCCTTTTAAAAAAGGAAATCGTGACACATGCTACAACATGAATGAACTTTGAAGATATTATGTCAAGTGAAAGAAGCCAGTCACAAAAGGACAAAAGCTGCATGATTCTCCTTAAAGAAAGTACGTAAAAGAGTCAAACTCCTACAGAGAGAAAGCAGAACGGTGGCTCCCAGGGGCAAGAGGAGGGATGATGGGGAGTCAGGGGATATGGTGAATTTGGCCTGAGGAAAAAGTTCTGGTGGTGAAGGCCATACAATAACGTGAATGTACTTAATGCCAGAGAACCGCACACTGAAAAATGGTTAAGAAGACAGATTCTATGTTATACATATTTTACCACAACAAAAAAATAAAAGGAAAAGAATCTGTGAATCAGCCAGAAGAAAGAAAGACATGGTCAAGGGCAAGAGAAAAGCATATGCAAAGGCCAGAGGCTGAAAGCACTTGGTGAGTTTGGGGAGCTACAGGCAGGCCCGGTGTCAGGACAGCAGGGCAGGGCGGCGCGGGCACTGGCGAGGCTGGCCAGGGAGGCAGGAGCTGAACACAACGCTGACACCGGGCAGCCCCGTGCCAACTCTTGAGTTCCACATGCCCAATCTATAAGTCAGGGAGGGACATTGCCACCTACCTGCCGGGTGTCAGGGAAGATGGCACATGGCAGGGGTATAGTACACGGGCGGCTGAAAGTGCCAGGTTACTGCGGTCCATCCAGGACCCTGAACTGAAGTGGGGGTGGGTGGAGTGCAGCCTGCACAAGGTCCCCAGCCCCAGCTGCGCCCCAGGTGCCTGTGAGGTGGGCCTCAACATTGCCCAGACAGGATAGTGGCCAGTGGCCTCCCGAGGGCACACAGCCACCCAGCAGCAGGGCCAGGAAGAATGGGGAGGTGTCCAGCCCTCACTTCTCATAGCCATCTGCCAGGGCCCAGAGTCAAGCGACCCCGTGCCCTGGTTTGCTTATCTGTGAAATGGAGACAGGGAAGTATGGATACAAGGAGGTGGAAGGAGGTGATGGCCTTGGGAGGAGTTTTGAACATCCCTCCAGACCTGCCAGGGAGACTCACCCTCTCTCCTCCCCAAGGTGTCCCCTGGGGACCCTAGGGGGCATACTCACCTCAAACTCGCCCTTGGTGAACTTGGCATCAGGCACACTCACGAGCTCTTCCTCGCCCACCTCGGGGAAGCCCTGTGGGAGCACAGCCACTGGGACTGGGAACCCAGCTACCAGACTGCACCCTTCCTCAGCCCCGTGCCCAGAGCCCATGCTGGGGGTCTGCCAGCCCACATGTTGTCTGCCCAGGTATAATGGGAGGGGCCTCTGGGACCACACCAGGCACCAGCTCAGCCCCCCAGACCCTCCTGCCTTCGCCGGGGCCCCAGGGGCCAACTGGCCCCCTGCCTGGGCAGACCCCTGTCCTCACATACCCTGATGTGCCAGAAGGCAAGCACAGCCACCACCATGGCGGTCGTGGTCCGGCCCTGGCCGCTGAGGCAGCTGAACACGAAGCCAGTACCCGGGTCCTTGGCAAGGGCAGCGTGCAGGGCCCCCAGCAGCCGGTCAAAATCCTGCACAGGGAAACCAAGGTTGGCTTCAGTGGGTGCTCCTGCTGCACGGATTCCCAAGGCAGCCCGTCCCTCCCAACGGCAACCCCGGCAGCTGCCCTGGGAGTGCCTGTCCAGTGCCTGGTCATGTCAGGTTCATGAGCTGGTATACACACACTCAGCTCACTGAGGCACACACAAGACCTTGTGTGTATGTGTAAACAGCCATACCCCCGTATACCCTGGCATTGGACATGTGGGCACACACAAGCACACACCTGAGGCTCCAGGTGCTACCCCCTGCCAGGGAGAACATACATATTCCCATGTGCTGTGCGCCCAGGCTACATGTGGACTACCTGAGGTGGCCCCAACCCTGGTCCCGGCTTCAGGGCAGTTTGGACCTCAGCCAAGCACTGCAGCACACGACCCCCAGGGGGCACCAAACTGCAGGCAACCAGAGCACAGGGCCCAGCGAGGGGGAAACACCAGCCCGTCACCACTCACCACTCCAGGCGTACCACAGGCAGCGTGCAGACACAGAAGCGTCACCCAAACAACCAACACGTCACACAGGCACACAGCAGCCCCCACACAATACATGCCAGGCACACACACGCCACACAAACCTTAGAGACACGGACTACACGAGACATACACACGCGCAAACCTACAGATCACACACGCACACACAAACGCCCCCCGTCACACAGGGCGCTCTGCAGCAGCCCCCTCCACAAGCTCCATACACACACCGCCTCACGGCACTCCCCAAAACATGCTCTCTACACGTCCCCTAGTAAAGACAAGCGGTACCTCACAGCCGCCACAGACAGAGACCCACCACATACACACACCCCACGACCACGCTCACAACCACTCCGAACACACACAGACTCCACCCACAGCACAGACACGCTCACCCACCCCACAAACACTTATATCACATAAAACACACACGTGTGCACACACATAAAAGCAGAGCCTGGAGCATGTGAATAAACTGTGGAGGCCGCTCTGAAACTGTGCAGGACAAGCTCTTAGTCCCTCTGGGAAGCTGTGCCCACAGCCAAGACCCAGGCCAGAGGGAGACAGGGAGGGCATCCTCTCCCTCCCCAGAGGCCTCAGCCGCTTGGCCCTCTCACCTCTTCGCGAGGGGCGCAGAAGTCTGGCAGGGGGATGCGGTGGTAGGTGAGGCCAGGGTAGGCCCCACGGTGCTGGCTGAAGACCTCCTGCATAGTGAGGCACGTCTGGAACCTGTGGGTCCGGGGGCCCTCAGCATCTGGGGGAGGCCTGGTCAGATGGGCCTTCAGCTGGGTCTCCAGGCTCTAGGGGAAGGTGGGACAGAGGCCTCAAGCCACAAGGCAATCCCCAGGCCAGCCCTGAAAGACCAGAGCTGGCTACAGCCAGGACAGTCCTGGCTTTTGGGCCTGTCACTGTCCCTTCTCGAGCCTCCAGGTTTATAACCAGACCCGGGGCTACCGTGACAGTCTTGAATCAGTCACTCCCATGACGCTCCTCTCGGGGCCTGTTTTCTGCAACTATACAACAGGAGCATAAAAGCTTCTGAAGACTTTCAGGCCAGCTTCCCAGGAGGCCTCCAACGTAGGGGTGCGTACAAGGCAGGAGGGCCTCACCTCCAGCTGCTCGGGGGCCATGGGGGGCCCGGGCCGCCGCAGACTGTGGGTTCGCCCGTCACACTCCAGCACCGCCTCCTCCCTCAGGTTGACCCACACGACCTGCTGCAGTTTCCTCTTGAAGTCAGACAGGTAGGCCAGGATACTCCCCAGGGCCTGGGGGACAGGAAGGCCATCGGTGAAAGGGCTCAATCGCCCTCCTCCTTCCCCACAAGTGTGCCCCCCAGGGTGGTTACCTTGGCACTGGGCTGGGCCGTGCCATAGATGGGCAAACGGGGCACCCGGCGAAAGTTGGCCACGTCCATCTCTCTGACGGTGCTGAGTGCGTCCGGGGAGACGAGGTCATCTGCCCCCTGTCGGGAAGCAGCAAGCCTGGGACCCACAGCAGCCACTGGGGTTCAGGGCCTGGCCCCAGGTGGGCACGCAGGACGGGGGGTAAGACCAGCACTTGACAATTCACAAGGCACTTTTGCACGTTTGGAGCCTTGCAACCACCCCGGCAGGGACAAGAACAATGGCGCCCACTCTCCGTATAAGGGAGCTGAGGCTCAAGGATGAGACATCGGCGGCAAAGCTGCCAGAGACAGTTTTCCTCACTCCCTGCCCAGAGCGCTTGGGTTTGAGAATGAAGAGCAGGCACTGAACAGTAACAAGAGCTGCAAGCGCTTCTTAGGGCCTGAGGATGGCCCCATTTTGTTCACAGGCAGATCCCATCACCCTCCATCACTGAGGGAAATGCTTAGCCCGACCCCGCAGGAATCAGGGGGGTAACCAACCCCAGGGCCAGCCCACACCCACTCCCACTTCCCCAATCAGTCAGGTGCACTCACCAGGGGGCCCACGGTGATGAGGTCCCTGGGGGCCACAGGCCCCGCTGAGACTAGAGTCACAGGCAGGCGGTACAGTTCAGGATGGACACACAGCCAGCGGCTGAAACTGAGGGCAAAAGCCAGCGGGTACTGCAGCCCGAGGCAGAGAGAGACGGGAGTTCAGGGGCACGGGGCCATCCCAAACTCTTCTTGCCTGCCCCGTGGTGGGGGACCCAGAAGACACCATCACAGCCCAGAGCAGGGGCAAAAGGGTGGGGAGAGAGGAACAGGATGTCCAGAGATCCCTCCCGGCCCCGATGCCCTGGCTAAGGATACAGAGATAGACCCAGAGGAAAGAGAGATGGGGCCTCTGCTTGGCTGACCTGCTCAGGGACCGTCCCTCTATCTGGGTCTCCCCTTACTTCCCCCATTCCCACCTTCCTCTGAAAGCAACGAACGTCCCCACTCCCTTCCCCAGCTCTACAGAGGTCCCCACCGACCCCATGCCAGTCACCAAGTGGGGAGACTGGAGGGGCCCCAGGAGAAGGGGCCGTGTGTCCGCTCATCCCCCAGCCCCACCTGCTCATGCAGATAGTAGTTAAACAGGATCAGGTAGAAGTACCGCTCCAGGCTCTGAAGCGCCCTCTGCTGGACACCGTGCTGGCTGCTGCTTCCCTGCGAGGGAGGGACCCGGAAGCTCCAGTGGTAAAGATCCGGCAGCTCAGGCCACCCAACCCCATCCCTGGAAGTTAAGCCTCAGAAATTCCCAGAGGGCAATCTATCCTGCCCTTCATAACGCTGTTTTGCCAGACTGGAAGTTCCTGCAAGTATCTAACCCTATCCCATTTGCTGTGGTGCATCTGTGTCCAGGGCGAGCTGCTGGGGACCACGGCAGCATTCCAGTTCTCGGTGAGGCTGTGCCCAGAGACAGGCTGGGCCTCGCTGCACGGTCCCAGTGCCATCCACAGAGTCCGTGCTGAAGCAGCAAGTGTGTGAACACCGTTCCCTGAGCCAAAGGCCCCGCCTAAGGGCTGTGACCCTCCTCGCCCCAGCGTCCCCTGGGCAGGGGGGCTGTCACAGAGAATTCAGGGTCCTTCTCTTCACCTGTGCATCTCAGGCTTCTCCTGCTGGGTCAGCACCACCTTCTGGAGGGCAAGTGAGATTCTTATAGGCCCGAAAAAAGAGGCCATGCCCTTGAATGACGTTTAATCCCACCTCTGGGAACCTAGGCCTGAGGTCAGCAAACCTTTATTTCTATAGAAGTCCAGACAGCAAATATTCTAGGCTTGCGGGCTACCAGATCCATGTTGTGACAGCCTGACGCTGCCAAGACAGCACATGACCACCGTAGACTGTACGTAAACGGATGGGCGAGACCGCGTGTCAACAAAACGTATTTATCAAAACAGGTGGTGGGCTGGATGTGGCCTGTGGACCATAGCCTGTCAAGTCCTAACCCAGACCTTATAAGGGGAAAAATCCTAAATACAAAAAAGCCTCATTTGCATGAAGCAGTTCAATGCAAAGTAGGTACACTGGTGACCCCACTGTGCAACAGGAAGGGGCCTGTACATCACAGCAGGGGATGCCCAGGCACGCTGCTCTGTCGGGCTTCCTTCTGAGACGTTATAGCCTGAGCTCACCTACTCACAACAACCCTATGGAGTAGTTATCGTTAGTGGCCCCATTTTATATGTGGGGAAACTGAGGCACAGGGCAGTGAGGAGGTTCGCCAGGCCCACATGCCTGCAGGCGGCCGAGCCAGAGACAGAAGCCTGGTAACCAGGCCAGAGCCCTGCTCCTAACCTACAGGCCAAGGAGGGCCGAGCCTCATGATGGCTTTGGTTCCACAGCAATAAATTTCAGCAACGACAAGCAGGTATGACATGGAAAAGACAGGGTTACGTGAAACAAACAGGATACAAACATGCCCTGGACAAGCTACAGAAGAACATCAGAAATACGAAAACTGAAGGAAGCCAGCCCAAAACGCTCATAGTAGCTGTGCTTGGATGATGGGCAGTTTTACTTCTTCTCTAATTTCTCAATTTTCCATAATATTGCTTTTAAAAGGTATTTCTTTAAGCATGAAAGAAGAAAAAGGCTCTGTGGGCTTTAGATTCTTTCCATGATCTGTATGCAAACACTGTCAAGCCAGCCTCCTCTCTCCAGAGCATGGGGACAGGCCTGCTGAGACAGCCCAGACCGCGTCGCTCTTCCAGAAGATGGGCTGGACCTAACCCCAGCCTTCCCAATGAAACAGCAAGTGTTTCATCTGCAGGGTGGGCCCAGAGCAGCCTGGAAAGCGTCCGCAGTCAGAGGCCTCCAGCACCTCGCCAGCAGCCCCTTCCTCCATCCTGTTTATTCTGCAGCGAAGGGTCCCAATCAGGGAAAGCAAACTTCCTCTCTTCCTGCAGGCCCAGCTCCCCATCTCCCCTTCCTCTGAAAACTGCTCTCTACTCGTGCAAGCAGCAGCAGCAATCAGGAAAAGCCAGGCTGAAGGCGGCCAGTCAAGAGGCCTCACCCAACGAGGCTGCCAAGCTCCAGCGAAAGCAGCAGCTCTCCGTGCCTCACCTGAGCCTGGCTGCCTTCCGGCTCCCGCTGGTTTCCCAGGACTACTTCCTTCAGGTCATGCAACTCTGCACAGGCAGCGATGGCTCTGTCCACCTGGTGCCAGGGACCGGGGCAGGGGAGAGGGGACAGAGGCAGGGAGGGAGCAGGGCCAAGAAAAGATGACAGGAGGCAGAAGAGAGGGGCAAAGAGAATGACTGGTCAGGAAGGGAGAGCAGGGGAGGAGAGCTCCCCAGCAAGGGCAGCGAGTGCTCCCCTCCCACCCTACCCCCAGCTCTTTGCCCAGTCCCCTCACTCACCTCCTCCACCATCCTCCTCCCCTCAGGCACTGTGTGGAGAAACTTCTGAACCACCTCGAGCTGCTCCATGGACAGCGGCTTGGTCTTCACAGCAGCCCTAACAGGCGGGGACAGCAGCATAATCAGCACTCCCAAAGGCCGTCGTCAACACCCTCCCATTCACCTGGACTGCACTGGACTACACGCTCAAGTCTCCCTTCCAAATCAGGCAGGGGAAACAACAAGCCTTTGCCCTGCTGGGGAAACCAAGGCCCAGAAAGGTCAAGTGACTTTCTCCAGGTCATCCAGGGAAGTCTGGGCAAACCAGGAAAGGAACTGCCAATGCCCAATATCCAGCTGTAGCTCTGGGTTTCTGATGTGTCCCCAGCATCCTGGGGCAGCCTGCCCCCGCTTCCCCCATCCCCACAGCCCCTTGGGGCACTGGCTCCCGTGCCACTCACTCCAGCCTCGAGGTGGTCCCACCATGGTGAAATAGGAGGAGTGTGCCCAGAACCATGCCCAGGCTGGCCCTGCCCACGCCTGTCTGGCAGCTGAAGAGGAGAGCAGGGGGAGGCCTGTGGGCATCTTGGAGCAGCAGCAGGCTGGGAGTCTCCTGGGAAAGGACCATGAAGAGCAGGGAATGGTGTGACCGGAAAGCCCTCAGCTGAGGACCAAACTGGGGTGCAGGTGGAGGGGCATCATGACATCGATGCCTCCCCCTGGTCTGTGGCAAGACAGGGACAGACCAGCAGCCTCTGGAGCAATCCCACAGCTTGGCCTGCTCCACCTGCCCCAGGAGCACAGACCCTGCCCCGTTCCCAGGCTTCAGGGGGCTCAGTGAGGCCCTGGCAGTGAGAGCTACTCAGAGTGGACACAGGGCCACAGCTATACTGCTCTGCAGTTTACACTGCAAATTCACGAACGCAACCTCCCAGGGGAGTACAGACCGGGTACTCAGGGAACATCAGCTGGAGACCCGAGGGTAAGAAATTTTAGTTCTAATAAAGAAATGAGGAACCTGAGACCTAAAAAAAAGTTAGGAGATTCATCCAGGATCACACAACAAAGCGAGGCGCCGAGCCACAGCCAGAGAGCCCAGTCGTCCAGACGCTCGGTGCTAGGCTCTGCCGTGAGACAGTATACAGGTACACACCCACACAGACATAACCCCTAGGCCTTCCTCCAGGAGACACAACACCCAAGCATCTCCAAGGAGGCAGGGCCTTGACACAGACCCACTCTCCAAGCACCTGTGCACCCCGCCAAGCTTCCACCACTCCTCCATCCCCACTTACCCGGAGGACACTGACAAAGGCATCAAACTGGGCTTCCAGGGGGGCCCCTTGCTCTGGCAGGGGCAGACGGTGGTACCTGCCAGGTGACGGGGAACAGTCCGTCTGGTAAGCCACATACTCTACAACTTGGACATCCACCATTCCCAGGGGAGACACAGGCATGGGGGACTCAGCCCAACCTGCAGATGGTGAGACTGAGGCCGCACCAGGAGAGCAAGCCCAGCGAGCACCCACGCCCAGCATGCTGGGGCCCCCACGCAGGCCTGGGCCCCAGTACCTGTAGGAGGGCTGCAGGAAGAGGGGCCTCTTATACACCTCCTCGGTCACGTGCACATCATCCTCACCCCGGATGGCCACGGCGTGGGGCTCCCCACGCAGGTCCTCGGTGTTGTGGTATACGTAGTACTTGTTCTCGCTCAGCTGGGCAAAGTCGTGGATCTAGATGGAGGCCGGGGCCAGAGGGCCATGATGGACCTTGCTGGCTCAGCTCTGGCGGCACCTAAGCCACACGGAGGCCATGGACGGGCCGCTTGCCCTCTAGGGAGAACCACAGCCAGAGGTGCTTTCTGTGCCCTGGGAGTGCTGGAGGGACCGAGGTGACCACTGGCCCGAGGGCAGCCACCTATGTCTCAGCTGACGTGTCCCACACCGGGGTCAGGCTGGAAGGGCTCTGCCCGGTGGGCAGCAGGAATTGGCCAAACCACCAGACTGAAGGACAGGAGGAAGCTGGTCAGCTGGGAGCTGGAGGGGACGAGGCCTGAGAAGGAGATGGGGAGACGACCACAGCCAGCGCGACCTCTGCTCCTGCCTGGGGATGTCTCAGAGGAGGGGGGACACCAATACCCCTACACACTATTTACACAGCAGACCTGGGCAAGTCCCCAGGCTGTGAAGGAGGAGGTCAGAGGAACCTCAGAAACAGAGATCCAGGGAGAGAAGTGGCCCAGCCCAGGCCTCAAAGCTCAGGGAAGGCTGGAAGGCTGGACCTGCCTTAGGACTTTCAGTCGAGTGCTCTCTGCCCTCCATCAGACCCTTTTCTAAATAAGAATGCGGAGTTTGGAGGAGAAAAGTAGGGTGGGAAAGAGAAGAGGCAAGCAGAGCTGAGAGAAGTCCTTACCCTGGTGCCCTACAAGCTGGTCTTGCAGCAACCACTGGCCCAAATGGGACAGCAAAGCAGGCCAGCATGGGCCAGTAAGAGCAGAGCAGGCTTGGGCTCAGCTCAGGTGTCCGAGGCTACCAGGAGGGCCGCCTCCCAACCACACAGGTGGCCCTCACCTCCTTCCGGATGGCCAGCTCCAAGCGCTCCACCGGGACCCCAGGTTCAAGGCCCTGGAGGTTCTCATGAAGATTCTGCTTATCTCGAGGCGTGTAGGGCACGAAGTCCTCAGCAGCTCGCAGAAACAGCACAGGCTCCTCCCGCACACAGAAGATGACACACTCCTGCCCAGCGCCCAAGGAGGGAGGAGCCATCACCACTATCCGGCATGGACACCCGCTCTACCACCCCTTCCCTGGACCTCCTCAAGGGCCCATCACCCCACTCTGCCCCTGCAACCTCGATCTTACCCCAGAAACAAAGCTCGGGCCAAATGCCACCTGCTCCTGACCCTCCCTCCTCTCTACATCTTTCTCCCTTTGAGGACTACAGGGTCTTTGCAGGTAGAGCCATGTCCTGGTCATTTTCACGTCCCCACAAAGCCTAGCATAGAGCCCTAGGTAAATCAAGTGCTGATAAACATCAGCTGAAGACATGAATGCCCCCCACCACCATGCAATCTCTCAGTCACTGAGCACCATACAGACCGATAGAGCTAGGTGGGCAGGCTCTACCCTAGAGAACTTGCTGGGATGATGGAATGGGATCCATGCTCAGCTAACACCCCTTCTTCACTCTGGTTCACTAAAGACTCTCCATCTTCACCCAGGTTAAGTCAGACTGCTTGCTATGAGCCTACAATGACAGCAGACCCTCCACCTCTGTCCTGGAGACACTCAAATCCCCGTCTCCACATCAGGCAGAGAAAGGAGTCATGTAAAGCAGACACGTGGAGCCCAGAGGTCTGAGTTTGGGTCTTAGGACACCACTCAGGGGCTGTGTTTCTTATCCTCTCTGGGCCTCAGTTTTCTCCTCTGTAAAATGGGACAATAGCTGCCCCACCCATGTAGGGTCAAATATGAAGATGTAAGTCTTAGCTGTAATCATCAACCTATGGGTGTATAGGGGGCTTCTGACCTCGAGGTTCCCGTGTCCATACCGGACAATGCAATAAACATTTGCCCAGAATTTCCCAGTCATGCTGAGCACAATGATCATCAACTTTCAGGGCCTGGCAGGGCCTGGTCCTGGTCACCAGTCACCACCTCCCCCATAGTATGGCCAGGCCCCTCCAGATCCTCTGCAGTTGCCCCTCCAGGAAACCCACTTCCCCAGACTGGGGACTGGCTCCTTCCTGGGAAATGGCCATGCTTACCTGGTGTCCATCTTTCTGGAGTTTCTGGAGGACCTGCCTGAACCCCGAGAAGCTGGGCTGTCCCATGCCAAACACAGCGAGCCCGCCCCGCACCTGCCGGAAGTTGGGGGCCCCACAGCTCTGCAGGGTGCCCAGCATGTCCATCTTCTCAGTAACATCCCGCACCAGGAAGTAGCGGCCCTGGCAGGGAAGAGCCACAGGGGTCACTCAGATGACGCAAGGACATGTTCTACAGACAAGGCTCTATCCCAGGCCCCAGAGGATGGGGAGCAGGGAGATGGGGTGGAGGACACGGTCCTCAGGTTGACTGCACACTCATGGGAAAAGTAAACAAAATACTTGTGATGCCAGGAGGGGTGTCATATAGTGTGGGAAGAGAGAAGACAACTCTTCCTGAAGGAGAATCAAAGAAGGCTTCATGTAGGAGGTGGCATCTGAACCAGGACTTGAGGAAGGAGAGCAAGGAGAAGCACTACAGGGACAGGAAACTGAAAACCAAAGCTGCCTGTAGGGTGTGCCTACAGCTCCCAGGGCAGAAAACAAACATCTCTCACCCAGAGAGAAAGCTCATGGAAAAGGGGTTCAAGTAGGGAATCACAGCTGGGGCACCAGTAACCAACTAGGAGAAAAGTGTGAGCCACTTCCCAGGGGCCTACAGTTCTGAGCATAGGCAGGTCTCTCCCTTCCCCAGCTGGGGATGGAGACCACAGAGAAAAGAGGGGTCAGGTGAGAGCAGGAGGAACCAGGGGATTCATTCCCGGGCAAAAAGAAACCATGAAGTCATCTCATCCACCCGTTCATCCACCTACCCATCCACCACTACTTCCCACCCAGACCCTCTTTCAACAAATACAGTTTAATCATCATGACTACCATTAATTCATTCACTGACTGTTTTTGAGCGCCTACATGATTACCTAAGCACTGTTCTAGGACCTGGGACTATAGCAGTCAACAAGACACATGAAAACTCATCTGCCCTTGGAGACTTTACTTTCTAGGGGATATTTTAAGGTTAAAAAAAGATAAGACAGATCTAGACAAATGTACATCTATGTCTATATCTCTATCTATGCACCAAGAAATCCTAAAACTTCAAAAGACAATGGGATGATGATTCTTAGCCTGAGAAGAGCAATATGGGGCCCCAAGGCCTCCAGGTTCCCATGTGTGTCTTCCTGGGTGCCCAGAGGGAGGGGTGTGGCCAGGCTGGGGCCAGGCAGGGGACACGTGGGGACAGAAGAGCAGGGTCTCCACAGGGCAGCAGGAACAGGCCCTAGGGTATCAGAGAGTGAGATCAAGTGGGATCAGGGCCCCAGAAGATGGGGGTGAGGCAGAGAAGGAGGCCATGGGGAAAGCAGGGGGAGATCAGGGAGGGAGTCTGGGAGGAAGGAGGGCCGGAGAGGTGGGAAGCAGGAAGGGAGAGAGGGGGGCAGACCTGGCCTCACCTGTACCAGGTAGTGCTCGGGGGTGGCATCTGAGAGCCGGCCCAGTGTGTAGTGGGCTTTGAGTAGCTCGTCGTGGATCTGGAACTCCTCCTTGCAGTTGTACCTGCCAGGGGCAGGATGCAGGTGGTGTCAGGCAAGCACAGTGGCCAGGATACACTCCACCCCGACCAGGCCCACAGCAGGGCCACCCTGTCCCACGCACGCATTTGTGACAGATGCTGCCTCCTGTCCTCCAATATCCACTCTCCCCTTCTTCCTCAGCAATAGTTCCTTGAAATTGTGACTGGGCCATCCAGTTGAAGACTACAAGTCCCTGCCTCCCTTGCAGCTAGTATGATCATGTGATTCGGTTCTGGCCAATGGGATGTGAGGAGAAGTATGCAACTTCTGGCCCATTCTCTTAAAGGAAAGAAGATGTATGCCTTCTACTCTTCCTTCCTTCTCTCTTTGGCAAGCACCCAAAAGTGATGGCAGGAGGTAGATGCTGATGATGGCAGGGCAACAAGAGGAGAAGCCTGGCCGATTATGGAGCAGTCATTCCAGCCTGGAATACCTCCTGGCCTTTGGTGTAGAGAGAAGCTTCCATCTTGTTTAAAGCCTCCTCAAACAAGGCTTACTTTGGCCCCAGATGGTCCCTCCATCAGACTGTCTCTGAGAACCCCCACACTGACAATCCCAAGCACAGTGCAGTGGTTCAGGACACAGCCTTGGGGCCTAGGTATGACTTCACCTCCAGTAGTATCTCCAGTAATTCCCACCTCCTAAGGGCTGCTGTGAGAAGCCAAAGCACTAATGAAGTAAGTGCTTATTTAGCACTGTGCCTCAGGGACTCTAATCATCTAGTAATCTAATTACTATTACTAGCAAGAGTTCTACCTCCATCCAGGGCCATTTCAAACAAAACACAGATTTCTGAAGGTGCTAAATCTGAGGAAGGGCTGTGCATTCCAGACCCAAAAAGCTTCTGTGCTGATTATAACAATGAATCAGACACAGCCTCCCAGGGCTCAAAATCTGAAGTCCGCCATCTCTTTACAAAAGAATAGGCAGGGTGATGGAATGAGCAGGGTGGGGAGCACTAGACAGGAGGCATGAGACCTGGGTTCCCTCAGCCAGCTACGCGTGTGACCCATGGCGGGCAAATCCTGCCTTCCCAAAACTCAGTTTCTGTATCTATATCAGTTTTCACATCTGATCTAAAAAGGATATTGATTAGATCAGGAGTCAGAAAATCTTTTCTATTAAGGACCAGATAGTGGTTCAGACAGTAAAGTGTCTGCCTACAATGAGGCAGACCTGGGTTCAATCCCCAGGTAGGGACGATCTCCTGGAGAAGGAAATGGCAACCCACTCCAGTATCCTTGCCTGGAAAATCCCATGGACGGTGGAACCTGGTAAGCTACAGTCCATGGGGTCGCCAAGAGTCAGACATGACTGAGCGACTTCCCTTTCAGTAAACACTTCAGTCTTTGTGGGCCAGCCAGCCGGCTACAACTACTCGACTCTACCACTGCAGGCTTAAGCATCCTTTGATAACATGCAAATGAGTGGGTGTGGCTGTGCCCCAACAAAGACTTAATTACCAAAACAAGCGGTGACCTGATTTGGCCTGAAGGATACAGTTTGCCAGCCCTAGTTTTGGATGATCTTCTAAGGTCCCTTCTACCACAAACAAGTGACAACGCAAGGATCACTAGGTCACAGCTGTCTCTAGGAGGCAAGCACAAGACCATTGAAGTAGGTTTTTGCAGCAGGCCAGAGAATGTTCTGAGCCATGCCATGCTTAAATTTTTGAATGTCATCCCCACATATCCTGATAAGGAAACTAGGCCCTTATGAGAGGGCAAAGGACTTGCCCAAGGTCCCAGGGCAGGGGAGAGGCAGAGCTGGGCCCAGCATTTCCAACACTGTGCTCAAGACCCAAACCAAGCTCTAGTCGTGTGCTAGCCAAAAAACTACATATCAAATCCCTTTTATTCAACATCTCTTTCCTCCCTTATCATGAGCAAAGTAATGTATTATGATTACAGTTTTCCTGGCAGGCCCCAAAGCCCGAGGGCCGGATTTTTCACTCCTTCAGGTTTCCTTACACAGAAGGCCCCATCTGCTGGGCCTCCACCACATTCACTACATGGAATACATCCAGTTCTTAGCTAATCACGGCTACCTTCCTCCCTCCTGGAGGGGTCCAAAGGCAGGGAGCTCAGTGGGTGGATGCGAGGAAAGACAAGGCTTCCCAGCTCAGGAGACAGATCCAATGTCCCCCTGGCTCCCCGGCCTCAGGCCCTCAGCACCCGCTCCTTCCCTGGGCCCACAGGACACATGCAGGGTGTCCAGGCCTCTCAAAGGACAGGGCCAGAACAAACCCTCAGTCACCTCCAGGAACGTCCCTGAAAGGCCTGATTAGGAAAGTTGACCAACAGCTTCCAGCTTTTTCAGCCCAAGGCCCTTTAACAGCCTGGTGTCAACCTCAGTTCTGAACCATAATTACAGATTGTGGAGGGGTGGAAATCTAAATTTTATGTATCTAAGTACATAAACTTCCTTTCAAAAAGTTCAGCGAAAAATTAGTCTCAAAAGAGCGTCCCAACCTCCCCCCAGCCAGCCACTCCTCCCTCTCCGACACGTCTTGGCAACCACGACATGATAAGTAATAGGGGCTAAGAGAACCCCAAAAGACACCAGCTCTGCCACTCACTTGCTGTGTGACTCCAGACAAACTGCTTAACCTCTCTGGGCCTCAGTGTCTTCCTCAATGCAAGCAGATTGGAGACATTAAGTGCTGTATGCCACCACCCCTGCAGGCAGCACCCCCAAGCCGCGTCTTCTGGGGACATGGTCATACTTGTCCTGCCACTCACGTGATCACGACCGGAGCCACCTTGTTGGGGATGATGGACTTGGCCTTACTGTTGTGCAAGCCTGTGGTCTGGAAGGAGTGGACGCTGAGTGAGTGCCGACCATCCATCGAGCCGCCGTCCTGGAGACCCTCAAAGGGGGCACTTGCCGAGACCGTCTGCTGGGCTGTGCTGGCCGTTGTACCCATAGTCTGCTGGCAGCCTCAGGACCCAAGACCTGTGGGGTAGAGGAGGTATGATCAAGGAGGGGGTGGGAAAAGTCACAGCAGGAAGGGACCCAGTCCACCCCTCACCTCTGCCCTGTGAACAAAGTCTGAGGCCCAGAGGGTCTACTCACCCTGCAGCTGTCACTCAGCAAAGCACGCGTTGGCTGAGGCCTACCATTGTGCCTGGCCCTCTGTTACTGCTCTGGGGAGAGTTATGGACATGGACAGACAAGAAGACATAGCCCTGACCCCTTAGAGTTTACTACTCCCTAGTGAAGATAAGACAGTTAGAAAAGAGTTAACCATCCCCACCAGGTCAGGACCCAAGGCTCCAAGCACCTGGGTCAGGCCACATAGAGACCAGGCCTTCCAGACCAGGAGAAAGGGAAGGCTGCACCAGAGGGAGAACCAGAGGCAGAGGGAAGTCTGGAGATGGATTGAAGGATTTGGATGGGAACAGAACGTAGCTGTGAATGTCACAAAAGAGGCCAGGGAAGTCCAGACCGGGTGAGTTCTCAGCAGATCAAGGCCCCTGAACTCTAGATCAACAACCTCAACATCAACAACGTCGACATCTCCGACAACATCTCAACAGCCAAAGCCTTTGCCCGACATCCGGCATGCAGGGCATCCCTGGGGTCTCACAATTCCCAATGCAGGGCTCTCTCCTAGGGAAGTAGTGAAGGATGTGTGCAAAGAATGGGCCACAAGGATGTTTTATTGATCACAATGTTATTTATAGTAACAAAACACTGGAAACGGCCTGCAACAGGGGATTTGTTGAATAAATCATGGGGCATCTCTAAGGTGCAATGTTAAACAGCCTTAAAAATATATTGACTGATGTGGAAAGATAGCTAGGCAACCAGAAGGGAAGAGGAACAGGCTGCAAAGCAAACACAGGATATAATCCATTTTAATACGTGAGCACAAATCAGGAGAAAAGTCTGGGAGGGTGCACACCAAGATGCTAACCTAAGTCATCACCTGGTGATGAGATTACAGTTTTTATTTCCACCTTTTTCCTTATCTGCATTTTCTGATTTTCTCCTCTGAACACTGGGTAGTAAAACCTACTTTAAACAAAAGAATGGCTGAAGAAGCAGGCCAGAAGAGCCACTAACAGCTGGCAGAGGGTGTGGGGAAGACTGGCTCGGGGGTCCAAGAACCAGGGCTGCTGGGAAGGGAAGGGGCTGGGAATTCCACCCAGACTCAAGAAGAGGGTGACAGACATGGGAGACAGAGGCTCATGGAACTTTCTCAGAGCCCAGTAGCAGCTGGTCCCCAGGGCACTGATGGCCTAGGATCAGGAAGGGGAGGGAGTTCCCTGTCCTGCTGGTTCCCACTCCCACCTGCACCCTGAGAGTGTCAGTCGCTCAGCTGGGTCCAATTCTTTGCAATCCCATGGACTGCAGCGCGCCAGGCTCCTCTGTCCATGGGATTCTCCAGGCAAGAATACTGGAGTGGGTAGCCATTCCCTTTTCTAGGGGATCTTCCCGACCTAGAGATTGAGCCTGGGTCTCCTGCACTGACAGGCAAATTCTTTACCATCTGAGCCACTAAGGAAGTCCTCCATTCTGAAAGCACAGGGACAATACAGTCCTTAGAACCTGATGACTCCCCTCTGCTCCCCTCCTCAAGCTGCCCTAATCTGGGCATGAGCTGTTCCCCATCAGTGGGGACCACCTGCTCCCCATCATCCACACACTCCCAGCCCTGTCCCCTCATAAGCAGCAGCAGCACCTCGGGAAGTGGATGGTGGGGTCAGGAGTCAGCACAAAGCCCAGGAAGCAGGTCACTCCGAAGGCTGAGCTGACCACACCCTCACTCCCACAGACCCTGGGGTCAGAGTTCCTGGTTCCAAAGCAGTGCTCCCCCAGCCTTCCAGGGCCGTGCCCTCACGCTCCCCCTTCCCAGAGTCACCCAGACAGAATGACTACTCATTACATACTCCCCAGCACCCCAAACCACCGTCTCTCCTTCCCTAGTCTGGAAGGAGTCCCCTCTCACTCCAGCCCAGCCTCTTCATCCTTGACAGCTCCCAGCAGGGGTGTGGCAGCTCTGCTAACACGCACACTTCGTGTTTATAAGAGCCTCCTCACGTCACAGCTCTCCACACCCGGGGCAATCTCTCTCTCTCTTTCTTCTCTTTTCTTTTCTTGGTAGAAGGTAGAAGGACTAAGCCTTTATTTCCAAACAGAAACTCAGGCACTCAGAGCAGGTGAAGGGCTCCACAGTGGATCTCCTGCTGACTGTCAGCAGAGCTAGAACCTTCTCTCCATGGCTCCCCAACGTTCCCCAGACCCCTCTCAGCAGCCTGGGCCAAGGAGGCACTGGGAAAGCGGGGTGGGAGGGGGCGGGAACAGCCGCCTCCAAGAATGGGCTCAGTGGCTGTCCCAAAGGAGGGAGTGAAGGACGGGACATGGGAAAGACCTGCAGGAGGCAACAGCTGGCTTGAGCTGCCAGGCCAAAGCCGAGCCCTGCTCCCAAGGGCTGAGGCCAGGCCTGACACCTCCACCTCGCCACCCCACCCAGCTCCAGCTCTGGTCTCTCACAGGCTTCAGAGGAGATGACAGGCCCCAGCCGGTCCCTGAAAGGACAGCCCAGAGACAGTGCAGATGTGCACAGAGTGGGGGAAGGACCGAGCCTCTGAAAGCTGACCTGCCTCCCAAACGTCTACAAGAGGGGAAAACCCCAGGCCTCCCAGGGTCCTCTCACTCTGCAACTCTCCCCCAAAATCTCTTTCAACTCGGGCTAGAGTGAACCTCGCCAGTACAGGGCCCGTCACCCTGCAGGCCCCCTCTGGGCCTCAGCGCCCCCATCATAAAGTGACAGTGAAGGATGAGATAGTCTGAAGGCCACTTCGACATGGGTCTGGCTCCTAAGATTGGCAGTCCTAGCAGTGAAACCACTGCTGTCCACAGGGCCAGGGACCAGCAAGGGCAGATGGGGGGAGGTCCTATTGCTCAATCCTCTGCTAGAAGGAGAATCAGGGGTAGACTAGGGTGAGACTAGACAGTAAGATAGGAGGGTCTATGAGCCTGGATGGTTTGCAAACATTTATGCCTTGTTTTCCTAACTTTCGACTAAAAGCAAGCATTTCCTTCAATCATGAATGAAGGCTGACCGTGTAGTGTCTCGGAGCCCAGGACAGGATAGCCACTGAGCTCAGAGACGTCTTCACATCACACAGCGGCTCTCTAGGTATCTGGAAACATGGCTTGCACTCATCACTCCTGTCATACCACCACATAATTATCAGACCCGGGACCACTCTGGTCTCAGTTTCTCCATCTCTAATCCAAACCACCACCTCCCCTCTACCCTTTATCCTGGACACAGTACAGAAACCATGATCTCCAGCTTGTGAAACCCTGTGAGCCTGGAAAAGATGAATGGTGGCTATTCCAAAGCAGAGTCTGGCTCTTGCAACTGAAGTAGAAAGCTGGACATCTGCTCTTCAGCCAGCCATCACCCTGCCTCATTCTTTTCTTTGCCCTTCCTGCCCACCAGACCCTCCTGCAAAGTCCTGCCTTAAGGAATGCTGTGACCACAGGAACCTCCACAAATGGCCATCACCAAAGCCATCAAGAGCAGAGATTTAGAGTAGCTATATCCCTGGAGTCAGCTAGTCCAACCTTCTCTTTCTACAGATGAGGAAACTGAGGTCCAGAGAGGAAAAGTGATGAGCTCCAAGTCATAAGGGAAGAGGTCATAAGGATAGAAGGGAGACCCAAGGCTCCCAGGCCCCATCCCAAGTCCCCTGGTTGGGTGTGCTGCCTCCAGCCTGAGGCAAAGGGGAGCCTTTGTTGTGAGCACAGGGAGATTGTACTGAGCAGACACTATACTGCTGGCCAAGTGATTCCCAAGCCTACCTGGGGTGAACAGAAAGGGAAGGGTTTAACAGGTACCTGAGATAGCCAGTGACCTTGAATACTGGCCCAGGGGCATGCCAGGAGGACCAAGGGGTGGACCTCTGACAGCAGAGCATCTAACGTATCTCATTTATTGAGCCGACTCATTGGAAAAGACCCTGATGCCGGGAAAGACTGAAAACAGGAGAAGAAGGGGAGGACAAAGGATGAGATGGTTGGATGTTTTAGCAAAGTCCAGGAGACAGTGAAGGACAGGGAAGCCTGACATGCTGCAGTTTATGGTATCGCAAAGAGTCAGACATGACTTAGCAACTGAACAACAGTAGCAACAAAAAAGAGGTGCCAACTCTCACAACTCAATAGTAAGTTAGCAAAATATCCAACTTAAAATGGCAAAGGATTTGAAGGTCACTCGGATGCCAAAAAAGCATATATAAGTTGTTCAGCATCTTACATCATTAGCAAAATGCACTGGAATGACAAACTTAAAAGGACCAACATCATCAAGTGTTAGTAAAGCTGTGGAGGCACTGGAGACATGGTGCCCAAGTGTAACACCGTATAGCCACTCTGGAACACAGCTTTGTAGTTTCTTACAAGTTTAAACGGACACCAACCACGTGACTCAGCCCTTCTACTCTCAGGTAGCTAACTACCCAAGAGAAATGAAACCATGTCAGCATCGTTCATTATAGCCCCAACAAAAATCAGCCCACAAGACCATCAACTGGTGAACAGATGAACAAAAATCTGCACTTTCATAGAATGAAACTGTTGTTGTTTAGTTGCTAAGTTGTGTGTGACACTTTTGCAACCCCATAGACTGTAGCCCACCAGGCTCCTCTGTCCATGGGATTTCCCAGGCAAGAATACTGGAGTGGGGTGCCATTGCCTTCTCCAGGGGATCTTCTCAACCCATGGATTGAACCCACGTCTCCTGCATTGGCAGGCAGATTCTTTACCACTGAGCCACCAGGGAAGCCCACAATGGAATACTACACAGCATTTCTAAAAAAGGAAAAAGTAACTGATATACACATGACATGAAAATATCATACTAAGAGAAACACACCAAGCCTCGGAGACTTCAAACGATAAAGTCCCATTTGTATGACATCAAGCAAAGGTAAAACTCTAGGGGCAGAAAGCAGATGGATAGTTGTCAGGGACAGGGGAGTCCAGTACCCAGGGGCTTGAGGGCACCTTTGGGTGATGGAATTGCTCCATATACTGAATGTGGTGGTTACACAACCACATACATCAGCCGGTGCTGAACTGTATACTTAACATGAGCGAATTCTGTTGTATGAAATTTACCTAAATAAATCTGTTAAAAACAAGAGGAGCTCACCCCTTTCCATCACCTCTTCCTCTTTAGCTCCATAACTCACCCACTGTGAAACCTCAAAGCTACCTCTCTGGACCTTAGTTGCCATGTCTGTGAAATGGGGACAGTAGTGATAGCTCTGCTGTGGGGCTGCCATGAAAGGCAAACAATACAGCTGACCCCCGAACAACACGAAGGTTAGCGACGCTGACCCTCCATGCAATCTAAGGCATGTACCAGCAGTTCCGAGGATATGGATCCAACCAACCACAGACTGTGCAGCAGGTAGCTACTGAAAAAAACTCACACATAAGTGAACCCACGCAGTTCAAACCTGTGGGGTCCAAAGGTCTACCACCCAATTAGACAAGCCTGCAGAACAGGGCCTGGTCAGTGAGTCCTCCATAAAAATCAGCTATTAGCATGCATCTCAGACGAACACTCGTCAATCAGACTCTGGAGCTGCACTGTGCAATACAGTAACTGCCAACGGGGATGCACTGCAAGTGTAAATAAACAGCGGGTTCACAGGCTTAGCACCAAAAATCGTGAAACAGCTCATTAACAATTTAGTATCGTTGATTATATATTTAGTTCAGTTGATTATATGTCAAAATTATAATATTTTGATATTACTGGGGTTAAATATCATATGTTACTAAAATTAAGTTCATCTATTTAGTCTTACTTTTTTATGTGGCTATTTAAAATGACATGTGGGGTTTCCCTGCTGGTCCAATGGTTACAGCTCCATGCTTTCACTGCATGTGTTTGATACCTGGTCAGGGAACTAAGACCCCCATATGTTGCCTGGCACAGCCAAAAACTTAATCAATTTTTTAAAATGACACATATGGTGAAACTATCACAACATTGTAAACCACTAATTGAAAAAACATGTGGCTCACTTTATACAGTTATCCCTCATCTTTTTGAAAGTTCGCTTTATGCCACTTTGCTCTTCCAAAAGACCTACATTAATTACTGTTTTCACTAACCAAAAGAAATCCAAAGAGGATTTTCCTTTTACCAAAAAAAAAAGTGGAAGACAAAAATAGCGTTGAGCATTTGTCTTGCAGGAGACATGACAGGGGCAGTGCACCCCATGCAGGAAGACTGGCCCCATCAAACTCCTTCCCGGAACCACTCTCTGCATCTCAGCACCGAGCCCCAAAGTTCTGACCTACAGGGTGAGCATCTGTGCTTTATATCCATTCATTTTTTGCATCCATTAGCAGAAGTGTCCTAAGGTAATTCTGTCTCCTCTTAACACCATTTCAGCTACCAAACTTCCATAGGAAATTAAATTAAGAAAACTTCCATAGGAACAAAACTACTTCCAAAACTACTTTCAGAGAGCAGAGAAATTCATATTCCTAGTGGAGAGCGCTGCTGAGGCTCAAGTCCTTCACGGTCCCCTGAGGGTCCCCCTCGGGCAGCTCAGACCCCTCAGAGTTGAGCCCAGTGACTGTGGCGGGTGTGAACTCATAACCTTCTGTGCGGGGCATGAGGAACCCCAGGAAGGCAGCGCTAGCATTCCCATTCAACAGAAAAGTGAGACCTCCCCAGTACCCTCATGCCCAGTTGGAGACACAGTGATTCCAACTCAGTGTGGTGGCTCAGACGGTAAAGAATCCGCTTGCAAGGTGGGAGACCTGGGTTCGATCCCTGGGTCGGGAAGATCCCCTGGAGGAGGGCATGGCAACCCACTCCAGTATTCTTGCCTGGAGAATCCCATGGACAGAGGAGCCTGGCAGGACATGGTCCTTGGGGCCACAAAGAGTTGGACACAACTGAGCGACTAAGCACAGACACAGATAACTTAACGTGAAAGGTGGACTCTGGGGCCAAAAGTCCCATCTGTACTGCATACTAGTCATGTGGCTCATGGCTTAACTTCTCTGGGACTCAGTTCCCCAACTATAAACTCTATAACCCCAACTACAACTCTACCTCCCTAACTGGATCAGCTGGGGATGAAGTAAGTGAATGTGTTTAAGGTGACACCTACCCAGCCCAACACACAGAGAGGGCACAGCTCACCAGCTGCCCTTCCCATCACCCCAGACCCCAGGCTTCCTGCACTCTCTCCCGACCTTCTCCACATCCCCTCCCTGTAACTGCAGACTAGAGCTGTACCAGATCTAAACCTCCCCGGCCAAGACCAGGGCCACATCTAGACACTGCCTATTAAAGGAAAGTCTGGAGGAATAAGTGGGCTCGGCAGTCCCCTGGCTCTCATCCTGGGCAAACAACAGGACCTAGCGGGGCTGGGCCACAGCAGCTGCCCTGCTGTAGAAACACACAATTGTAAGTCTCCCTGTTTTGCTCTGTTTTGGTAAGCCACCTAGGAAAGTTTCCATCTGCTTCTGGTCTTTATCAAAAACCAAGAGAGGGGATTCTCTGGTGGCTTAGTGGTAAAGAATCTGCCTGCCAACACAGGAGACACAGGTTTGATCCCTGGTCCAGGAATATTCCACATGCTGTGGTGCAGCGAAGCCTGTGCTTCCCAACTCCTGAGCCGTTATTCTAGGGCCTGGGAGCTGCAACAAGAGAAGCTACTGCAATGAGAAGCCTGCACACCACAACTACAGAGTAGCCCTCACTCGGTACAACTAGAGAAAGCCCAAGGGCAGCAATGAAGACCCAGCACAATCAATAAATTTTAAAAAAATGTTTAAATAAAAAAATTATTTAAAAAGAAAAAAGAACCAAGAGTCTAGCTCTTCTCTGGAGCCTTGGGCAAGTTCTCTCTTTGCTCTGAAAGCCCACCCACATCCTTAGTCAGTCCAACTGCTCTGCCACCGCTGGTCACCGGCCCCTGACTAGTCCAAGGATAGCAGCCTCCAGGAAAGAAGGCTTCCTCCTTCTCTCTGTCCCCCTGCCACCCATCCTCGGAGCAGCAGCCAGAAGGATCTTTAAAGCCCTAAATCACATCGTCCACCCTACTTAGCTGCTTCCTCTTCTGTAAAGTGGGAGCCATAAACCCTGTCTCGCCTCCCTTAAAGGTTGTTGTCAGCAGCACAGAAAGAAAAGCCACAAAGACACAGAAAGGCCCCAAAAGGCTGCAGCAACGGAATGCTCACCATGGGAACACAGAAGACCACAGGCAGAGGGCACTCAGGCGGAGGTCATGTCACTTCCGTCCATCATGCTGTGACATGCAAAGCCCTCCCCCCCTCCCCCTGCTCTGCTGCTCCAGCCACAGGCCATGTCCACCTCCTCCTTCCACCACCACAGGCCTTCTCCTCCTCACGAGCACCCACCGCTCCTCTACCTGGAACACTCTCTAGCTTGTTCATGTGGCTGCCCCTTCCCCTGGTCTTGGCTCAAATGTCCTGCCTCAGAAGCCTCTCTGAGGTCCTGGCAATACTGGCTGTCCACACCCCACCCCTCGGCACTTCTCCTGCTCATGATCTTTCACTTTTCAGTTGCCTCACCGATGGGATTACGTCTACAGCAGCAGCCTCCCCAGCTTCCCAGGAGCTGGCGCCCAATGTGCCCATGGCTTGGCCCCAAACCACACGAGAGTCCCAGCAGATGCTCAGGAGACATTTCTGAGATGAACACATGACAATTTGGGGGCATCTTTCAGGACCACAGAAGAGCGCCTGGCATCAAGGACCAGGTCTCAGTCCACATAAGAGGGTATGGGGAAAGATGCTCCCACTCTGTACTCTCTCACCAGGACTGCCCTCCTCCCCACCCACCCTTCCACATCCTACCCACCAGCTCCTCCAGGAAGCTCTCCCTGACTACATACCCACCCCCATCTCTCAGCTCCCACTGCCCATTGTGAGCATCACAAAATGGGACTCTCCATTCTCTTCCATTGCATGCTGTTCCCAGCAGGGGGTATCCTATGTCCTGGTTCCGGCTGCTTGGCTCCAGTGAAGACCCAGTCACATACTTGCTGAGGGAACAAATCAGCTCCATCACTTCACCTTCCCACCGTGCCCGGCTCCTTGTTGATGGGACCAAGGATGGTACTCAACAAGCAGGCACAAAAGGTAGAAAGATATCTAAACACTATAGTATTTATTTCTGAGCTGGGGAACTGAATATGGTTATTTATCTTCTTTTTTGCTTATTTACCACTTCTAAATCTCCTAAAACAAACATTATTACTTTGGGAATGTTCTTAAGTATGGTTATTTGCAACAGTTTCAAAGCTGGACAAAGGTCACAGCTCCCCACCCAGTGTAGCCCCCACCTCACTCACCCTTAGTCCCCCTGTGCACCCTCAGCTCGGTGCCTTTGCCCTCTGCCTGTGGTCGTTCATGTCCCCGTGATAATCATTCCATTCCTATAGCCTGGTGGGATTTTCAGTGTCTTTGTTGTTTCTCTGTCTTTGCTTCTGACAACAACCCTCAAGGGAGGTGAACAGGGTTTATGGCTCCCACTTTGCCGAAAGAAAACCGCTAAGCAGGGCCAGCTATGTGAATTTCCCCAGGCTATATGGCTTAGCAGAGGCAGAAATCTGGTTTCTGCCACTTGGCCCATCACCTTATGTCTTTGGCGGGTCTCCCAGACCCATCCCTTCACACAATCTCTGCTCCTTAGCCTCTTTAAAACTAGGCTGAGGTCAATTTTAAAAAAATTAAAAGGGTCTTCCCTCATCCAGTAACTAAGACTCCGTAATCCCAATGCAAGGGACCCAGATTCAATCCCTAATCAGGAAACTAGTTCCTGCACGCCCCAACTAAAGAGCCCACTGCTGCTACTAAGCCCCAGTGCAGCCAAATAAAGAAATAAATATTTTAATAAAATTCAATGAAGCTATCTGGGATCTGAGACCGCAGGAGACCTTCACCAGCTGAATGATATCTTTCTGAAATGTTTCCATTTTTTCTAAACCGAAATAAAAAGGTTAAAAATTAAAATCAGAAGGTGAATGAATGTTTGGAAATAATGCCATGTGTTTAGCAGTGGGCCGCCTCTGTGAGGCGGGCCTTGAGTTCCAGACTTCGGCCTGCAAACAACGGGGAGCCCCAAGAGGTGGAGCTGGAGGTGGGGAAAAGGCAGGCCGGGCAGAGCGGCTGAGCAGCCAGCTGAGGAGCGACAGTGGGGGGGGGCCGAGGTCAGAGTAAGGGGATCACCCTGCAGGTGGACCCCTGGGCTGGAAGAAGCTGCAGGTGGAACAGCAGGCCCCCACTCTCAATGAGGGGCAAACGAGCCTCCCTCTCAGCTCACCTGACAGGTAGAGAATAGAGAGGGGGCTCTTGCCTGCTCTGTGGCCAGCAAAGACCCTGGCACACGTTACCAGATGCTCTGATAGGGCCTGCAGGCTCCTGGAATCTGGGACTCTCAGGAAGGAAAAGGGCCCTTTCCAGCACCCCGAGTTGTCTGCCTCCAGGTTTAGGGAGCCCCCCACCTCAGGA
This sequence comes from Antilocapra americana, assembly GCA_007570785.1. NCBI lineage: Eukaryota > Metazoa > Chordata > Mammalia > Artiodactyla > Antilocapridae > Antilocapra > Antilocapra americana. The sequence continues at coordinate 206,978 of ML663567.1, forward strand.
GCTACCCATGGTGGGTCGGCTGTCCTGAGAGGACGCTCGGCCTATGCAGTGGGACCTTCGATTGGAGATGGGGGCAGGGGGCTACAAAGGACATCTTGCGAAGAAGTCAGAAAATCTGAACATAGATTATATTTTGTTGGATAAATAAGCTGACTTCCTTGGATGTCATAATGAAACGTGGAAACGAGGAGAATGTCCTCATTCTTAGGAGATACAAGCTGAAGGGCTTATAGGTGCAGGATCCCGACATCTATGAATTTCCTATGGTTTAGGGAGTAGGGGGCAGAGGGAAAGAATGCTAGCAACTAGTGAGGAGGGACTTACGTTCGCTTCTTTCAACTTTTCAGTAGGTTTGAAATTTTTCAAAATAAAAAATTGGTATTTAAAGTATTTTTAAAATTAAAAAATGTTTAAATATTTAGCTACCTTACAAGAAGCTACTTTTCCATACATTCCCCCTCACTGAAGCCTCAGAGAAGGCATCTCATCTGGAAGGAGAAAGTCTTCAGTGCAAAGCGCTTGAGCCCGGTGGTTTTGTTTCCATTCTCATTAGCTGCTAGGACCTGAAAGTCAAGGAATTTCAAATACAACTCCAGATCTCCAGAGAACCCAAATATGCCCAACAACAGGGTGCTGTGGGATGCCCCTGCAGGGGCCCCTGCCACCCTCCAGCCTTTGGGCCAGGTGGGGACAGCGCTCCAGGTCGAGCCCTCGTCCTGGGTCAGCCCCACAAGCGCTGTATCCGGCCCACTTGTGTCCCGGCACCTGTGGGTCTTCCATCCTTCCCAAGCGTGTCCTCTTCCCCCAGGCCCCAGCAGCCCAGACAGCACCACACTGTCTCAGCACGCACCGACCCTCTGAGAAGAGGGTGGCCCACCTCCCTCACTGTGAGCACTCCATGGGGCTGGCTTCAGCCCCTGGAAAGCCTTTCTCTCCTGGGCTCAGCCTCTGCTTCCCTTCCTGTCCTGGAGCATGTGGCTTTCTGGTCCCAAGGCAGGACTGGCCTCCTCCAAAGAAATCTCCCTGGTGGACACTCTGCCACCCTTGAACCGCTGGCCCAGATTCTCAGCCTGGGAACAACCTCTGGTAAATGCCCACAGTGGTGACCTCCCTGGTGGTCCCATGGTTAAGATTCTGTGCTTCCACTGCGAGGGGCACGGGTTGGGGAACTAAGATCCCACAAGATGCATAGCCTAAAAGAAAAAGGAATGCCCACACTACCTTCAGCCCCTCTCCCTCCCTTCATCTGTATTAAACAAACCAGACAAGGGACATGGCAGCTAGCCAAGCATGTGGCTGCCTACAGCCAGGGCCACACTCCTGATCTCCCCCACAGCTACTTGGGCCAGGTGACTAATCCTAGCTAATGAAACATGAGGGGCAGTGTCCTTGGCAAGTTCCAGATCCTGCCCTATGAGCCCCCTTTACTCCTTTCCTCCAGTCTGCTGCCTGGAACACAGGCATGATGGCTGACATTCTGCAGCCGTCTTGAGCTGTGTGCACATGAAGCCACACCCCGGGAATCTGTGTAGCAGAATCACTACATCATGGCCTGGACCACAGAGCTCCGGGCTCGGACAGGACACAGAAATAAACTTCCATCTTGTGTAAACCACTGTCATTTGGCTCTTCCTACTACTCGCAGCCAAATCTAATCCTGACTAATGCACTCCGTTATTTTTAGGGATGGCCCTCAATGACCACAAGCCACAAGGCACAACTTCCTTCTTCCTCCTTTCTCAGGAGAACATCAAGTTTTCTCTGGTTGTGCTCAGGCAGGTCAACACCAGGATCCCGTGAGTCCAGGCCATGAAGGGGCCACAGTGGCTCACAGAATCCAGAAGACGCTGTCCGTGGCCACCAGGGCCCATGGGGTAGCTGAGGAGATGCACAAATGTCACGCCACCGTTGACTGACAGACCACGTGATGCAGAAGCCTTCTCCAAGTCAGCTGCAGAAATCTAGAAGTTTCCAAGCTGCTAAATGTTTGTTCTACCCTATAGATAGAGGCTTGGGCTCCATTCCTCCAAAAAGGAAGACAGAGACCACAAGTCTCCCCATCTGGAGTCTCTCCAAGTCCCTCTCGAGGCCTTTTTGAGGAGGAGAACTCTGCAGAAAACAAGAAGGTATTATCTGGCTGGGAGGGACCCTACCTATAGGTTCTATCGAGCAGGAGGGGAGTATTGACATCCCTGGGGAGGTGTCAGTCAACTCTGGAAGGACATTCCTTCTGTGCCTGAAAGAGGCTGAAGCTCCTCTCCATCTAGGATTAGGAGTAGTGGGAGGGCCCCAGAGAGCGCAGGGTTAGAAGTACCTGGACACCTTCACATGCCCAGTGACAGTGATCCAAAAAGCTGGCCATTTGGGCTTTTCAAGGTCACAGAACCTACAGTTTCCTGACATCACGCCTAGGGCCCTGACCCTGCCAACACTCTCCTGGCTGCTTCCAGGGACCGGGCTCCAAAGGCCCAGTGGGAACTTACACTTGAACCCCATTTCTGACTTCCAGCAATGCCACAAGGACCTGAAGGAGCTGGGAAGAACGATGACCCAGTTCTGGGGTTTGTCCCCATCCTCCCCAGCCCTGTGGCCTCCAGTCTAGACTCCCTTGCCTGGCCTTCAAGCCTCCCGTTCCTATCCTCCCCATCCCCTATTTACCCTCTACACCCCGATACTCCAGGCAAAGCCAAGGTCTCAGCTGCCCCATGGGATGGAGCAGGTCAAGCCACAAGAGATGTTCCCCTCCAGCACAGGTTCTCAGAAGCCTCAAGTTCAACCTAGCCCTCTCTGGGTCATACTTGATGTCCACCTAGGAAGTAGGAGGGCTGGTCAAGATTGGTAGGACGAGATTTTAGCAGCTCAACCCTCTGCGCAAAGTCAATCTTTCACAGAAGTTCAATGTATAAAACAGCTAGAAGCAGTGTTGCTGTGCTGACTGCTAGCCCAGGAAGAGGGCTGCCAAGCTTTTGGTCCCCAGATCCACTCTGGGGCCCCTCCTAGGGAGGAGGACTAGGAGGAATCCCCCAGGATGCATCCGGCCCTTCTCTGCCTCCATGCCCCTGCCCTGCTGGTCCTATAACCAGAAATGCCATCCCTACCCTCATCCCTTCATCCCATCCATTACTGTGCAGTGGAAATGTCCCCTCCCCTCCAAACCTTCCAACCCAAAGCCTGGACGCCAAATGACCCTGACCCTGAACCCACTAGACTGGTGTTTGGTAAGTACAAGCCTCATCTCCCCACTCTGGATTTGATGCTCCTCCGCGCCGCCCACCCCCCACCCCCAGTCCAGGGTAGAATCCACAATAGTTGTAGGTTCCAAATGCCACTGTGCTAAACAACCTGCACATCTACTATCACTTCGACTTCAGAACAACCCTATGAGAAAGGCAGACGCACAAGCTTTTGGGCCATTTAACAGATGGAAAAACTGAGGCTCAGAGAGTTCACTGTATGACATAACAGCCAGGCCTCTGGGTTCTGCAGCGTGGGCCCTTTCCACTGAACTGTCCACTCACCACTCTCTCATTTCTCCTGAAGCCAGCCTCACTTTCCCAAAAGACACTGGGAAGCTTAACCCAGGGACCTGGTAGCAGGCAGAGAACAAGCTGGACCCAGGGAAGAGTACCCCTTCCAGGGCCACAGCCTCTCACGGACCCCTGGCAGCCAGATGCCTGGGGCGGGTAACAATGGAGCTAAAAATAGCGCAGGAGGCTGAGTGGCCAGCTGCAGGAAACATCTGTCTCAGCCGCAGAACAAACACAGAGGAAGTCACCATGCTCCAGGATTCCCCTACTGTGGGGCCAGGGGAGAGCTGGGGAGGAGGGGAGAGGAGGGTTTCCGATTTTCTGCCTGGGCCCAGCGCAGGGGCTCACACCAGCCCACTCCCCGATCTCAGCCCCCAGCATCCAGCACATACACACACATGCAGACACGGGACAGGGTCTAAATTCCCCTTAAGCACCCACATGTATCTTAAGTTAGAGTCCCACCCACCTCTGAGACTCCAGTCTGTCCCTCTCATTTTACAGAAGGGCAAACAGGTCCAGAGACCTGCCCAGTCACAGAGACAGGGGAAGAAAGAGCCAGGACCCGGTGCCTCCTACCCTTCTCCCTCACCTCCCGGTACCTCTGCTTCACGTTTCTGAGCAGGGAAGACTCCAACGAATGACGCACAAGGTCAAAGTGTTCTGGGGGACTAAGACATCACTGCCCTTCTCACCGTGAGGAGCAAAGGCTACAGTGGGTGAAAGTGCTAGACGCTCAGCAGGAGGCTCAGCAGTGGCCCCAGACTGAGCTGGTCGTCAACTGCGATGACAAAATAGACCAGTGTCGCTGAAGGACGTCCTTGATAGTACAGTGAAGTACATGTCTTTTCAAGAATGCGGGTAATGACCTAGGAAGAAGCACGTGGGCTGGTCACCAGCACACGACAGCTGTCTGCAAGATAAACCCTCGTGAACTGGTGTGCAGTGTCAGCTGAAGCAGCCCCTTTGTCCATGGCGCATCCCTTTTATGCAAAAGAATGGCTGACAGACAAAAAAAAATGTTATTCAGAACTGGGTATCTTGGTAGACATCTTCTCCAGAATGAACAAAGTAAGCCTGTCCCTTCAAGGAAAACAACTGACAGCATTTGTTGCCAGTGATAAGTACGAACATTTAAGGAAAAATTAGAATTCTGAAAAACCTGAATCAGTCACTGTGAATCTGAAAGCTTCCTGAAACATAAAGATTTTGCAATGCTATGATTGATGATGCTAACACATGCAATTGTGGGATATGATGAAATGAACTGTCCCACATTTGGAAGCTCCAAACTCAATGAACCAGTATTTTCCCAATCACAGATATGTGTTACCAAACCACACCTGGTCAAAGAGCCATTCACAGTACCAGAGAGTCCAGTGAATTTTAATGTAACAAAATATGAAAAGTTCATCAATGTGTTTTCAGATTCTATATTCCCTTTAAGAAATTATTACTTTTATGCAGCATCAAAGGATAATATCCTCAGGCTAACAAAATACTCCTGCCTTCTCCAATGACTTACTTGTGTGAAGCTAGATTTTCTTCCTATACTTCAACTGATCATCATATCATGACAGACCAAATGCAGGAACAGATATCAGAATCCAGCTGTCTTCTATTCAACCAAACATTAAAGAGATTTATAGACTGGCCAAACAATGCCACTTATCCCACTATATTTAAAACATAGTTATTTTTCAGAAAAAAAATTATTTATGTGTAACATATAAGGGGTTTGCTATTGTTATTTTGAAATGAATGCATAAATGTCTTTAAATATACTGTTTTAATTCCTAACATGATCAATATCAATTTATAAATATATCACCCACATAAACAAGAGCTCTTTGAGGCTTCAATTTTTAAGAGTATAAAAAGGGTATAAAGAGTATAAAGAAAGCAGTATTGATACTAAAAAGTTTGCAAATAGCCATGTTTCCCTCCCACCATAACCCAGTGGTTATTGTGGCCTAGCATCCCGTTTTTTGCAGGTACAGACACTGAGGCACAGAGAGACTGCGTAATCTGCTCAAGGGGCACGGGTGGCCAAAGGCCTCCAAGTGCATGCATGCTCTTAACCACTAAGCTCTCCGTCACCTAACATCACGCTCCCAAGGTAAGCAGAGAAGGATGAACAATGACACACTGCAAAGGTAACCAGAGAAGTGAAAGAGGAGAACGGAAGTAAATTCTTATATAATCCTGGGGCAGAAAAGAACTTTCTATGCAAAATGTCAGGGGATAAATATAGTAAAATATTGATAGAGCAGACTACATTATAAAATAGTCAGCTTTTTAACAAATTTGAGTCAGGTGAACTGAGGTGGACAAACCTAGAGCCTGTTATACAGAGTGAAGTAAGTCAGGAAGAGAAAAACAAATATCATGTTAATGCATATATATGGAATCTAGAAAAATGGTACTGATGAACCTACTGGCAGGTCAGGAATAAAGATGGAGAAGGAGAGAATGGACTTGTGGACACAGCAGAGGAAGGAGAGGGCAGGACGAATTGAGAGGTACATTACCAAGTGTGAAACAGGTAACTAGTGGGAGGCTGCTGTATAACGCAGGGAGCTCAGTTTGGTGCTCTGTGATGACCTACAGGGGTGGAACTGGGGTGGGGAGGGAGACTCAAGGGGAAGGGGATATATATGTAGACTTATGGCTGATGAACACTGCTGTAAAGCAGAAACCATACAACGCTGTAAAGCAATTATACTCCAGTTAAAAATAATTTTTAAAAAATGGTCAGGTTTCATCTAACAGAAAAACCACAAAGTTATACGACAACTGACAATTTGGATAAAAATATTTTCAACAAATATTTTTATTATTTATCACTTTATATGAAGGGATTTTTTAAAATGAGAAAACAAGTATATCTTAAAAGTAAAGCATACAAAAAAAAAAGATACAACAAAGAAGAAATACAAAGGACTGATAAATGTGAGAAAAGATATTCACCCTAAGCTGTACTTTTAAAACTGGGAGCGGCTGCCACATGTTGTCTTTCATGGCCTCACAAGTTCAACGGGGTGAAAACACCTGGTCTCTGCAAGGGTGCCAGGGATGGGCGCCCTCCTAAGGATGGGGCAAGGTGTAAACTGGCATGGTTCCCTGGAGGACACACTGGCAATAATTCTAAACTATCTTAAAAATGTACAACCCTTCAGCAATTTTTCAATCGAGTCACAGGAAATACTCAAAGATATGGCCACAGAGGTGCTCGGTACAGCTTTGTTTACATTAGTCAAAGACTGGAAACATCTCTCACATCAACAGTGGTCAAAGCTGAACATACCACAGACGTCATCACATCATCATTCAAACAGATGGATCCTCAGATGACCGTCGCTAACAGACTGTGGAGCCAAAAAAGCCAAACTAAGCAAACACTATATGATTCCATTTGTCTAAAACTCAAAACCAAGCCACACTGGTGCCTGGTGCTGGAAGTCACGTCTGGAGCAGGAAGGAGTGGGTGGTGATGGGGTACAGGGCAAGGATGCTGGAGGAATTATGTTCTTTGACCTGGGTAAAGCTCCGAAGGCTGTGCTCAATTCATATGACCATCAAGCTGTACCTCTGTGATGTGCTGGTAAACTCCAACTTAAGAGTTTCAAAAGAAAGAAGGAGCACCTTATTTACTGATGGAAAAATATCTTCTGTATGTTTAGTTTGGGGGTGGGGGGGAAGAGACGCTAAACAGCAACTTAGAGCTTTGTCCCATTAAAAAGGAGGGAGGGATCCTGCACACAAGCACACGCACTCATACTACACAACGAAAAATGTCTGGAAAAACAAATCTCCAAACATGAATGGTCAACTGTGGTTATCACTGGGAAGTGGGACCACAGATGACTTTCCTAATCTTTCTGCACATCTTTTATTTCTCTGATTTTCCTATGTGAACATAGACTATTTACAGAAAAAAAGAAAAAGAGGGGGGATAAAAGAACATTCACAGTACTCACACTACACTGATGTCAGGAACCAGGGTTCTATGTCAACTCTACAGCCCAAGATCATAATCCACAGGAAAAGGTCAGAAGAGTGACCGTTCCTGAGTTGTCACTGAGCAAAAGCTAAACACCTTCCCTGGAAGATGGAAGAAACCAGGATTTTAGAGTCAGAGAGACCTGGCTAGACCCTCACCACCATGCCCGACAGAGACCCAGGTCAGTTCCTGAACCTCCATGAGACTCAGGGTCCCTGCAGCGAAGTGAGGGCTAAATGAGGTCAAGGATGTCCAGGGCTGCCCTGATCAGTTCTCCAGGCAGACCTGATAACAGGCTCCCCCAGGTTCCAGAAGAAGAAAAGGAGGCCCAGGGAGTCTGAGCGACCTCCCCCCTTTACCCTGCAGGCCTGCGACCCCAGGGGAAACCCACAGAGGCCCTACAATTCCAGTGTGGTCCAGAGTCCTGACCTCAGGAAGTGCCCTGCCCTCCCTGGGTCTCAGTGACCCCAGAATAAAAGGCATCAGCTGGACATTGAACTTGACCTCAGGTAGCCTCCCTTGGGCCCCACACCCGTGACTCCTGTGAAACCCCCACATGGAAGGCTGTGGCAGGAAAAGTGGCGGGCTTATCCAGACAGGAAGTGACCTCGCCGGATGAATGACAGGCCAAACATTCCATGGGGAGCCCCACCTGCTGATGACCTTCAGGGTCATGGGAGCCAGGAGTGGGTGGGCACACAGAAGCCCAGGAGGAAACAGGATTTACTGCGGAAGGCCAGGCACACGGCAGACCCCCAGGCGGGGAAGTGACTTCATTTCACATTCAGTCCTCCTTGCTTCCGCCCCTGGCATGGCAGGGAGTTAACCCTGAGGCTGCCAAGCTTCACTGGCCGCAGCCACCTTTACACAGGCCAGGGCACGAGAATAAAGGCTTTCTCCTCTCCCTCTGTCCTTTGATCCCCAATCTACACATGAAAAGTGAGGCTCAGAGAGGCTGACAACAGAGCAGGGGCTCTGAGACCTTTCCCATTACCCTGAGCTGCACAGAGGAGGGAGACACTAATTCAGAGTTGGGAACTCCAGGAAGACTTCTTGGAAGAGGAGGCCACTAAGCTGGGCCTTGAATGATAAGCAACATATGACATGTAAGAAAGTCATTCAGCACAGAGGGAACAGCATAGAGAGAGATGCTTGGCACTGTGCAGAGCCTCCTAGGAAGTAATATTATTCTGGCCTTGTGAGGCCAGAATACAGGATAGGGTAAAGTTGATTTAAGTCCAAAGTGTCTTGGGGACCATGCCAGAGAGTTAGAATATTGTTCTGTGGGGTGAGATGTGCTGTTCAGGCCAAGGCAATAGGAGAGAGCCATGACAATGCTCTGTGTCAACCCAAGATGGCTGCGTGGAGGAGGCAACCTAAGGGGAGCCAACTTAGCAATGGGGACATCTAGGGCCTAGAACTCAGCAGGCTTTACTCCACCATGCCATCACACCCAGTTCAATTTGATTTCTCTGTAAAAGAGAAGGGAAAGATATTCATTCTATCTACAGTCCAGTGTGCCCAGGTCTGCACCAGACACCAAACTGATAAAAGAGCAGGGCCCTCTGTACATAGCCACTTAGGTTCCTGTAAGCTCCACCACCCCCACCTGTGATCTTGACAGAAACACTTGAGCTCTCTGCTTCAACAGCTGTCACATAAAGACAAACCGCTGCCCCGTTGAGGACTGTGAGGATTAACTGAGATGATAATCCCTGTACATGCCACTTGAGCACCCAAGGCCCCTGTTCAATGCATATTCAGTTTGTCATCTCTCCATTCTGACCCACAGTGAGGTGAAGTGAGTTAGCTTAGATCACACGCCAAAGACATAGCAGAGCCAAGCTTCAAACCCAGGCCAGACCCAGGCTTAGCCCAGCCCATCAGGCAAAACAAAACCTGAAACCCTAAGACCTAAAGCTTGCCAGCCTCAGCTCCCCAGCCTCAGCATGGTTTGTGACAGGTGAAGAGCTCCACCACCTCAAATTTCCAGGGGCCAAGGAAAGAGTGGGGAGAAAACACCAGGTCACAGTAGGGGAAGAAAAAGATTTCTAAGCTTCTCCCTCTTCCTGTTTGTCTATCCTCTCAAACCCAGAGCTCCTGGTAGCTATTTGTCCAGAGCAAGGTCTGCCAAGGGAGACATCCTGCTGGTGACTGCCCAGCCAGGCTTGTGCCGGATGAAGTGCAGGGGACACTGAGGCCCACACCCACCCCTGCAGCTCCCTGTCTGGCCCAAGGACGCCGCTTCACAAAGGGACTTTCAACAGAAGCCAGGGCCCAGGAAGGGGGACCCAGGCCAGGGAGGAGGGCCGCTGCCACCGCCTCCTCAGTGCCAGCTGGCACCCGTCGGCTTCACACTCAGCTCCCATCAGCTGATGAGAAGGATTTAAGGAAATGACTCTAAGCCTGGGCCGGGCCCTGCCCTGGGTGGTGGTAGGGACTCAGATCACAGGCTGTACAGGCAGGCAGACTCAGCATCCAATCCCACCTAACCAATGACCTGCTGTGTGACTCTGGCCAAGTTACTGAGCTTCTCTGAGCCTAATACCCTTATCTGTAAATTGAGGATAATATTAGTACCTATTCCATAAGGATGTGGTGAGGGTTACATGAGACAACATAAGGGAAGGGCTGGCGCCTATTAGATGTGAATAAATGTTATTTATTTCTCACTTGCACTGTCAAGTTGATCCCCTGACTCAATTCTGAAGATCTGGGGTGCTTTTAAAATGGGCTCTAAAGAACAATTAAGGCCTTCAAAAGGAAATTTTGAAATTGTGACACATGCTCCAACCTCGATGAACCTTGAAGACATGCTAAGTTGTGTAAAGAGCCAGATACAAAAGGACAATTACAATGATCCCACTTACATGAGGTACCTAGAGAAGTCAAATTCGTGGAGACAGGAAATAGAAAGGAGCTGCAGGGAATGGGGAGTTAGTGTTTAATAAGCACAGAGTTTCTGTTTGGGAAAATGAAGAAGTTCTGGAGCCTAAGAAGTTCTGGATGGTGATGAGGGTTACACAACAATGTCAATTGTACACTTTGAAACGGTTAGAAGGATACATTTTATGATCTGTATATTTTACCTGAATAAAAAATTTAAGACCCATTAAGAACATTTTTTGTGAATGTTCATATTTCTTGGAGAGCTCAGGTACGAGAGCTCGAACAGGTACGTGAAAAGCTAAAGGCACCACCTCCCAGGAAGTTGGCAGCACCGACCTGAGTGGAGGAAGCTAAACAAAGAGAAAAAAGGCTGCCCGGGAGGACCGCGAGAGGAGGCAGCCCCAGCCAGACTCCTTTCTGTATGAGCTGGGGTCTGCCCAACACCCACCAAGGCTGGGAAGAAGCAGGCCAGGGGTAGAAAGTAGCTAAGACCACAGGTGAGAGACCTTGGCGGGGTGGGTGGATAGACTGAACTTCTCCTATAAGTCACCCTGTGACCGTGAGCAAGTCATTTCCTCTTCTGGATCTTCTGAAACCTCCTTCATTGCCTTCTTGTAAATCCAGAATTCTACCCCATCACCCAGCTAGCACCCCTAAATCTAATCCTAGAGAAGTGAGTGTCTGTGTCCACCAAGAGATGGCGAGAGCGTTCAGCAGTTTTTCTCAGAATCCCTCCAAAACTGGAAACAAGGAAAAAGTCCAGCTATAGAAAAAAATAATATCGTGATACATCCATACTATGGAATACTATACAGCAGTGAAAAGGAACAAGGTGCAGCATTACTGATGAATCGCAGGGCTCACGTTGAAAGGAAGAAGTCAGAAGAAGCCAGATAAAAATACCTCATCCTGTATGATTCCATTCACATAAAGTTCAACAACAAACAAGACTAATCCTTGAAAGGCACTCAGAAGCATGGCCACTTGAGAGGATGGGAGGGTCCAGTAACTGGCTGGGAAAGGATACCAGGAAACTTCCAGGCCACTGATAATGTTCTTCATCTTGAACTGGATATAGGCTGCACAGGTGATACATCTGTAACAATTCATCAAACTACACCCTGATTTACTGAAAATTATAAAAATTATATAATGAAAATTATATCTCAATTTACAAAACAAAATACAAACAGCTAGTAACTCATACTCTGTCGTGAGAACTGCAGTCAGGTGACTCTGAGAAGTCAGATGTGGAAAGGTTACAGAAGTGTTGCGTGGTGCATAAGAACATGGGCTGGGAGTCAGAAGGACCAGGGTTCAAGTCCTGATGCTCCCTCTGACTGAATATGATTTTTTTTGTGATTCTGTTGTTGCTGGCCAAGGTTTTCATCATGAAATTTGTACTTAATGCCACAAGTCAACAAGAACACATAAAGAAAAAGTCTATGCCCTTCCCCTCCCCGTCTAAGCCCAGCACTTGAGCATCCTTATATAACAAGACTTTTTCCCTTAACATCACAAAACAAAAACCCCTCCCAGTTAATTACACAGACCTCCAACTCTATCTGTTTAATGGAGGTGTGTCATTTCATTCTCTCACTACTCATTCAACAGCTACTAACTACTGACCCTGTTAACCAGATAGGCATCTGAGAACAGACATTCCCACAACAGAGAAAAAGGATGGAAGGGAGGAAATCAACAAGTAAATACAACAATGACACACTGTACACACTATGATGAAGGCTCCAAGGGCTGAGACGCTCAGCTAGAAAATAAGACGGGAAAAGACATATAGAGCTTCAACTTACAACAGGATTATATCCCAATAAACCCGTCATAAGTTGAAAATAACACAAATCAAAAATGCACTTAACACACCTGCCCACTGCACACCGTAGCTTAGCCTAGCCTACCTTAAATATGCTCAGAACATTTACATCAGCCTACAGTTGGGCAAAATCATCTAACATAAAGCCTATGTATTTTATAACAATGTCGAATCCCAAATTCCTCGTGTAATTTATTTAATAGGGCATAGAATGTGAAAAGCAGAAGGGTTGTGTGGATGCAGAATGGTTGTTACATGCAGGTAACATATGTATTGATTATTCACCCTCCTGAGGGCGTGGCTGATAGACCTGCCGCTGCTCAAAGTCACGAGAAGAGTGCCCTGCACGTCGCTGGCCCAGGAAACAATCCAAACTCAAAATTCCAAATACAGTTCTCCATGGATGCATCACTTTCAGGCCATTAGAAAGTCAAAAAAAACTTAAAGCCACCGGAAGTTGAGGACTGTCTATATTTGAGATATGATGGTCACAGAAGGCCTACACTGGCATCCAAAACACAGGGAGGCTCGGGCCACGTGAAAAGCAGGCCAGGCAGAGGATGCAGCCCGTGCCAGGGTCCTGCCGTGAGGAGGACACAGAAGTGAAAGGAGACAATGTGGTCTCTGGGGCAAAGTCTTACATCCTGATAGTTCTACTTCTTTAGGATAGGCTACCAAAATTTGGATTGCTTCGATGAAATGGCATGTGCTTTTTAAAAACTAGAGTAGATCCTGCCATATTAGTTTTCCACAAGGTTGTAGGAATCCATACAGCAACCAGGATCATTTAAGAGGGCCCCATAGCCTCACTGGTTCAGAAAGTTACAGATCCTCTTCATTTTCGCCCACATGAAAGCACACTTATTTCCACAGGAAAACTCTCCAGGCCCAATTCACAAGAAGGTAAATGACAAATCCTCCTCCCCAGGATGCTGTGAGGTTTAACTGAGAAGTAAATCCACCCAACCTCCTGAGCCCAGTGCCTAGCACAGAGTGAGCACTCAACAAATGGAGCCTGCTGTTCTATCACCTACATGAATGCCAACTCCATAGTCACCATGCTAACACAGGGAGCTTCTATGGGGAGCCTGGAAGCCTCAAACCCAAGAGGCTTAGCATGGCTGTCCCTGGAAACAGGGCCACAGGGAGGAGGTAGAATTATGGCTCAGCAAAAGAGCACTGGGCTGGGAGTCAAGAGACTAGGTTCAAGTCAACCTTTCTGAGACTCAGTTTCCCCATCTATAAAATGGGCCAAATCACTCCTTCTTAATGCAGCCATTCTACCAATATTTCTGGGGCATCTACAAGAGATGACTCTACACATGGACATCACGAGATAGTCAATATCAAAATCAGATTGATTATATTCTCTGCAGCCGAAGATGGAGAAGCTCTATACAGTTACCAAAAATAAGACTGGGAGCTGACTGTGGCTCAGACCATGAAATCCTTACTGCCAAATTCAGACTCAAATTGAAGAAAGTAGGGAAAACCACTAGACCATTCAGGTATGACCTCAATCAAACCCCTTACAGTGGAAGTGACAAATACAAATATAGCAACAAACACAAATACAATGGAAGTGACAAATAGATTCAAGGGATTAGACAGGATAGACAGAGTGCCTGAAGAACTATGGATGGAGATTCTAACACTGTACAGGAGGTGGTGGTCAAAACCATCCCCAAGAAAAAGAAAGGCAAAATGATTGTCTGAGGAGGCCTTATAAATAGCTGTGAAAAGAAGAGAAGTGAAAGGCAAAGGAAAAGGTATACCCATCTGAATGCAGAGTTCCAAAGAATAGCAAGGAGAGATAAGAAAGCCTTTCCAAGTGATCAACGCAAAGAAAGAGAAAAAAATAATAGAATAGGAAAGACTAGAGATCTCTTCAATAAAATTAGATACCAAGGGAACATTTTATGCAAAGATGGGCACAATAAAGGACAGAACTGGTATGGGCCTAACAGAAGCAGAAGATGTTAAGAAAAGGTGGCAAGAATACACAGAAGAATTATACAAAAAAGATCTTCATGACCCAGATAACCACCATGGTGTGATCACTCACCCAGAGCCAGACAGACATCCTGAAATGTGAAGTCAAGTGGGCCTTAGGAAGCATCACTACAAACAAAGCTAGTGGAGGTGATGGAACTCCAGCTGAACTATTTCAAATCCTAAAAGATGATGCTATGAAAATGTGGCACTCAATATGCCATCTAATTTGGAAAACCCAGCAGTGGCCACAGGACTGGAAAAGGTCAGTTTTCATTCCAATCCCTAAGAAAGGCGATGCCAGAGAATGTTCAAACTACCACACAATTGCATTCATCTCACACACTAGCAAAGTAATGCTTAAAATTCTCCAAGCTAGGCTTTAATAGTATGTGAATCGAGAACTTCTAGATGCTCAAGCTGGATTCAGAAAAGGCAGACGAACCAGAGATCAAACTGCCAACATCTGCTGGATCATCAAAAAAGCAAGAGAATTCCAGAAAAACATCTACTTCATTGACTACGCTAAAGACTTTTGACTGTGTGGATCACAACAAACTATGGAAAATTCTTAAAGCAATGGGAATACCAGGCCACCTTACCTGCCTCCTGAGAAACCTGTATGCAAGTCAAATAGCAACAGTTAGTAATGGACACAGAACAATGGACTGATTCAAAACTGGGAAAGGAGTACATCAAAGCTATATATTGTCACCCTGCTTATTTAACTTATATGCAGAGTACAACACGCGAAATGCCAGGCTGGATGAAGCACAAGCTGGAATCAAGATTGCCAGGAGAAATATCAATAACCTCAGATAAGGGAGGAGGGAGGGGGGTTCTGGAGGGGGAGCATATGTAAACCCATGGCGATATCATGTCATTGTATGGCAAAACTAATAAAAAAAAATAATCTCAGATATGCAGAGGACACCACCCTTATGGCAGAAAGTGAAGAAGAACTAAAGGGCATCTTAATGAAAGTGAAAGAGGAGAGTGAAAAACTTGGCTTAAAGCTCATCATCCAGAAAACTAATAAGATCATGGCATCCAGTCCCATCACTTCATGGCAAATGGAGAAACAATGGAAACAGTGACAGACTTTATTTTCTTGGGCTCCAAAATCACTGCAGATGGTGACTACAGCCATGAAATTAAAAGATGCTTGCTCCGAGAAAGAAAAGCTATGACAAACCTAGATAGTATATTACAAAAGCAAAGACATTACTTTGTCAACAAAGGTCCATATTATCGTCAAAGCTATGGTTTTTCCAGCAGTTAGGTATGGATGTGAGAGCTGGACCATAAAAAAGGCTGAGCGCCAAAGAATTGATGCTTCTGAACTGTGAAACTGGAGAAGACTCTTGAGAGTCCCTTAGACTGCAAGGAGATCAAACCAGTCAATCCTCAAGAAAACCAATCTGAATATTCATTGAAGGATTGATGCTGAAGTTGAAGATCCAATACTTTGGCCAGCTGATACAAAGAGGTGACTCACTGGAAAAGACCTTGATGCTGGGAAAGACTGAAGGCAGGAGGAGAAGGGGACGACAGAGGATGAGATGGTTGGATGGTATAACCAACTCAATGGACATGAGTTTGAGCAAGCTCCAGAAAAAGGTAAAGGACAGGGAAGCCTGGCGCGCTGCAGTCCATGGGGTCAGACAGTCTCAAAGTCTCAAAGAGTCAGACAGGACTGAGTGACTGAACAACAACTACTATATAAAGGGCATTGTTCTAGGAGTTAACAATACAGAATAAAATTTCTGCTTCATACATGCTAGCTGGACACACAGAAATAAACTACAAATTAGTAAAATATATGGTATATCAGGGGGCGTTGAGTGATTTAAAAAAAAAAAAAAAAAGGCTCTGCGGATGAGGTATGAAATTTTAGTGTATCCAGGGCAGGTTTCACATTTGAGTAAAGAGGAGAAGGAAGTGACAAGGCAAGCTTTGTGACTCTGGCAAGGACAAGCATCCCTGCTCAGGGTCAACCATGCAAATGCCCTGCGGTTGGGGTTCCCATTGTGTTGAAGGAGCCAGGTGGGAGCGAGCAGGTGACTACTAGGTGGAGGCCACAGTAAGAACACTGGCCTTCACTGCAAGTAAATAAGGAACTACTGGGGGCCTTGGGGCAGAGAGCTGTCCTGATCTGACTTTGACATTCCAACAAGGTCACCCTGCTGCTGTGCTGGAAGAGTCTTTTCCAGACAGGGCAGAAGAGAAAAGCAGAACCCAACAGCCTGTTAGGAGTCCACCGCAACCATGCAGGTGATCCTGATGGCTCGGACCTGCAGTGTGGCTCCGGACCCACTCTGAAGGTGAAGCCAAGAGGACTTACTGAGGTGTGAGAGAAGCAGAGGAACCATGGGCAACTTCAGGCTGGGCCCGAACAACTAGAGGATGGGCCGCCACTCCCTGAGATGAGACAAAGGGAAGCCACGAGCAGCAAGGATTGAGCGGACAGATGGGGTGGGGGGCTGCAGTCTCTACTCTACTTCAATCTCAGAAGGAAGCCACAGGGCCTGGAGACCTGAAAGGAGAGAAGAGCTGATCCAGAGGCCTGTGTGGCTCCCTCTAGGAAGCAGTATGAAAGCCAGAGAGGGGGAGGGGGGCCAGAGGGAAGTCACCGCAGCATTTATGACCCGCTACAGGGCTTGCTGCCCACAGAGCCAGGACCACAGCCATGACTGGCTGCTCACGGACCCATTTCACAGGTGGGGAAACTGAGTTTCACAGTGAGCACCTCTCATTTAGAAGCTGGAAAGGGCCAGGTTGAGGTAAGGCGGGGTGGTAGGCAGCTCACACCCACTACCCTAATCAGGGACCAGGCAGCTGGACCCAGTGTCCCCATCAACCAGGAAGTCTGCAGGATCCCAAGAGGTGATGAGGACTCCAGGTTTCTCAGAGTTGAGACTATGCCTCAAATCCAGATTCCAAGGATATCTGCTTTGGGACCCAGGAGCTCTTCCCTCCTTCACCCACTCCCTCATCGGAATTTAATTCACACCCCATAAAATTCACCCTTATAAAATATGCAACTCAGGAACTGCCCTGGTGGTCTAGTAGCTAAGACTCTGTGCCCGCAATGCAGGGGTTAGGTTCCTGGTCAGGGAACTAGATTCCACACACCACAGCCAAGAGTTCGCAGGACACAACTCAAAGATCCCCCATTCTGCAATGATGACCAGAGATCCCATGTGCCACAACTGAGACTTGGCATGTGCTCAGTCACTCAGTCACATCCAACTCTTTGTGACTGCATGGACTGCAGCCCACCTGGCTCCTCTGTCCATAGGGATTCTTCAGGCAAGAACACTGGAGTGGGTTGACATGCCCTCCTCTAGGGGATCTTCCCAAACCAGGGACCAGACCCAGGTCTCCTGCATTGCAGGCGGATTCTTTACCACTGAGCCACCAGGGAAGCCCTGGCATAGCCAAATAAATAAATAAAAATATTAAAACAAATAAATAAATTACACTCAGCTATATTTAATACATTCACGTTATTGTGCAAGCATCACAGCTACCTAATCCCAGAACAGTGAAAGTGTTAGTCACTCAGTCATGTCTGACTCTTTGTGACCCCACGGACCTGCCAGGTTCTGCCCACGGGATTCTCCAGCCAAGAACACCGGAGTGGGTTGCCATTCCCTTCTTCAGGGCCCTTTCCTGACCCAGGGATTGAACCCAGGTCTCCTGCACTGCAGGCAGATTCTTGATCGTCTGAGCAAGCAAGGAAGCCCCAATTCAGGAATATCAAACCCAAAAAGTTAAACATACAATTATCATATGACCCAGCAATTCCATTCCTAGGCACACACCCAAAAGAACTGAAAACAGATATCCAAACAAATACTTGTACACAATGTTCTAGTTACAACAGCTGAAAGGCAGGAACAATCCAAATGTCCATCAAATAATAAACTGATAAACAAAGCATGGTATATTTATACCATATAATTCAAACACAAAGAGTCACATATTTTATGATTCCACTTGTATGAAAAGTCCAAAATAGGTAAATCCATAGACAGAGAATGCAGATAGGTGGTGCCAGGGGCTGGGGGAAGTGGGTAATCAGGAGTGACTGCTTTATAGATACAGAGTTTCCTTTGAGGTGATGAATATGTCTCAGATGTTGAACATTACAAATCATCCAGGAAATGCAGATCAAAAGCACAATGAGATATCACCTCACACCTGTCAGGATGGCTATTACCAAAAACAGAGACAACAAAACGTTGGCAAGGATGTGGAGAAATTGGAACCCTTGCACACTGTCGGTGGGAATGGAAAATAGCACAGAGGCTCCTAAAAATTAAAAATATTAATGGAACTTCCAGACGATCCAGCAATCCCACTTCTGGGTATTTATCCAAAAGAACAGAATCAGAATCTCAAAAGAGGTATCAGCACAACACCCATGCTCACTTCAGCACTAGACACACAGCCAAGAGGTGGGAGCAACCCAAATGTCCACTGATGGGAGAACAGATAAAGAAAATGTGGTACATTCACACAACAGGATATTGTGCGTGCGTGCTAAGTCGCTTCAGTCATGTCCGACTCTTTGCGGCCCCATGAACTGTAGCCTTCAAGGCTCCTCTGTCAATGGGATTCTCCAGGCTAGAATACTGGAGTGTGTTGCCATGCCCTGTTCGAGGGGATCTTCCCGACCCAGGGATGGAACCTGCATCTCTTACATCTCCTGCATTGGCAGGTGAGTTTGTTACCACTTTACCAAAGCCAGTTGGTGCTTCCCAGTGGAATGATACTCCCAGTGGAATATTATTCAATTTTTAAAAAGAAGGAAATTCTGCAGTATGCTACATGGATAAAACTTGAGGTTGTTACGCTAAGTAAAATAAGCTAGTCATAGAAAGACAAATACTATACGATTTCACTTATGTGAGGTATCTGAAATAGTCAAATTCAGGACTTCCAGGCATGGTACAGTGGATAAGAACCTGCCTGTCATTGCAGGGGACATGGGTTCGATCCCTGGTCGGGAAAGATTCCACATGCCGTGGGGCAATCAAGCCCTCGAGCCACAACTACTGAACCCATGCTGCACAACAAGAGATGCCACCACAATGAGAAGCGAAGAAGAGTAGTCCCTGCTCACTTCAACTGGAGAAAGCCCCCACGCAGCAACAAAGACTCAGCCCAGCCAAAAATAAATAAATACAATCAAATTGTTTTAAAATAGTCAAATTCATAAACTCAGAGTGGAATGGTGGTTGCCAGGAGCTGGCAGAGGCAGAAATGGGAAGTTACTAATCAACAGGCACAAAGTTCCAGTTAAGCAAGGAGAATAAGCTCTAGAGGTCTGCTACACAACATTGTCTTTATAGTCAAAAATGACATTATACACTGAAAAATTTGTTGAGAGAGTAGTTCTCATGTTAAGTATTCTTACCACAATAAAATAAATTTTTTCAACGTTTTGAAATTAGGTAGATGTGACATTTGGACAGTTTTGTGAATATACAAAATACCACTGAACTGCACGCTATGAAATCATTAACTGTGTGTTATAGGAATTTCACCTGATAAAAAAAATACTGAGAGCATGTCCATGCATCCAAATGACTATCTCTCCCAAGCACGTGCTACAGTGCAATCTAGGGCTCAAGCCTGCTCCTGTGTTCACGATTCAGCTCCTTCTTTGTGAATGCCAGATGACATCACTGCACAAACAATGGTTGTGTTTCAAATAAGAGAAGAGGGGTAGGGTGGAGAATTGAGCCATCTCTAGCCCATAGCAGCCTGGACATGCCCAGTGCAAAAGCCTGGTCTCTTAGCAGTCAGGACTATGCTCATCCATGTGAAGAGAGCAAAGCCCACCTCTGTGCCAAATTCCAACAAGAAGTGAGCTGAAGAGCCACAACGTGTAGATTTCGATAACACTGTTATTTCAGCCTTATCTTTGATCAAACAAGCCAGCATTCCAGGTTATCAAGTGATGCTCTATTAAAACAGACAGCTGGGGATTACTCATTGGCAGTTCAGGCTCAAATGTTAGTATAGTCAGCCAGCCACACCTTTGGGTTCTGCATTCTTGGAAAATATTTGGGAAAAAAAAAAAAACTCCTGAAAGTTACAAGAAACAAAGCTTGAATTTGCCATGTGCAGGCAACTTTTTACATAGTATTTACATTGTATTTACAACTATTTACATATCATTTACATTATATTAGGTATTACAAGTAGAGATGATTTAAAAGCTAGGGGAGGATATGTATAGGTCATATGCAAATACTATGCCCTTTTACATAAAGGGCTTCAGCTTCTTTGACGTCAGAATCCAACTTTGGAATCCATGGGGGTCCTGAAACCAATCCCACCGCCAAAGATGCTGCGAGGGACAACTGTAATCAGAATTACCCCAAACCAGCCAGCCAGCCCCTTTGTTTAGGCCCCTCTGCACAGCAGGCACAAGAGACAGAAGCAGGGGAAACAGAAGGCGCCAGCTCTCTGCCATCAACCCAACAATGGCGATTTCGTTTCAGTTCACATCCTTCCAATTAAATTAACATTGTTCATTCGAAATGGGTTGGCTTTCTGGTTTTATTAGTTTCACTCTGGTTTTATTTCATGCTCGCTTTATAGTTATGTAAAAACCATGTAAACATGTCTAAGGCACTTACATCTAGCTTTTTATTTGTACCTTTAAGTTATATTCTAAGAAAATTCAAATAAACAAGTGAGGCTTTTTTTTCTTTTAAAAAGCCACAAAAACACACATACTTATGATTCCATTTATATGAAATGTCCAAAATAAGCAAATCTATAGGGACAAAAAGTAAACTCGCAGGGTGGGGAGTGATGACTAATGGGTACAAGGTATCTTTCTGTGCTGATGAAAATATTGTAAAATGAGACTGTAGTGACAGATGTACAACTCTGTGAATACATTGAAAGCTTCTGAACTGTAAACCTTAAATGCCTGAATTGTACAGCATGTGAGTTAAATCTCCATAAAGCTATTTTTAAGAGCGGGGGAAGGGGAGCGGACCTATTACCCAGGTTTGAACAGCATTATACTGGAGAAATCACAGAGAAAGGAACAAACCCACCTATTCATGGCTTCCTCGCCAGGCCCACTCTACATCTCCCTCCCCCTGTACTGTCCCCAAGGGCTCTGGAGCCAGAAGAGGCTAAGAGGGAATCCTAAGTCACAAGCTAAGCCCTCCCTGGGTGAGCAGGTGGCTGCCCTAGGGCACCACAACTCAGGATTCCTATCTCCTGAACTGTATTAAGGCACTGTTTTGAATTATTAAACTGGGAAAAACTTAAAAACAATGAAAACAACCAATGTCAGTAAGTATGCAGGGAATGTGATTTTTGCACACATCAAGAGAGCGTCAAGGGAGGATGCATGACAATAAAGATTCAGCACCGCAGTGACCCAACTGGCTGGGATTTGGGTCGAGGCAGGAGCACTGAGAAACTGAGCACACGTGTCTCTTTCAATTCTGGTTTCCTCGGTGTATATGCCCAGCAGTGGGATCGCTGGGTCATATGGCAGTTCTATTTCCAGTTTTTTAAGGAATCTCCACACTGTTTTCCATAGTGGCTGTACTAGTTTGCATTCCCACCAATAGTGTAAGAGGGTTCCCTTTTCTCCACATCCTCTCCAGCATTTATTGCTTGTAGACTTTTGGGTGGCAGTCATTCTGACTGGTGTAAAGTGGTACCTCATTGTGGTTTTGATTTGTATTTCTCTGATAATGAGTAATGTTGAGCATCTTTTCATGTGTTTGTTAGCCATTTGTATGTCTTCTTTGGAGAAATGTCTGCTTAGTTCTTTGGCGCACTTTTTGATTGGGTCGTTTATTTTTCTGGAATTGAGCTGCAGGAGTTGCTTGTATATTTTTGAGATTAACTGTTTGTCCGTTGCTTCATTTGCTATTATTTTCTCCCATTCTGAAGGCTGCCTTTTCACCTTGCTTTTAGTTTCCTTTGTTGTGCAGAAGCTTTTAATTTTAATTAGGTCCCATTTGTTTATTTTTGCTTTTATTTCCAATATTGTAGGAGGTGGGTCATAGAGGATCCTGCTTTGGTTTATGTGGGAGAGTGTTTTGCCTATGTTTTCCTCTAGGAGTTTTATAGTTTCTGGTCTTACGTTTAGATCTTTAATCCATTATTTTTGTTTATGGTGTTAGAAAGTGTTCTAGTTAAGCAACCTAGATGTCCATCAGCAGACGAATGGATAAGGAAGCTGTGGTACATATACACAATGGAATATTACTCAGCCATTAAAGAGAATACATTTGAATCAGTTCTAATGAGGTGGATGAAACTGGAGCCTATTATACAGAGTGAAGTAAGCCAGAAGGAAAAACAACAATACAGTATACTAACGCATATATATGGAATTTAGAAAGATGGTAATGATAACCCTGTATGCGAGACAGCAAAAGAGATGCAGATGTATAGAAGAGTCTTTTGGACTCTATGGGAGAGGGCAAGGGTGGGATGATATGGGAGAACGGCATTGAAACATGTAAATTATCACATGTGAAATGAATCGCCAACCCAGGTTTGATGCATGATACAGGGTGCTCAGGGTTGGTGTACCGAGATGACCCAGAGAGGTGGAATCGGGAGGGAGGTGGGAGGGGGGTTCTGGAAGGGGAACACATGTATACCCATGGCGGATTCATGTCAATGTATGGCAAAACCAACACAATAATGTAAAGAAAAAAGTCTTTCTTGAATCTGTTACAATTAAAAAGAGAAAAAGAAAAAGAAACTGAACACAGGCAGCCCCCTTCCTGGGGAGGCAGCTGCCATCTCCACCCTCCTCCACCCACACATGCCCAGCACAGCCTGCAGCGCAGGAGAGGGTCCCTACCCAAGCACGCTGCCTGCAGCCAGCCTCAGCAAGGGGCAACTCTGCTGCAACACAAAGGGAGGCCTCAGGCCATCTTCTGCCCACCCAGCAACCCTCCCTCTCCTTTGGCCCAGCCCTTCCGGCGACACTTCACAGAGACAGAAGAGGAAGCCCCTGCTGGCAGCTGCTGCACAGGAGGTGCTGGTGAAGCCAGCAGGAGTGCACATCTACCCATAACAGGCTGACCCCTTCTGTCCCAATGCCTTCTTCCTCTAGAAACCTGCCTGGAATTGACCACCTCCACAAAGCCTTCATTCTGTCTCCCCCAAAGGCTCATTGAGCCCCAGCCTGGAGCCAGAGGGCAGGGAGGAGTAGAAACCTATTTGCCTGGCTCAGGACCCCCACCTCTGGACCCCCAGCTCAGGGATGGCTCCCAGGGAAGGTGCAGAACTTGGATAACTGTGATGGCAACACTCCCAAGACAAAGTGCTAAGTGAAGAAGCGGGCCCCAGAGCCATGGACCAAGGGCAATTCTGTCTCTGTCCCCAAACAAAAACTACACAAATGCATAGAGAGGCACAGAAAAGATGACTGGGGGATATCCACAAACTGCTGACAGTGATACTTCGGGCCGAGAGGAAGTAAGGAAGGGAAGGGCTTTCACATTTCATTCCCTCTCTCTAGGAAGCTACTACCCGAATCCTTTGTAAAGATAACTACTTAATATTTTTTGAACTGAAAACATTTTCAAAACCAGGGTAGACATCCATCAACTGGGAACTCGGTAAGCAAGCTATGGGCCCTACCCACACTGGGATACATATCCAGCAGCGAAAAAAGGAATACACTCCTAGAATACATGACATGACACTCAAGAGAATCACGTTGAGGACTTCTCTGGTGGTCCACTGGTTAAAAATCTGCCTGCCATAGAGAATAGACTTATGGACATGGGGAGAGGGGAGGAGAGGGTGAGATGTGTGGAAAGAGTAACATGGAAATCTACACTACCATATGTAAAATAGATAGCCAATGGGGATTTGCTGTATGGCTCAGGAAACTCAAGCAGGGGCTCTGTATCAACCTAGAGGGTTTGGATGGGAAGGGAGAAAGGTGGGAGGTTCAAAATGGAGAGAATGTATGTGTACCTATGGAAGATTCATGTTGAGGTTTGACAGAAAACAGCAAAATTCTGTGAAGCAATTATCCTTCAGTAAAAATAAAATAAAAAAAGAGTCTGCCTGCCAATGCAAGGGATAAGGATTCAGTCCCCGTCTGGGAAGATCCCACATGCCTTGGGGCACCTAGGCTCCAGCTCACAACCACTGAAGCCCTCAAACCTTGAGGCCACGCTCCACAATAAGAGAAGTCACTGCGACGAGAAGCCCATGCACCACTGCTAGAGAGAAGTCCGCACTTACTGCAATTAGAGAAAGCCCACACACAGCAAAGACCCAGTGCAGCCAAAAATAAATTAGAAAAAAAAAAATCATGTTGAATAAAATAGGCAGAATTTTAAAATACCCATTAACAAGATGAGTCCACTTACATAAAAATCTAGAAAAAAGCAAACTCAGAGTGACAGGAGATAAGTGGTCTGGGACCAGGCATGGGAGCGGCTACTGACTGCAGGGGGGCCTCGGGAAACTTCTGGATGATGGAAGTGTTCCCACACTTGACTGGGGTGGGGGCTGCATGCCCATGACATTCACCAACACTCAGCCAGCCGCACCTGCAGGGTGGGTGAATGTTATGGCACGCACACCTCAATAAAACTTAAGTGAGGCAGGGGGAAGGGAGTCAGCATTTAATGGGGAAGGGGTCTCCCTTGGGGTGATGAAAATGTTCTGGAACTTGACGGAAGTGGTGCCACAACACTGTGAATAAACTCAATGCCACTGCAGCTGTACTTCAAAATGGTTAATTTTACATCAAGGGAATTTCACCTCATTTTTTTTTTTTAATTTTTAAGTAGCCAAGGAGAACGTTATTATGCCCATTTTGCAGATGGAAAAGCTGGGCTCGGAAGAAGCAGTCAACTGCTAGTCCCGGGTTTATCCACCTGCACCTCAGACCTGATACAGAGCCCAGGAGAGGTGAAAGACCTGCTCTGGACTTCGCCAGAAGGCTCTGCGGTGCTAGGTCTCTACCTCCAGGGAGGGCTCTGGGCCTTTTTCTCTGGGGCATTTGAAAACCAGAGCTTCCCCACAGGCTCTGGAGTGAGCCAGCGGAGCAGCACCTGCAGGGACTCCTGAAGTCTGTGAACTCCATCAACAGGCAGGGCTGCAGCCACGGCAGGGAGCGGGCATCAGCAAGAAAGTAGTCAAACTAAGGCTAACGCCAGGATGGGGGTGGGGATGGGCCCAATCAGATCCAGGCTGGATGAGGTCTCCTGGGCCCTGCCAATCAGGGCCCTAGGGAGACGAGGGGTCAGCACCAACCTCAGGGACCCAGGAGAAGGACTCAGCAGCTGCAGGTTGGCAGTCGGAGTAGACACATCCACCAGCCTCTTTGTGACTGGCAGGAGAGGGGTTCACGCCTTCCTGAGCTCTGCAGGAAAAGAAAAGAGGAGGAGAGGTTCCCCTCAGTGCTTTCTAAACAGAATCTTCAAAAACACCCAGTGGCCCTGCCCTCCACTCTGGGGAGAGCACGGACAGAGGCCACCTCCTGCAGACATGCAGAGCCTAGGGCCCAGCAGCATGCAGAAGCCGGCAAAGCCCAGGGTCGTCTGAGGGCACCCACTTCTCTCCCCCCCAAATGCCCCTGCACCAGCCTCTTGGCAGTGGGGCCTGTTTCTCATGGGCGAGGGCGGGAAGCCCAGCCATGGACCCACAGCCGTCCTAGCACCACACCCTCCCTCTGCCTGGAATTTCCGAAAGCCCTGCTCCCTGGGAGCCCACAGGGTCAGGAGCGGCACACCCAGTTTCCAGATGCTCCCTACTGCCTGCCACGGGCATGGAGGTAACCCCAGATGCCCCATGTCTCTCCTTCATCAGCATGCTTCAGCTCCAGCCCAAGTAGGGGCTGAAAATCCAGTACACATGTCAGGTACAGCAAATAAAACAACTTCCAAGGTCCAGGAATTCCACTATTAAGATATTCATTCCTTAGGAGAGGTTTCAAAGGCCTCAGTTCATTCCTGAGAAAGGGGATCTGTTAACCTACAGGCATCTCAGCTAAGAGCAAAAACAGGCATGTTGATGCTACAATGGGGGCAGTCTGGAGCCTCCAGATCAAAAATGAGAGGCCCCAGAAGGGCTGGCAAGGCTTCCCAGGTGGCTTAAATGGTAAAGAGTCCACCTGCCATGCAGGAGACCCAGGTTCAATCCCTGGGTCGGGAAGATCTCCTGGAGAAGGGAACAGCTACCCACGCCAGTATTCTCACCTGGAGAATCCCATGGACAGAGGAGCCTGGCAGGCCACAGTCCCTGAGGTCACAAAGACTTGGACACAACTGAACAACCAACACACACACAGGGAGGGCTGGCAGGCATTCATTAGAGGTCAGGGAGGTCCCCTGGAGAATAGCGAGACAGACAGCAAAAGTGACTCCTTAAAGTAAAAGGAGGGAGGCCAGGACTGCCTCTGAGCCCAGTGTGGGAGGAACAGCATATCACAGGCCAGGAATGCTGAGCCTGAGCCCCATCCCAGGTCTGTGGATCTGCTCATGTTCCCTAAACACGCCAAGATGCCACATCTCTGCATGGGCTGCTCATTCTGTTTGGGAAGCCCTTCTCATCCTTGCAAACTTTTGGCCATCCTTCAAAGCCCACCTGAAACATTACCTCATGCCCAGGCAAGCCCTTCCCTCCCTTCAGCTCTGCCCACAGCTGGCACTGGTACCCAGAGGTACCAAAGGTAGAAGGTACACAGGTGCCTCTCTCACCTGGCAGGGATCAAGTCTCACTCACCTTTGGTCCCCTGCACCTCACACTGAACCTGGGGCATGAAAGGCCAGGAACTGGAACCAAGATAGCATCCTGGGACCCTCCCACCTTGAGACACTGTGCAAACAGCCTGGCCTCTGTGGTTTCACAGGCCTGTCGCTTTGCTGAGATCACTGTAATCATGGTAATAGCAGCACCGAACGTTTACTGAGCACTTACTATGAGCCATACATTACCACAAGGGCACTCCATATGCTACCTCCTTTCATCTTTGTGGCACTCTTCTAAGGGCATTACTACTATTAATCCTGTTACACAAGGGAATCGGGCACAGAGAAGTTAAGTGAGTTGCCCAATGCCACAGAGCCAGTGAGGGAGGAAGCCAAAATTCAGACCCTAGTGGTCTGGTTCCAGAACCAGTAATCTTAATCACTAAGAAGTATTGGGGGTATGAAGACAGTCAGTTGTCAGGACAAGCTCTGAGTGGAAGAAGAACTCAGGGATTTTAAAAGCTAGTTTTCCCTGGGCCTTCTCTTTCCCCGGTCCCAGCAGAAGACTTAGGAAGAACAGCAAGGCCTCTGCCCAGATCCAGCCTGCTGCTCCGAAGCTCATCTCTGTGCTGAGTGCCAGTTACAAGAAACACAAAAGGCCCATCTGCCAGCCCCTTGGCCCAGACTAGGGAGGTACACAGCTGTCCGCTGGGAGGCAAAGCCGTAATTTGGGGCTATTCTTAGCAAACCACTGGCTCTCCTCCCAGAGGCCAGCAGCCCAGGCCCAAGCTTCATACAGCCTCCCACAAGTGTGGAGAGGTCCCAAAGGGCTAAGGAGCAACTGCGGGGTGAGAGGTGAGAACAAAGCCCTCGAGCTTTCAAATCAGAGGTGCTGGCCTGCTCACCTTCCCAGGGCGTGGCCACCTGGCTGCTGACCAGCTCTGGGGAGTCCTGACCACAGAGCAAGTCCGGTCACCAAAGTTCCACCGACAGGGCTCGCTCTGTACCAGGCCCTGGGCCACACACCTCCTACTCACATTAAACCCTCACCACACCCCAAGGGTGAGAGGCTACTGGCCCCATTTAAAGACGAGGGGTTACGCTTTAAAGATGAGTTAAGACATTGAGGAACTTGCCCAGGTAGCACAGTGAGTTAGTGTCAGCTGTATCTCCCATCTCCAGGCTGGCCCATAGCCAAATGGTGGGGCGGGGCCCTTCCCTGCCCAAGTCCAGGGTTTGGGGGAGGGGCAGTCCACACCAGAGAGCAAAAGTCTCACCAAAGATCCAACCGCAAGTCTACTCTTTCTCTCCCCCCGGGACTGTCCCTTCCCTGCAAGAAATCCTCAGGTTTGGGCTAAGAAGAAGAGTCCCCAGCAGGTTCCTTCCCTACCCCGGCCACACGGTCTCACTTCAGGAAGTTCTGCAGACCCAGAGGAGATGAACCTCAAAGTTCAAGGAGCCCCTGCTGGTGCTTAAGGCATGAGCCCAGCCCTGCAACTTAGGGAATAGGGAGGTCAAAGAATTCTCAGGGTTTAACAGAGGATACTGAGCCCTTTGGGGTCTCCAAACCCCAAAGCAGGAGTCTAGAAATGAGGCCACACCACTCAGCACTTGCACAGCCACTATCCCAAACAAGTCAACTTTCAGGCACCACTGCCACACAGAGCCACAGGAATAACTCCACAGTGCCTGCCTGGAACTACATCTTGGTTGTTGCTGTTTGGTCACTAAGTTCTGTTCAACTCTCTGTGACCCCATGGACTGCAGCACGCCAGGCTTCCCTGTCCTTCACTGTCTCCTGGACTTTGCTCTAACTCTTGTCCATTGAGTCGATGATGCCATTCACCACCTCACCCTCGGTCACTCCCTTCTCCCCGTCCTCAATCTTTCCCAGCACTAGGGTCTTTTCTAATGAGTCAGCTCTTCGTATCAGGTGGCCAAAGTAGTGGAGTTTCAGCTTCAGCATCAGTTGATTTCCTTTATGATTAGCTGGTTTGATCTCCTTGCTGTCCAAGAGACTCTCAAGAGTCTTCTCCAGCACCACAGTTCTTGGTACCCACCTCTGATTGTGTTCTGCCTTCTGTTGCTGGGTGACTCAGCAGGTCTAAGTGTCTGTGTTCCAGGTCCTCAGAGCCAACTCCATGTCTGCCCAGGGATTCAAGTCACATCCACATGGCTCCATGTCTCTCATCAGTGAATGTCAGCTCACATCCCTGTCTGTGCTCCGCTGGGCCCACCAATACATCTGTCCACTTCTGCCAGCCAAGTCTCCATGACGGCACAGATCTGTCTATACAGTATCTGCAGCCCAGTCGCTGTCCCCGCTTGTGTGTTCACACTGTCTGCCCCTGCATGTGTCTGTGCCCTGAGTTGTTTGCCCACCTCCTGTCTTCCTGTGTCTGCTCTCATGTCCACTGTATCCAGTTCCTCACCGTCCCAGCCCACGCAGCTATAAACTTGAGCACATTAGCACACATCTCTGCCCATGCCAGCATTCCCCACCTGTTCCTGGGTGACCCCGTGGGCGCCAACTGTTTGGAGGCAGGTGGGTGTGTGTTCACCCAAGCACTCACAGTACCGGCCAAGGGCTAAAGGGTAAGCTCAGCAACTCCCACTCTAGAACAGTGTCCAAGGCCACGAGCACAAGCTCACTGCCACCTCTACAAACTGTGCCAGGACAACCTGCCAGGGATGATGGGCAAGGGAACAGAGCCAGAGGCACAGCAGAACCTCAGAGGTGAGGTCAGACATGCCTCAGGTACCACTAACCTCAAGCCAGTTCTGCCGGGCCTGTCCACTTCCAACACCTCAATTCCAACCCCGATAGCCAACGAGAGGAAGACTGTCTGTCTGCACTCACGGGAAACAGTGTCTGGCTCCAGCCTGCCAAGCTCATCCCCAGCCCCCAGAGACAGAGGCTCTTCAGAAAGGAAGTGAGGACTTCCTCCTGTAAGGCTGGATCTAGACACCAAATCTCAGAAGCACCAGGGAAACAAGCAAGGTCCTATGGTCAGCCTGACCCCAGAAACCAAACGTACTTCTCCTGAAGTCTGGAATAGCTTCAGTCAGCAGGAAAAAAAAAAAACAACTGGGAGTGGGGCTGGGGCACACTCCTGTTGCTCCCTGTCCCTGGAGGTGGTGAGAGGTCCTAAGCAGCAGGGTAATCAGAAAGGAGGGGTTTGGAGGCAGAACAAGAATATTTCAAACATATTTGCATGGCTGCATAAGAATTGCATCCCAGCTTCCCTGGCAATTACAGCCTGTGTCACTCATTCAGGAATTAATCATGTGTATTCTCTTGGTATTTCCACCGTTATTATTAGTCCTGGACTGGTATGGAAACCCTATAGCAACGAAATTTCTCTGTTTTTATGCCTTGTGTCCCACCCCTCTTACCACCTCCCAACCCGGCCGCACCGGTGGGGCTAAGCCACCTAAGGGGAGAACGCTCTAACTTCTTCCACCACTCCCATCCTCCTTGGCAGAGTCCAGTGTCTGGCATTTAAGAAATGCTCATTCACTGGGTTCAGGTTGCTCTGCAGGAAGCCAAGGAGTTGGTGCTTGGAACTCTGGTGGAGAGAGCGAGAAGCTGGAAGCTTCCTGAAGTCAGGAGAGCTTTTCTTCTATTTCTGACTCCCTAAGAGGTAATAACATGTTCCAACCGTCCTGGCTGCTTTTTAAGAGTCCAGGGCAGCAGTCTCCCTGACACGGCTCTCTGCTTTCTGACAAGCAGCCTGCCTCTTCAAGAAAAACCTCTGAAGATGAAAAAAGGGCTCCCCTGGGAGACCCAGGCCTACAGAAGGAAAGAACTAGATGGGGCCCAACATCAAAGTTTGCACCCACTGGGATCTCTGGACTACTCCCGGTTCCATGGACCTCAAGTGCCTAAAGCGAAGCCCAGGGATCTCAGGTGTGGAACATGAGGCGGCTTGCCTCGCCGCAGATGCACGAGAAGCCCAGCTCTCAGGTCTCGCCCAAGGACCAGCCATCAAGGGTGGAGGTGTCGCCATCCCACATCTACCCTAGTCGGAGAGAAAACTCCTGGAGAAAGTGCGTAGCCCAGAGCCAGACAGACAGAAGGACTCAATAACTCCTGTTTAAAGTGTGTGGCTCCGCTTCTCTCCCAGGCACCGATCCCGTGCGGGTTTCGGTGGGAGGGGCCGGGATCGCTCCTCTCCACAGAGCCAAGGGAGGCTTGTGATCTAGGGGATGGGGAGTGGGTGGTCGGAGCAGCCCCGGCCCGGGAGTGCCCAGAAGAGTCCCTCATCAGCCCTCCCTCGCCCGCCCCGGGTCCGGACGCGTCGGTACCTGCCAGCCCGTCGCTCCGGGGGGCATCCGCGCTCCTGCGGCAGGCGCGCGGCGCCCGAACTACGGGCGCCGAGTTAGGCAGCGGCGGGTCGCGCCGGGTACTGGCTCCGGCTCGCTCCTCCCAACTTCCCCAGCCCATCCGTGGGCAGAGGCGGCTCCGGAGGCTGGCAGGCCGGGCACGACAAGGCGAGGGCACTAGCGCAGGAGGCCGCGCTCGCCGGAGTAGAGAGCCGCGCACCCCAGCCGGAGCGCGCCGCTCGGCTCCCGGTGCCCCGCGACCCCCACGCCGAGGGCGGACCCGGCGGGGCCGCCAATCACTGCGCCCGCCGTCGCCCAGCCAGCCAGAGCCCCGGCCCCAGCCGCCGAGGGGGTGGGGGTCTCGGATTTAAAGACACACTCACCAAGCAGCGTCCGGATTGGTATTCCAGAGCCGCTGCTGTCTGGTGGAGAGGGAACCGCTGGCCCCACCTTTCTCGGCCCCGCTTCCTCCCTTCGCCAGCCCACCCTCCGCCTAGGAGGAAAAGTTTGGGGCGGGGGAGACTGCCTGGGAAACCAGTTCCGCTTCCCTTGTCATGAGTTCGGCTCTTTCTGGAAGAAGCCCAAACCTTACACCCAGCCTCCCTGGCAGGAGAAAGAAGCAAAAGCTCTCGGCGCCACCCCCCGTCCTGACTCCAGCTCCCCGGGAGATCGGCGGGCCCTCGCCGCTCTCTGCTTTTTAAAGCCAAGCCAAGCCTGGCGGGCGCCGGAAGAATCCTCACTGTGCTGTGCAACCTGAGCTAGGCGACTGCTCTTTCTGGACCTCGCCACCTCAAGAGTCAACGGCTGAGCCCCAGTTGTGGGCTTCTCCCAAACCTTGGACACCCGCAGTACTTGGAGACAAAAAGGGAAGTACCCTCCAAACCTTGGACACCCGCAGTACTTGGAGACAAAAAGGGAAGTACCCTGCAGAAATTTCAGAAGGGGAGAAGCCCCTTTGTCCCCACCCATGGCTCCCTGCAGTGACAGGCACAATCCTAACCCCCAGGAGGGCCTGTCTGCCTCCCCTGACAGGGGGAGGCAGTACAGCCAGGCCCACCCGAAGGCCCCAGCAGTCCCTGCCAGCGCTTCGCTGGTGCGCACCTCAAAGGACACCCACGTGCGTTCACCGTCACCTGTTTTTTCTGAGGGAGATAAACTTTGTTGTGGTTAGTGAGTCACTTACCCCTTCTCTCTGCCCTGCACTGGGGACCTGCGTCTTCCTCACCTGTCACTACCTGCTTCACCCACAGTCAGGGATGGAGCGGGAGTCAGTGAAGTACAGGTTTGCCCAGTGATGAAGGCAGTGGAGGCCTGCCCTCTCTCCAAAGTCAGGCCAGAAGGCACTGGGCTAGGAGAGGGACCTGCAGGCCCTGCAGCCCCTGTGATCCCTAAGGACAAAGAAGGATAAGAGGAATGGCTGTTATTTACGGTGCTCTTGCCAGGCCTCCAGCACCTAGGTCTCAAGTACTTCACTGGATGATTCTATGAGATGACTACTTTTATTACCCCTCTTTTAATGTGTGGGCTTCCTCCTGTCCCATCCAAGGTGTGTGAAGAGGAGAGGAGCAGAGGAAGCCCAGGATTGGCCTTGGGAAGCAGACCTACCTTCAGAGACCAGTAGAGCAAGCCTCAGGCTAATGCATACCTTACTGCCTGTGTGGTCTGTGACATAGTCTGTCTTCCAGTTCCTCAGCCAGAGGACAGCCTGTCCTCTTTCAAAGAAGTGTTGACAAGTCAGGGAGCTGGGGCGTGTGATGCCCTGGTGTGGTGCGTGGCACATTGTAGCTCCATCCTTAGGCGCTGCTCCCCTCCTTCCTCTTCTGCACAACCTCACAACCCCCACGCCCCGCCCCTGCAGATTCCCCATCTGATGCCCTGCCGTACTGAGGGTGCTGTTGCCGATGCTCAGTTGCTAAGTCATGTACAAATCTTTGCGACCCCATGGACTGCAGCATGACAGGCTTCCCTGTCCTTCACTGTCTCCCAGTTTTCTCAAACTCGTGTCCACTGAGTCAGTGATGCCATCCAACCATCTCGTCCTCTGTTGCCCACTTCTCCTCCCGCCTTCAGTCTTTCCCAGCATCAAAGTCTTTTCCAGTGAGTCAGCTCTTCGCATCAGATGGAGGGTGCTGAGTTCCAGGATAATGTGCCTTGCAACAAGGACCAAGGTAGGGGTGTACACGTGTACTAAGACTGTGCTTAAGCTCACCCGATACACATACACACGTGCACACACATCCTTCCTCCTTCCTCGGGTGCTGGGATCGTGGCTGGCTGCCTCTCTAGACTGAGCTCCTGGAGGACAAAAGTCCATGTCTGAACTGTCTTTTGGTCCCTAGCACGGTGCCTGGCACATTGGTCATTCATTCATTCATGTTCACCATGCACACAGTAGGTGTTCCTGTTAAATCAAACAAAAAGCCCAGGACAGAGATGTCCCCAGAAGAGCCAGAATCACAGCCTCTGGGCTCTGCTGATGGACCCCAGAAGTAAAGGGATGAGGGTTTCGAGGTCATCTCAGAGACAGGTACAGATGGTGTCCAGACCACAGTGTCCAGCGTCACCAAGCCACCCTCAGCCTCTAAGGTTCTGTCAAGTCCCTGCTCAGAGCAGCATCCTAGTGGTACCCCACCACCACCACAAGAGAAACTTCAGGATTTCTTCCTTTCCCATCCCCTAGCCCTGGCACCTGGGAGGGGGACGGGGACTGAATGTTAAAGAAGAGAAAAAGGAAAGGACACGGCAGCCCTAGGCATACCCACAAGAAACCACTCTGCCTTTGCTCTCCAATCCCGGGCAGAAGGGAAGCATCAATTGAGCCAACACTCTCAGTGCAAACTGCCACAGAAGCCCCCCGAGTAGTCTGGACGCTCAGAGCAGAAGCCCAAAAGTCCCCTGATAAAGGATCAGTGGTCCCAGAACAGGATCTCAGAAACTAGATGGCCCAAGACCCACCCTTACTCACCCGGCACCCCCACTAGCACTGCCACCAACCACCCCCAGATGCACAAACACCCAGAACACCCCCTTATCCTCCAAAGTGGTGGCCCTGAAGCAACCATGTGCTTGCGTGTGAACACATGTATCCACACATACATACTTGTGTTGCTCATGTATGTTTGCAGAGATGTGAATGAGAATGTGCATGTTTGTGTGGGTATGTCCAGTGGGCATGAGTGTGGATGTCCAAGTGAGCATGCGTGTGTATGTGGGCAAGTATAGCACACACAGACTCACCCACCACCATCCGAAACCAGGCAAGCTGCTACTGCAAAGAATAGTAAACCACCCCATTACTCACGCTTCCAAGAGAATCACCAGTGGCCATCCACAGCCCCTCTGCCCAGGCAAGCAAGTCCCAAGTTCAGTCCCTGCAAAGAACCATAAGCTGTGCAAACATCCAATTCCCTTGTGGGAACACTCAAGCCAAGAATTATTTCCTGACAGGCAGAAACAACTCACCGGAAGGCAGAGGAGCTGGGTTCAAATCAGCAGAGATGAGACTTGACAAAAGATGAGAAACAGGCCCTACTGCTCTTTCTGCTCCTCACTGCGCGCCAAGCCCGCAACAGGCTAGGGAACACTGGGCCCAAGGAATGAACCAAGTCAGGGAGGGTGCTGTTCTGGCCCTGCTCCCCCTTATTGCCAAGACTGGGACCCACATGGGCCCTGCAGGACAGATGTCTTGGAACCTACATTCTTCCCTGAGAGCCACGTGTTCTCTGAGCCCCAACACAGAACCATTCCCATTTGTTGGGGCTGTCCCTCCAGGCCCACGGTCCCTCCACCAGCATCCAGCAGCCCGTAGTTGTTCAGGCCCTTCCCTCTGCAGTGCAGGGTTGAAAGACCCAGGCTCTGAGGAGGGCTGACTGGCCCTGGACCTAACTTGGCAGTTTTACTACTATGAGACTCTTACCCTAAAACTCACCATATTTCTCCAAGTCTTCTTTTCCTTGTTTGTAAAATGGTATGAAGAGCTGCTCATGTCTCCAGAAAATGTCTGGAAGGTTAAAGGAGTGCCTGGCACTTGGCCGGAGCTCACTGACTGAAGCTATTATTATTGTCATTGTTTATTGCCACCTGAACTCACACTCTGACCCAGTCCCAAACCTGCCAGGGCCAAGGGGTTCTTCGAGGCTGAGTTCAGGTTCTTCCTCCTCCAGGCAGCCTTCCTTGTTCCCAGGATCTCGGTCTGCTCCGGATTCCTCCCTCCCCTTTGTGCAGGAAGCTGGGACCTGAGCACTCCTGTTTGGCACAGGATACATGGCCAATAATTGACATTACATTAATAATTATCAGCAGTATTATTAATTTCATTGGTTGGCTTTCCTTTGGGTCTAGGTCCAAGGATAGCATCTCCCACCTTCCAAATTCACACACTAGGTTCAAATTTTTTGACAGAGATTGAAAGTAAGAAATACATTTTAGGATGTAAATCCAAAAAAATCAAAACTCTAATTTGAAAAGATACACACACCCCAATGTGCACAGCAACACTTGTTTACAATAGCCAAGACATGTAAACAACTTAAGTTTAACCCATCAACAAACATTTAGGGACTCCCCTCATGGTCCAGTGATTAAGAATCTGCCTGCCAACATGAGGACATGGGTTCAATCTCTGGTACAAGAAGACTCCCACAAGTTGTGGAGCAACTAAGCCCTTGCACCATGAGTAGAGAAGTCCCAGCTCACTACAACAATGAAGACCCGTATGTGCGTGCTCAGTCGCTCGGTTGTGTTTGACTTTTTGCGACCCCGTAGACTGTAACCCACGAGGCTCCTCTGTCCATGGAATTTTTCAGGCAAGAATCCTGGAGTGGGTAGCCATTTCCTCCTCTAGAGGATCTTCCCGACCCAGGGATTGAACCAGAGTCTCCTGCATCTCTTGCTTGGGCAGGCAGATTCTTTACCATCAAGCCACCTGGAAAGCTCAACGAAGACCTAGCACAGTCATAAAATAAATTCAAAAAATTTTTTTAAAAAACAGACATTTGGCTTAAGAAGATGTATACTTATACAATGGAATATTACTCAGCCATAAAACAGAATGAACAATGGCCACTTGCAGCAATGTGGATGGAATGTTATACTTAGTGAAGTCAGAAAAAGACAAATACTGTATAATACCATTTATACATGGGATCTGAAACATGATACAAATGAACCTATATACAAGACAGAAACAGACTCACAGACATTGAAAACAAACTTATGGTGACCGACGTGGGACGGAGAGAGGGACAAATTAAGAATATGGGCTTAACAAATTCAAACTACTATACATAAAATAGATGAGCAACAAGGATCTACTATATTCAACATCTTATAACCTATAGTGGAATAGAATCTGAAAATATATATATATATAGCTGAATCACTTTGCTGTATTAACACAAGATTATCATGGCCTATAACCAACACAATATTGTAAATCAATTATATATATACACATACGAATATATATACACATCTTTATGTACTGTATATATATTATTTTTTTTACCTTGGGACCACCAGCTACACAGAGACATAAATATACAAAAAATGCTTAGCTTTACTGTATGTGATGCACTCTGACACTTTCTAATCTCTCCTATCCTATTTCTTTCTGTTTTTACTGATTACAGTGCACAAAACTGATTTTATCTGTGACCTGCAGTTCCAAAATGCTTCAGAGAACAATGAGGTCCCGAGGGCAGGAGAACCTGGAGGCCTACCCCAGCACCACTCAGCGCCTGACTGAAAGAGTGCCCAGGACAAGTGGAAGGAGGGTGATTCTATCTCCAGAATATTCCTCAAGTACTGCAAGGAGCGTGCTCCATCGGAAGAAAGAGAGAGAAAAGGGAGAAGGAATCCCGGTTCATCCATCCAGCAGATATTCCATTCATTCACTGTCAATCAACGAACATTTACAGAGCCCCTTCTATATTCCAAAACCTTGGCCTTGAGCAGTGAAGGAGGCAGACAAGTTCCTGCCTTCATGACACTGACATTTTCGTAGAGTGGGGGCAGGGGATACAATAAAGAAGCAAATATTAATAACAACAGAAGCAAGATCATTCCTAAGTGACTTGGCTAGGAAGAAAATAATACAATGGAATAGTAAAGAAAAGTGTACTGGTGAGGCCGCTTTGGAAATGATGGGGGTCTCTAACCCTCAGGTAACCCATGACACATACCTCACTCAACCTGAGCTGGTGGTTGAGGGGCCTAAATGGGACGATGACTTCAAAGTACTTGGCACCGTCCTGGCACAGAGCGGCTTTGATGCTTATCGTTATTAGATGGATAACCGTGGCTGAAGGCCGGCTGTGATAATGTTCCGCAAAGTGTAAGGCTGCACTGAGGTTCAGAGGAGGATGTGGGGACAGTTCTGACTACAGTGCAAGCCCGGGACCCACGCCTGTGTCGACCTGTCCCTCTGCACAGCTCAGCTGGCTTGTCTCTCTCCATTTCCCAAGCCGTAGCTCCCTACTTCCACCTCCCCACCCAGTTCAGCCCAGCCCAGTTGAAGCTGTAACCTCTAAAAGTTGGGGCACTGAAAGAGTTAACTTCTTTCCTTCCCAAGCCATACAGGGACAGATAGCCAGCAGCCTTCACCACCCGACCCTATACCTCTGTAGACTCCTGCTGTTCAGGTCACACCTGCCCGGGAACATGGATGCTGACTCCCAGCAAGACAGCGCAGGGGTAGAGACCTGGAGCCCAGCCCCAGGGAATGCTGAAGGCTCTGGGTCTGTTCAGTGGGAGAGGAGAAAGCTCAGTGGCAGGACACTGTCTTCTGGTCCCCGCAGGGCTATCGGGGAGGGAGTGACGATTTGCCTCAGGTGAGCTGCTCAATCATCTGAGCTCCAAGCAGCAATGTTGAGTACCTACTATGTGCCTGAACCTGGGCTCAGGGAGGAGACCCCACTTTGCCAGAGGTGCTCGCAGGTTTGTGGGGCAGGCAGACCAGTAAACTGGTATTTCAGAATGATGTGTTTCCTGCAGGGTGGAGTGGGAACTGGGGTACTGGGGGATCAGGTTAGTTCGGAGTGGAAGTGGATGTCCTACCAACTCAGTGATGTAAAGTGATCTGTTTTGGCTTTGGCATCAGATAGACTTAAGTTTGAATTCCAGTTCCTGCCACTTCTGAGCTATGTGAACTCAAGCAAGTTTCTGAGCTTTTCTGAGTCTCTGTTTCCATACCTAGAAAATGAGGATTGGGACTCCCTGGCAGTCCAATGGTTGAGACTCTGCACACTCATTTCAGGAGACTCGGGTTAGATCCCTCAGTTGGGAAGATCCCCTAGAGAAGGAAATGGCAACTCACTCCAGTATTCTAGCCTGGGAAAGCCCATGGACAGAGGCACCTGATGGACTACAATCCATGGGGTCGCAAAGGGTCAGCCATGACTTAGCGACTAAACAACAGGGAACTAAGATGCTGCATCTTGCATGGTTAGGCAAAAAAACAAAAAATCTTATAAAATGAGGATAATCACACACACTTTGATAGGATTTTGAGATTAGGTTGGAGAAGGAAATGGCAACCCACTCCAGTACTCTTGCCTGGAAAATCCCATACCAGGTTCCTCTGGTAGGTTACAGTCCACGGGGTCGCAAAGAGTTGGACACAACTAAGCAACTTCACTTGAAATTAGGTGAATGAACAAATTTAAAGCCCTTACTAGCTGTCCAAGAAGAAGCTCAGTAACATAACAGTAGTTATGGCTGCTAGCATCATCAGAAGATTCCCCTCCAAGGACTTCCCTGATAGTCCAGTGGTTAAGACTCCGAGCTCCCAATGAAGGAGGCCCAGGTTTGATCCCTGGTCAGGGAACTAGATCTCATATGCTGCAATTAAAACCTAGCATAGTCAAGTAAAAAAAATTTTAAAAGAGAGGAAGAAAAGAAGATCCCCCTCCGAGTGTCTCCCTCTGCCTTCACCTCCTCCCTTCTCCCCCTCCCCTACTTGCATAGTGCCTCCCAAACTTGCGGAGAATCCCCTCCCCCACTGCTCTCAGTAAGAAGCGCCCAGTGGCCTTCTGCTGGGTCTCACTGCAGAATCCCAGGCCCTGGACACTGAAACTAATGAGGCGGGGCGGGATGAGGGGGGCACGAGGGGGTCTGCCAAACGTTGCAGCAGGAAGACCATCCATCCCTGAATAAACAGGCTGTCACCCTTCCCCTCCCTCTCTCCCTCTCCCTTAAATAACCCAGATCTGTTGCCCAGTTGTATCCAAGCAACACCACTCAGGTTCCCAAGGATGTCTCACTCTGACAGAGCCATTTATGAAGATGCTGCAGGGGAGGGCAGGGTGGGGCAGGGGTCAAGGGAGCCACAGCGGCCCGGCAGCGTCTTCCCAAGGCCTTCGTAAGAGACTCTGGTCCCCAGGAACAGAGCTCCTGGGCTGACCCCTCACCAGATCGGTGGGCAGGGAGGTGTCTTGCTTACCAGAAACATTCCAGAAGAGGCCAAGACCTCCCAGACTTACAGGGAAGATCCCAGACTCCCCAAAGCTTGGGACACATGGGAACCAGTGAAGTGCCTTGGCAAGATAATTGGCCCAGGCCCAGCCTTCTGAGGTCTAGTCTTGGTGCCAACATTCACAGGCTGTGTTTTTCCAACCAGGTCACCCACCCTCTCTGAGCCTCAAAGAAATCTTCATGCCAAAAGAGGATAGGAAAGGGATGCGCTCACACTTCTTGATAGCATCTGTCCACATGACACATGTACAGACTCTTGTCCTCAGCAATTCCATTTCTAGGAATTTAGCCTAGAGATGTGCCCACACAACTGACAGATTAACAACCACATAGGGTTATTCCTCCTTTGAGATGGTGCAAGATTGGAAACAAGCGAAATGTCTGTGGACAGAGAGATAACAGTCTAGATAAACCCTAGAACATCCAGGAAACTGGAAATGCCATACAGATATTTGAAAACACGAAGCAGATCTAAGTGGGCTGACAGAAAATGATCTCTAGAGCTGGGAGTGAAGTTCAGAAGTGGACACAGACAGAGACTATGGGCACGCTGTGGTCTGGACAGTGGTGCTGAACCAGCCCTGGCATCCATCTCAAGGGAATAGATAAGTCACACGGATTCCAACCACAGAAGCCCATTCAACAGAAACATCTGACAATCCAGGTGCACACACAGAAATGTGGAACGAGCTTGAAAACACAGTATCCTGTGATAAAATAATAGAGCTGGACTAGCCATACAGTACTCATTGATGTAAAGTAACCACACTCATACACAGAAAAATCACCATAGCTTTTTTTTTTTAAGTGAGAATGTGTGCCTTACGCAAAAACTTTTATCAGACACACTACCATGGGTGCCTATGAGAAAAAGGAATGTGATGAAGGGGAAATGAAACAAAGAGAACAATGTAAGAGAAAGGCCTTGAATGTACTGATGATGATATTTTAAGGAAAATTATTTACTCAACTCTGCAGCTGAGGTGAGAAGGAAGGAGAGAAGGGGGGAAGGAGGAGAGAAAATTGCAGGACAGAGTCTAATATTCTAGCACTTTAGGAGCTGCATAGATATTGTCCCTCAAGGTCCACTGGGGTTGGTTCCAGGACCCATTGGGTATCAAAAACTGCAG
The DNA here is from genome assembly GCA_007570785.1 of Antilocapra americana. Taxonomy (NCBI): domain Eukaryota; kingdom Metazoa; phylum Chordata; class Mammalia; order Artiodactyla; family Antilocapridae; genus Antilocapra; species Antilocapra americana. The sequence continues at coordinate 247,870 of ML663567.1, forward strand.
ATGCTCAAGTCCCTTATATAGTAACAGCCATATCAGCTGTACATACAGTAGTATCAGCTCATGCGGATACGGAGGGTTGCCTATATATACATACACACATAGACTACAGTTGACCATTGAAACAGGGGTCTGAACTGCAGGGCACCACTTATATGCAGATTCTTTTTTCCATGAATACATACTACAAGATTCATGGTTGGTTGACTCTGGAGATGGAGAATAGGGGATACTGCTATAAATTAAATGACACTAGGATTTTTGACTGCATGGAGGTGGGCAGTCCTAACCTCTGCAATGTTCAAAAGTCAACTGTATGTTAAATGTCTCTGAAAGACAGATAAGAAATTGGTGATATTAGTCACCTCCAGGGATCTGGGGCTTCCCAAATAGCTCAGTTGGTAAAGAATCTGCCTGCAATGCAGGAGACCTGGGTTTGATCCCTGGGTTGGAAAGATCCCCTGGAGAAGGGAAAGGCTATCCACTCCATATTTTGGCCTAGAGAATTTCATGGATTGTATAGTCCATGGGTTGCAAAGAGTTGGACATGACTGAGCAACTTTCACTTTCTTCCCAGGGAACTGGGTGGCTGGAGGGAAACTTTTCACTGCATACCTTCTTGTGCATTTGAATTTTGTTCCACATGGATGTGTTATCCTATTTTTAAATAATGACAACAATTCTCGGCTGATAGGCTTGCATACATGGGGTTAACCTCTGGAAGGCTACTGAGAAGAGGGCTCAGCCCTCCTAGGATTGTTGAAGCCTGGGGAGGGGAAGCAGGAGGCTTGGGGAGGAGAAGCAGACCTGCCCTCCACTCACTATCCTTTTGTACAGTTGTTTTCTTTTGTTTTTTTAACCTTAGGCATCTATGATATAGTCTAATAATTGTCATTTTCATAACTCTTTTTGTATGTGCCATGCAGCTAGTGGGATCTTAGTTCCAAGACCAGGGATTGAACCTGTGACCTTGGCAGTGAGAGCGCAGAGTTCTAACCACTAAATCACCAGGGAATTTCCTCATAAATGTCATTTAAAATTTTCATTTTGAACACCTTATATATGCACAAAAGTAGAGAACAGCATAATCAACTCTATATACCCACTATCACATATGAAAATTATCAAGATTTTGCCACACTTGCTTCATTTTTCTCTTTTGGTTTTCTTTCTGGAGTATTTTAAAGCAACCCTCAGATATCACACAATTTCACTCCAACCTCCATCAGAATATGATGGACATAATAAACACATCTTAAAGACATGAAGTCTCAGAGGCCAGACCTAGAGGGCCTGGCCATACAAGGAGGGCACCCCCATACAAGATCTCTGAGGGCTAGTGGTCCCTGTCTCTGTTTGACTGTCCCAGAGACAAGGAGCTCACTCCTGACCCAGTTTCCTTCTTTGTCCTTATGGCCTAGAGTTAGGCTTCTCAGAAGTGGCAGACACCTCCCCGCTCCACACTCCCTTTGTTGTCTTGGAGGCACCCAGCCTTGAGCAGGAGCAGCTCAAAGCCACAGAGTAATAGCCCAGCTCATTAGAGTCCCTTCCTTTCCACAACAAACTCAGAGGCATAATGGCACGCTACTCACAGTCCTGTTAACTGGAGGCCACTGGAGACCTGCTGGTTTAGAAGGCCTCTCCGGACACCTCCCCCCACCACAACCACCCCCAGCAGGCCATCTGACAGAGACATTCACTGTCCGGGCAGTCAGGGGTAAAGCTGGGGCCAGAACTAGGCGGTTGTTTCCAGCTAGCCTGCGTGTGCGTTTGAATCACCTGTGGGAGGGGCTCAACCACAGATTCCCAGGCACCACTCCCGCCCTCCCAAGCCAGGGTGTCCAGGGCTGGGGCCTGGGAAAGCCCCCTGGCTGGCTCTAAGGCAGCAGTCAACTGTCTGGTGTTTGGGAACCACTGGGCCAAATGACTCCTAGGCCTTCTTTCACTGCCATAGGCCAATCCAACTCTTAGCAGCCTGCCCCTGACCAAGTCAGGGTGTAGTGTGCCCACCTGCATATGGCAGGGGACTAGGTGATGCCATCCACTCTCAAGAGTGCGCTGACCACGGCTCAGAGGGGCATGGACAACCCCCAAATCCAGGATGTTTTCTGAAGCCAGAAGCACAGATTCAGAGACGGCAGTTCGCCACCGTCGCTGCATGGTTTTTTCATGCAGGGGAAGGGAGACACTGAGTGTTTCCTCTGTGCCACAGTTCACACGCACGAACCCACTGCAGCCTCACCCCACCCCATGAGGCAGGAGGCATCTTCTCCTCCTTAGCAGTTAAGGAAATGGAGGCTCCGGGAGATGCAATGATCTGCCCCAGGGCACATGGCTGGTAAGGGACCAGGCTGGGATTCACAACGGGCAGCCTGACTTCAAAGCTCCCCTTTCCGAGTGGAGATGTGTATATGAATAACTGATCTACTTTGCTGTACAGCAGAAACTAACACATCATTGTAAATCAACTATGTGCTCAGTCACTTCAGTCGTGTCCGACTCTTTGTGATCCAATGGACTGTAGCCCGCTAGGCTCCTCTGTCCATGGGATTCTCCAAGCAAGAAAACTGACTGGGGTGGGTTGCCATTTCCCCCTCCAGGAGATCTTCCTGACCCAGGGACTGAACCCACATCTCCTGTGTCTCCTGCACTGGCAGGCAGGTTCTTTACCACTAGCGTCACACAGTCCATGGGATTGCAAAGAGTTGGACATGACTGAGTGACTAACACACACACATACACCCCAATATCAATTTTAAAAAATGAAGCTCCCCTTTCCTATCTACAACAAAAGCTATGGGACTCCACTGGGCTCAGCCACTGACCAGGAGCCCAGAGAGGTGGCGGCCTCCATGTGAGAGAAGCAGTGGATCCCAAAGGCCGGGGGTCGGGGGCTGAGCTGAGGGCCGTCAGCTAACTGCATCCCACAGCAAGTTCTATGCAAGGAGCTCAGCGCGGCGCACCTCGAGGTTGCCACACCCGTGTGGCCCATCGGCTTGCCTGTCCCCTCCACCCCTAGGCAGTGAGCCTCCAGAGGGCAGAGGAACACCCACTGTTCATCACTGTGTTCCAGCCCAGGGCATGGCATATGCTGGGAGCTTAATAAGTGCTTGTATGATTGGCCAGGCCAACCCTCCAAATACTTCAGGACAGCTGCTTCCACTGTGAGAGGTGGTCTTGGGCAGAGGGAGCAAGAAAGTCCAGTCCTCTGTACCACACCATGCTTGGACTCAAGTCTGCTCTGGGTTACAAAGGGCATGCTCAGAATCGTGGTTCTGGCTGTTTTCAGCCACCTGGAGAGGTAGGTATCCCGCCCATCTCCCCAGGCACTGAAGCTCAGACTGGTGATGTCCCTCCCTCCCAGGTGGCTCTCCTGACCCCAAAGCCTGCTGTGCCCCATCCCCTGTAACAAGTCCACAAGAAGCCCTGGGCAGGGACCCCTCTGAGGGCAAGAGCAGGGAAAGAGGGGTCCACACTTAGGCCTTGGGGAAAAGAAGTTCCTTAACCTTGCCTGGTACCCCCTCATCCCACCTTCTTTCCAGCAAGACAGGCAGGCAACCCCTCCAACTGAGCAGAACACCTAGAGGCCAGGCTTGGTAAGGGCCATGACCGGGCAGATGGGGTGGACAGGGCCCCTGACCAGGCTTCTGGAGATTCAAGCCCTAATTGAGATACTGCCTGACCATGTCTATACTGGGCAAGTCAAGGAGCCTCTCTGGGCCTCAGTCTCCTCATCTGTAAAATGAGATAAATAATTCTTCCTTGCACACAAACACAGGTACTCTTCTTAGACCCCATCTGTGGTGAGATAAATCGCCCATTTAGTGGCAGGTGACAAACTTCAGACAGCTCTAGGGCACTGGCAGAATGAACCCCATGGTTCTCCTTCCACAGAAAAGCAGGGCTAATGGGCTCTTTGTAGGGATTAACCCAACTCCCCACCCCACCCACAAGTGCTCCCCACAATACTCCAGTCCTTCACTGGGTGCTAAGTGCTAGGTACTATATTGGACTTCAGATCCACAATCCCATGCCTCACTTTGGAAAAGCATATTCCACTACCATCCTCATTTTTTGAATGTAGCAACTGAGGCACAGAGAGGTTGAGGAACTTGCCCAGTGTCCCCCAGCCATCTCTGACTCCAGATCCCTTGAATTCAGCCTCCGGAGTACTGCCTGACTTTAATTGTCCCAGGCACAGGAGCTCATTCTCTAGGGAGATTTCTCTGCAGAGCTATGCTGGCCTTAGAGCATCCCTCCTCCTCCTCCTAACATGAATCTGACCTCTACCTCCCAGCCAGTCCCCAGCTGGTCCTGTCTCCCCAACCCTGGGACACAAGTACACAGGTACAGAGCCCTTCCTTTCAAATATTTGAGAAATGCCATCTCAGACCCTGACCACAGACTTCTCCAGCTAAACAACCCCAGGGCCTTCAAAGGGCGTGGGAACTTCCTAGAACTAAAAAGGCCTTGACTATTATTCTACCTCCAACCCCCACCCCAGGGCTTTTTCCCAAGGGAGTCCAGAAGAGAATGAAACCCTTCTCTCTCTCATCACTCAGCACCTCCCACCCCCCCACCCCCAAGCTGGTCTCCTGGCTCTGACTTCACACCTAGCTGACATCTGCAGTCAGAAACCTTCTGGAGCCCCTCCTTCTCCGCACCTCCCAGCCTGTGCCACCCCTCCTTCAAATCTCTGAAGGGAGTGCAGCTGGCAGGAGGCAGTGAAGCAGCTAAAAATGCCCACTATCTGTAGACAGAGAGGGAGAGGCCAGGATGGGGGTGGTGCAGGCAGCTAGAGGCTGGTGGGAAAGAAATAAAGCCCCCCCTCACCCCCGCTCGCTCCAAGGGCAAGAGATCAGGACAGCAGGATCTGGACAGGGCAGGGTCTGCTCAGGCGCCCCAGTTTCTGCCACAAATCCCTGCCTTCCTCACTTGTTTTTTACACATTCTCTTTCTTCCTCTCACAGCTTCTTCACTCAGAGACGCTGACCTCCCAACTCCCCTCCAAAAACCACTATTCGAAATGTTAAGTGTTTAACGAGTATGGAATTTCACTTGAAAGTGAGGTATTAATCAATCTGTTGTGTCCGATTCTTTGCGACTCCTTAAACTGTAGCCCATCAGACTCCGTGCTTCTGTGAAATGAACATTTCTCCTGCCATATCAATATATAAGAAATGTTGTGTTCCATCCCTGGTCAGGGAACTAAGATCTCACATGCAGCATGGCCAAAAAACAGTGGTTAAAATGGTTAATTTTATGTTATGTATACTTTACCACAGTAATAATAAACATAGAATGGGGAAAATAATTACCCCATCCCACCCTTTCCCCACACACACACACACACAAAAGGGCTCCCCAAGAAGCTCGAGGTCATGATCTGAGTAGGAAGACCACTGTGTGGGAGACAGAGACCCCCTGGGAAAAAGGGCACCTGTCAGGCCAGTGAAAGCCTGGAAACCCTGAGTCCCAACCCCTGGGCAGGGTTGGAAGTTAGCAGAGACACCAAGAGGCAGTGCCTGGCCCAAGGTCACCCGGCAAGATAACCATGAAGTTGGGGCTTGAAGTCCGGTGATCTGACCTAACCCTGAGCTTTCCTCAACAGGGAAATGCAGGCTAGCTGGGGTCTGGAGGGGCTTTCAAACAGAAGGCCCTGTTTCTCCCCACTGCTTCCCATCCTGCCTGGCCCATCCTGCTGGTGTGAGGAGCTCCCCAAGTTTCTCATTTCTGCAGGTTCTGCACTTGGTCTTTGTAGCCCTGCCGGGCACATGGAACTTTCACCGCCCTGGGTGGTGGCATGCCAGGGAGGAGCAGGGCTTCAGCATCAGACAATCCTGCCCGAGTCCTGATTCTGCCTCTCTATATATGCTTCCAGACTAGGAGCCTCATCTGTAACATGGGCACAACAATGTCTAATTTGTAAGGTTCTTTTGAGGATTAGCATAGATGATATAATACATTTGAAGGGCCTAAAACATAGTAGGTGCTTAAAAAATATTTTTCTTTCCTCTTCCCCACCGGGGGCCCAGAGCCTTCTGCCTAGCATGAGTGGTGCAAAAACGGTCAGCAGTAGGACTGACCAGTAGGACGGTCAGTAGGACTGACCCCCCCCACCAGGGGGGGGTGTGGTGGTCCAGTGGCTAAGACTCTGTGCTGTCAGTGCAGGGAGCCTGGGTTCAATCCCTGGTTAGGGAACTAGATTCCACATGCTGCAGCTAAGAGTTTACTTGCTGCAACTAAGATCCAGTGCAGCCAAATAAATATTTTAAAAATAAATAAAGCTACCCTTTAAAAAAAAAAAGTGGTCAGCAGCATACTGATTCCCTGGGTAACCTGGTGAGTCCATTCCCTTCTCTGGGCTTGTTTCTCCACCTGCAAAACACAAGAGCTCACTGACCCTTCACCAGTGTATATAACATCCCCAAAGGATGTATATAATACCTGGTTGGGCATGCCATTGACAAGAACGTTCCTAGCAGCATTATTCAGGATAGCCCAAAATATTCATATGCAAACAATTCCAATGTCCATCAAGAGAAGAATGGATGAACTGGGGTGTGATGGCATAATGAAGACTTCCTAACAAATAAAATGAATGACCTACTGATATAGCAGCATCATGGATGAACATCAGACTTGAGAGTGAAAAGAGCTAGATCAAATGAAAAATGTTGCATAAGATTCCACTGTTTGCACAAACTCCTAGGACAGGCAAAACTACCCTATGACAATCAAGGGCAGAAGGATGGCCACCTCTGGGTAAAGGTCAACAGTGACTGGGTGGGGACCTGCGGGAACCTTCTGGGACACTGGGAATGTTCTATGCCTTGATCTGGATAGGGGTTACACAGATGTATACATCTGTGAAAAGTCATCCAGTTATAACTTTAAATCAGTGCACTTTATGTATTATGTTACATCACCCCTCACTCACTAAGTTCCAGCCTAATTTCTTTCAGTTCCTCAAAGTGGCCAGCTGTGGTCCCTCCTCCAGGTCTTTGCATTCACTGATTCCCTCTTCCTAGGATGCTCTTCCTCCCGATCTTCCTTCCTCCCACTTAGGTCTTTGCTCACCTGTCATCTCTTTGGAGAGGTTGCCCCTGTCACCTGCATCTGAGTAACCCTCTCATTCTCTTGCTATTTCATCCCCCTGTTAAAATTCTCAGCACAGCACCCATCACTGATACTTTCCTTGTTCTGACTGTTTGTTTGTTTATTGACTTTCTCTCCCTACTAGGATGTCAGCACCTGACAGCAAGAACGTGTCTATCTGGGTTCAAATCTTGGTTCCATCCAGAACAATGGCTGGCACACAGTAGATACTAAAATTCATCGGATGAACAGGCCATTTTTAGAGAAGGTCAGATCATGTCTCAAAAAATTTACCCTTCAGGGTGGTGAGAGGGAATTCATTTTTGTGTGTTGTCATTCACCCCACAAATAGAGAAGCCACCAAGGTGCCGGCACGACCCTCCAGGGCTTCTGAGGGAAGACCCAGAGTGAGTGGCTGGCTCAGCCTCCCAGTTCCCAGGGCAAGGAGACTGGTGGGCTCTGGGTGCGGCCCTGGCTGCTCATGCCAGCTAAATGTCTGAGCAGCAGGAGAGCCTGTGCTTTGGCAGGAAGCCACCCTCTTTAAAGAGCCAGAGAGCTCAGCCAAAGCCCAGCCACTGTCCTGCCTGCAGGCCTGGTCACCTGCTGCCATGGCAACTGTCCTGCCAAGCCACTGGCGCTGAATGCAGGAGGCAGAGTGCCAGGAAGGCGACAAGGCATCTGCTGGGCTCCTTGCCCAGCAAAGGAGGCACCACGGCCTGCCTGAGCCCACAGCTGGAAGAGGTGTGTGTTGTTGCTGTAGTTTTCCCTGTATACGTGTGTGTGTGTGTGTGCTATGCACAAGCACAGGCAGTCTCTCCCACATCTGGAATGGGGGTTCCATAGAGGATAAAGAATTGTTCAGTAGTAAAAACTGTCATTCACCTAGCATTTACTATACTATACATAGGTACCATCCTAAATACTTGCCGTGTGTTTCCTCATTCTAGTCTCAAAACACCCTATGAGGAAGGAACTATTCCCATCTTTACAGAGGAAGAAAATAAGGCACAAAGTGGTTAAGTAATCTACCCAAAGTCTCACACTAGTAAGCAGCAGAGCAAGCACTGGAACCCAGAAATCAGGCTCCCAAACCTCCATGTGGCACTAGTGGTAAAGCCTGCCAATGCAGGAGGCCTGAGAGACGTGGGTTCGTTTACTTAGTCCGGAAGATCCCCTGGAGGAAGGCACGGCAACCCACCCCATTATTCTTGCCTGGAGAATTCCACGGACAGAGGAGCCTGGCAGGCTACAGCCCACAGTGTTGACTGAAGCAACTTGGTACAGCAGGCAATCAGGCTCCAAACCTTAATGTTCACCACCAGGCGCACCCTCTCTCCATGGGATTGAATCATTTGCTTTTCCCACTGGTCATTCAGTTTTCTGAGTTCTGCATAGGCACCAAGGGAAAAGAAAGGGGTTTGATCTGGCCTCTAGCAGGAGAGTTGCCACTAGCCCCCTGCAGGAGATGAGGGTAAACATAACCACAGTGCACAACCCCAAGACTCAAAGAGCAGAGTGCAGAGGGCTCTGGCGGAGAGGTGGGGGGAATGGGGAAGGGGGGAGTTAGGGAGGTTGGAGAATGGAGTGGGGGGAGCCCTCCTGGAGTCAGGGGACTGATGAAGTTCGGCCCTGGAACGCCACCTGCTGGACAAATGGCAGCAGGACAGCCTCGGCGACTGGCCTCTTCTTCACAACAGTTAATTCCCGGGTGCTCTAGCACCATGCTAAGTGCAGGGATGCAGAATAACCCAGATGTTAAGCCCAACACCCTTGGTGGTGCTTTCAGTCTTCTGGGAGAGGCATACATGAACCAACAGCCCCCCAAGTAAAGGTGTAACCATAGTTGACAATAGTGCCCTGAAGGAAAAAATACAGGGAGCTCTGAGGGAGTGTGAGGAGGTCACCTTGAGATAGGGTGGCAGGGTAAGATTTCTCCAAGGAGGTTATATTTAAGCAAAGACTCGAAGGATCTTCGGTGTTTACCAGGCAGAGTGGGAGAAAGGGCATTAGGGCAGAGGGGATGATGAGGGCAAAGGCCCATCAGATTCCAGGAACTCAAAGAGGGCTGAAGGTAGCTCAGGGTGAGGGCAAGGGGGCCGAGACCCAGGCTTCAGGAGCTTGTATCTTATCCCAAGGCAGCGGGAGCTCTGAGGGTTTTATTGAGGGAAGCGCTGCAGTCCTGTGTGCACCACTGCTGCTCCTGGGAGGATGGACTGCGGGAACCCGCCAGGAGGCCCAGGCAAGGGATGCAACCCTCTACCCCCACCCCAGCCCTGGGCAGTGTGGCAGAGGAGGCAGACAGACCAGGTACCCGGAAAAGATCACCTGTTATGGGGCCTGAACTGTAAACGGTCAGGGAGGGGGCTTTGAAGGAAAGAACACAAAAATACAAATACAACTGAGGCCTGGGGACCTTGGAAGGGGGTGCAGCTTACTTTTGCTTAGCTGCCTTCACCTCTCAGTACCCGTACCTGCCCTGCACCAAGTGAGGTAACTGTGCAAAGTGTTCTGTGGTGGTAGCTACAGTCAGCTGGGCTCCCCTGGGGTCGGGAACAAAAAGGTGGTGGTGACCCAGCCCACTGGTCTCGCCCCCACCCCAGAGCCAGCCTGGCACCAAGTAGGGGCTGTGCAGACATCCCTGAGCCATAACTTCCTTCCGGGGCCCCCAGCTTGGAGAGTGGGCACATACCCCCCACCCCCACCACCACAGCAGAATCAGGCCCAGAGAGGGGACGGGACAGATGGGAAGAGGACACATCCCGCTGACCCCAGAGCCTCGACCACTCGGCCCAGGTCCGGGGCTCACTCCGGAGGGTCCCTCTTTCGCGGGGCTCCTGTCGGGGACCCCAGGACGCGCAGAGCCGCGGAGCTGCCCGAAGAGGCGCCAAGTGGTGGCCCCGAGGCGCTCAGATCAGGGCCTAGGGAGGGGGCGCCCCGCTGCCCGGCGCACCTCCGCTGACTCACCGCTGCCCGCGGTCTCCTTTCTCTTCCGTCAAGCCACAGCCGGCTCTGCCGCTCTGCTCACTGGCTGCCGAGCCCTCCTCCGGGCCTCCACCGGCTTTCCCACGAGGGCGGGCGCAGCGGCCAGACTCTCCGGCAAGACTGGGCACCGCCCAGCACACATCCCTTTAGGACTGTCCTCCACCAACAAGAGAGCAAAACCAGAGGCAGGCACCCACGGTAAAGAGTACGGCTTCGAACCCAAGTCTAGGGCTCCTTTTTTTGCCTCAGCCACCTCCCAGTGACAGCAAGCAACCTGTCTGGGAAAACAAGCTCTGTTAAGAAAAGTACTCTTTTTCAGTCCCATCTATTAGCGCCTGTTGTACACCAGGCACTGAACGCAGGGGTCCAGAGGAGACTTCTGTCCCCTAGAAGTTCATAATCTAAGAGGAGGAGGGTAATAGGGGGCATGATATGAGGGTCCTGAGAGAGGGATGATTGGACTGGAGAAATCTCGGCTGACTTCTTGGTGGAGGCAGTCTTTTAAACTGAGCAATATTTATTTCTAGATAGGGGTAAAGGGTGCCTATTGGCCTGAAAAGATGTTCAGGTTACATGAAAGAAGCTGTTTACAGAACAGAACAGTTCACACAGTGGATTGTTCTAAGTAAAAGATATATGTGTACATAAATGCCTGAGGTGGGGGTGGGGTGGAGGAGGACCAGAAGGACATACCCAGTATACTAATCAGGGTTACATGTGGATTGCAGGATAAGAGAGGATTTTTCTTTTTCTCTATGTACTGTTATGTAGTAAATTTTCTTCAGTGAATACACATTAATTAATGTATACTACAGGCACAATATATAAGAACTAAGGGGGAAATTTTTGTTAACATTTCATCAACTGGTTAGGATGAAGAGAGGAGGAAGAAACTGCAAAGCCCACCAGGGCAGAACCTGAATGTCAGGAAACACTTTCACCCACTGGGCTCAGAGCTCCACCAGGTCCAGGATGGCCAAGTTGGGGGACAGAGCCAGGGGCCATCCCAAATGTAGAAACTGAGGCTCAGTGAGGCCACCTGGCCATTGGGCCTGGCCTAGGTCACATGCTGGTCCAGCTTTAGCTGAGAGGAGGACCTAGTGCCCCCGCTCCACACACACACACACACATACACACACACACACACACACATACACACACACCCCATCCTGTCAAGTCTAACTGGTACTGACTTAGACCAACACTTTCTCCCCCTCCCACCCTGCTCTCTGGGAGTTTTCTTGACTGATCTCCCAGGCTGGGCAGGGTCCTGTTATCAGTGGGAAGGAACACAGTTCTGAGGGGTATAGTCCACAGGGAGGATGGAAAAGGGGAGCTGAGGGCTGGGGTGGGAGTCGGGAGGGCAAAGTGCTGGGAGCCAAGAGTAGGCTGGGAAGGGGCATTGGGCCAGGGTCTCCCTGGGAGGGGAATCAGTGTGGCCAAGACTGGGATCTGGGGAGGCACAGCCTCCCTCAAGCCACATGACCCTGGTCCTCAGGCTCTGAAACAGCCGAGGGGGTTGTCAGCTATCTGTGGAGGGTGACGGGGGGATGGAGGATGGAGGGAAGAGCCACAGGATAAGGAAGGGGCATGGGGGTGGATCAGGGAGCTTGTGGACATAACATCTCAAATCATGGGCACACTCTCTCAGCACTGGATTGCCCAGTCAGTCCCTGTTCTCGAGATGTGAGTGTGATAAGTGGGCAAACCAAGAGCACCCTCTACACCTCCTGCCCTCACACTAGAGTGGAGGAAAGATGAGAAGAACACCTGGGCCAGAAGCTATTTGTTCTCCTCTGAATGACACGGGGGAGAATGAAGGTTAAAGTCAAAACAGATCTGGACTCCAGTTCCAGCTCAGCTTCTTGGCACCAACTTGACCCTGGGCAAGTGTTTAAACTGGGCTTCCCAGGTGGCACTGGTAGTAAAGAAACCTGCCTGCCAATGCAGGAGACATAAGAGACTTGGGTTTGATCCCTGGGTCAGGAAGATCCCCTGGAGAAGAGCATGGCAACCCATTCCAGTGTTCTTGCCTGAAGATTCCCATGGACAGAGGAGCCTGGTGGGCTACAGCCCTTAGGGTCAAAAAGTAGGACACGACTGAAGCAACTTGGAATGCACACACGTGTTTAAGCAATTCAGGCCTCAGTTTTCTCATCAGTAAAATGGGAATCAATATACCTATAGAATCCAGCTACAATGCAAGAGACCCAAGTTCAATTCCTGGGTCAGGAAGATCCCCTGGAGAAGGCAATGGCAACCCACTCCAGTATTCTTGCCTGGAGAATTCCATCGACAAAGGAGCCTGGCAGGCTACAGTCCATGGGGTTGCAAGAGTTGGATACGACTTAGCGACTAAACCACCACCATACCTATAGAACACAGTGTGAAAGGAATTCCTTAGAGCTGTGCATAAGGCATGGGTCCACAGCACTTAGCACTATGCCAGGAACAAAGGTAACAGCTGGCTCTCAACATGGTTTTCCCCCTATGAAATAGACACATATCTAGCACAGTCCCCAACTCACCCCCAATTCCCAGGTGTCTGGAGGTTCTGTCAGTAGCCATAGAATGAAAGGCTTGAGGGTGAGAATGGATTCAAATTGCTTCCATTGAATTATCTGAAAACTCATCCTGCCCCATTGGGTCTCTGGTTAATCATATTAGCTCTCTGGGGCTCCCCTGCATGCCCAGCCAGGTATGTGCATCTCCCTTCAAGCTGCCTTTGAAGTCTGGAGTTCTTTGATGTGAATGGGGGATGGACCAGCCTTGGATCCCTCCAACCCTGAGGTCAGGGGCTAAATGATTCCATATACCCAGTCATATATACAACTACCACTCTAATCAAGATAATGATTATATGACTGGAATCATTTTAATTAAAAATATATCACTAAATTCACAAAACTAAATAAATGTAAAAGGAATTTTTTAAATTAAACTATCAATGGATGGTTTTTGTAAGTTTCTATCATTTAGACTTGTGAGGCTATTATGGCTTAAAAGAGCACTAAAAATAGTACACGATGCCTTTTGGACACCCTTTACTTTTAATAAGTGCCCCAGGGGATTATTATGGTCAAGTGATTTGGAGAGACCTGAACTCATGGTGCACATAAATGCTTGAGCAGAATCAGTACCTGGCCTGTTCTAAGTACTCCCCAAGCACTCCTTACTCCCGCAGTAAGCACTCCCCTAAGTGTTTGTTCTTAGTTGTGATTCTTTTCCTTCCCCTATACACACACACACACACACACACACACACACACACACACATACACGCATGCACACAGGCACAGAGCCTTCTCCCAGCACAGGCTCAGCTGGGTCAGCAAAGTCAGTAGCCTTGCATGGAAGGGCAATAGGGCAGTGGGAAGGCAGAGGCAGGGGTGGCAGACTGTGCTGTGGGAATCTCTGAGAAGCTCCTGGTGGTCTCTCTGTTTGTTTCCCAGGGCAGGCTGAGCCTTCACCTCCTGACCCTGTGGGAAGCACAAGTTGGGCCTGGGCTCCACCCAGGAAGGGGCCTCCAGGAAGGGGCCAGGGACGAGAGTCTGGTCACCGGAGCTAAAGGGAGCAAGAGATTCACAGTCAGACAGGCCTGGCCCCTACCAGCTCCACCATCTACAGCAGTCACTCTCTCAGAGGGTTAGACCAGCCCTACAAGTATCAGGGGAAAGGATGGAGGCCAAAGGGTGGCATGAGCATCTCATACAAAAGGTGTAATGATGTGAGCTGTGTTCATAAGGAGCCCCAAGCGTAGGGAAGCGTCCTCTCACTGATGTCAAGACATCTGCATGCCAGAGCAGGTGTACTGAGCACTTATTGAGCACCTACTATGTACCCTGCATGCATACAGGAGAGTGGAGAACTTGGAACCAGAGAAAGCTGGTAGCCTGCAGGACTCACACTGTCTTGGTGGCCACTGGATGGAGAAAGAACTCTCCTTCGTACCTCCACGTCCCCCATTGCAGGGACTGGGTTGAAAGTATTCATTCAACAGATACATAATGAGTCCTTCTATTGAGAACTGAGCTAAGCTGTGTGAGTTCAGTGTTGAACTGAACAGACAGGAGTCTGGCTGAAAGCCCAGTGCTGGGGGAGGGGAGCAGACAAAAAATCAACAAACAGTACCAAAGTAAACAATGTAATTTCCAGCGTGGAAGTGCTGTGAAGGAAATGAGCAGGGTGACGTGACAGAGGGCAGGAGGTCCATTTAGACAGGGGAAAGGCCTCACCTTGTGAGGGAGGTGATAAAGGACCAACCGTGTTGGGACATGGTAATATCCGGTCTGGCTTCCAAAGTCAGAATGACTTAGCTTCCATCACAGCCCTACCGTTTGCAAGGATGGAGTCATCCTGGGCAAGGTGCTGAACTCAGCCTCAGTTTTCACACCTGTAAAATGGTAGTAAATATCCAATCTGCTTAGTGGGAGTGATAGGAAGGGTAAATTAGATAATTCAAGCAATTACAGGAAGTACTTATTAAATAATTGATTATTTCTATTTCATCCAGCTTAGACCAGGTACCCACAATCCATAGGCTAGTCCCTGTGGAAAAGGACAATGAGGTGGACTGCTCCTGAGTCTGCAGTTCCAAACTGATTCTAGACTGTCTTTCTCTCATCCAACATACAGCAGGGATCTCAAAGTAATTTGCCTTTAGGCCAGGCACATGGGCGCAGTATGTTAAGGAATGGTGGGGCGCCCTGCCAGTGCAGGGGACATGAGTTTTACCCCTAGTCCAGGAAGATGCCACATGCCATGGGGCAACTAAGCCCGTGTGCTCTCTGCACACCACAATGAAGACCCAGCACAACCTAAATAAATAAATGAAATTATTTTAAAAAAAGAAAAGAAAAAAGGCATGGTGGGGACTGCAGTGCTCTTTAGAGAACAGACCCTGCCTAAATGAAGTAGCTCCTATTCAACTCAAGGGAATACTTGCCTTGATAAAATGAGGGCCTAGACCTTTCCATTTTTTAAATGATGAAAACAAACTATTGGGTTGGTCAAAAAACTCATTTGGGTTTTTCCCTAAGATGTAATGGACAAACTCGAACATACTTTTTGGCTAACTCAATATTTTTTGCAAAATCTTATGAACTTTCAGCATTGGTGATTTAAATAGAAAACCTTTCAGGGCTTCCCCGGTGGTCCAGTGGTTAAGAATCCACCTTGCAATGAAAGGGACACTGGTTCAATCCCTGGTCTGGGAAGATTCCACATGCCTAGAGCCCATTATGCCACAACCGCTGAAGCCCTCGCACCTACAGCCTGTGCTCTGCGACAAGAGACGCCACCACAATGAGGAGCCTGCACATTGCAACGAAGAGTAGCCCCAGCTTGTCACAACTAGAGAAAGCCCACATGCAGCCATGAAGATCCACCACAGCCAAAAATTGAATAAAAATTTAAAACTAAATAAAAACCTTTCAAAACACTGTTATGAGCAGGTGAAACACTGAAGATCAGCCAAGGTGGGTTGGTGGCAGATTTACAAGCTCCATCTACCGAGGCCAGGCCCTTAGCTGAGCACTGCAGAATACAGAGCCAGCTGACAGCAGGTTCCTGGTGGAAAACTCATAGGGGCTCCAGGGACCAGAGCCTAAAGGGGGAAGAAGGCCATGTAGAAGAGGAGACCCTTGAGCTGGATTCTCTGGGATAACTAGGTGTACTTTGTATGAAGAGGAGGTAGAAGCATCTTGGGCAGAGGAAGAACAGCTTTGTACTTAGGGGAAGGGTAGGCATTTCCATGGGGCCAGGGTGCACTTGGGGTACAAGGGAATTGCAGCAGAGAGCTGAGGTCTCCAGATCACAGAGAGACTGCCAAGTGTGCCCACAGAGGCACCTAGACAGTCCCTCCAAGACCAGCAGTGTGGGGTCCAGAAAGTACTGGAGACAAGTACTAGAGGTGGAGGCCAGACACCTGTGCTTAGTCCCACCTCCACCATTTGCAGGACTCCATCCATTCATTTAAGGTGGGGATCACAGCAAGCAAGGATCAATTAGGAACCAGGAACTGGAGCTTCAGAGAGTCAGGAGTCATCCCGCTCACAGAAGCTCACAGTCTGGTGGCAGCTACTCACGAGAGCTGGGACAACTGCTCCATGAAGTTAGAAGAGGACTCTGCCAAAACCTGAGGAGCTAGTGACAGGTTTGTAAAGGAGGTGACAATGTTTAAGCCGTGTCTTGATAGGTGAGAAGGAGTTTATCTGGGAGATAACAGTGGAAACAGCAGGAGGTTGCATGGAGAAGGAGCACATGAAAGGCAGCGGTGTGATTTGGGATGTTTCGGGAATCTGGACCTCCTTCAATCATCCTTGCTGATTTCTGTGTACCAGGGGCTGTGCCTCGCATGGGAGGTGCACAAGAAAGCAGACACCCTCCACCTTCAAAATGATGATGCTACTTAATTCCTCTGTACTTCAGTTTCCCTATCTCTGAAATACCTTATATGCCTCAGAGCTTCAGGGAGGGGTGACTAGAATTACATGGGCTTCTATAGGCTACATATATGCCAAGACAGTCATGGTCTCATGGGCATATAGGAAATGCTCATTAAATATGTGCAGACGGACTCCCCTGGTGGCACAGTGAATAAGAATCTGCCTTCCGGTGCAGGGGACATGGGTTCAACCTCTAGTCTAGGAAGATCCCACATGATGCAGAGCAACTAAAGCCTGCACCCCAGAGCCCGTGCTCTGCAACAAGACAGTAGTCCCTACTCACAGCAATCAGAGAAAGCCCACGTGCAGCAATGAAGACCCAGCGCAGCCAAAAATAAATTAATAGGGAAAAAATATGTGCAGAACTGAAATGTCTTCCTGTCTTGACTTCCTGAGAACCTAACACCTGCAGTTATCTTGCTGAGACTCCTAGATAAGCAGGTTTGTTCAATGAATGAATAAACAAATGACCAGTCGCCACTTTACACACATTTACTGCTTACAGCATTCCTGTCAAGTAAATACTATTCTTTGTTTCCATTTTACAGCTGACAAACAAAATATTTAAGATGGTAACTGATCTAATATGTCCAGGATTTTGCCTCCTGGCAGCCTGACCTCAAAGCTCCAGCACTTAACCCAGCACACTGATGCCCACAGGGAAGAAGGGTCCAGAAAGCCCAATGGAAAGCATTCGAGAACTTCGAGGGTCTTGGCTCCTCATCCCCCAGCTAGCTGGGCTGACCCTGAAAGGTTATCTCCCAGGTCAGGTGATCTGCCGGTCAGTTCGTCTGGGGCAGGGGAAGCCAGAAGGTGTCATTCCCCTCCTGGGAAGAAGGCACTTCTGGTCCTTCTTGCAGGAAACAGGTTCTGGATGAATAAATATCTCTTACAAATGAGAATGACTGTTGACCTCTGTCCTGAAGAGTGCCCCAGCTGGAAAAATCCAGTGATGAATGGGCTTTGACAGAATCCCTCTTGCAGCTCCCCACAAGGCTTTGGACCAATACACATCAGAAATGAGCTCTGTCTGCAGCTCCCAGACCCTGGGTAAAAAAAACTTTGAGAGGTTTTTTTTTTTTTTTTAAGTCTTAGTACAAGGCCCAAGGAGGGCATGGCAACCCATTCCAGTATTCTTGCCTGGAGAATCCCATGGACAGAGGAGCCTGGCGGGTTACAAGTTCATGGTGTCACAAGAGTCAGACAAGACTGAAGTGACTGAGCGCACGCGCGCGCACACGCGCGCACACGCACGCACACGCACACACGCACACACGCGCGCGCGCGCCCATGTCCACCTTCTCATCTTTGGGGAAGCCAGAGGGCTAAAAGCTTGGGTTTGGGTAACAAGCAGAGCTGCCCTTCACAGACTGGCTGTTTTCATTTGTAAATATATGGGCTTGAGCAAGTTACCTGGTTCCCTCTGAGCCTCCATTTTCTCATCTCTGAAGTGAGGATGAGAATAAAATCCATGCAGTGTTTATGAGGATGCCTACTGTATTTGGTGCTCAGTAACTGTTAGCTATTATTATTATCATTTATTTTAACTGAAATATTTACTGAGCACCTACTAGGTGCCACATAGTATGTGGGGACACAGAATGAATAAAGCTTAATTTCTTGCTCCTTGTCCAGGACGAGAAAGAGATCATCTGTTTTGTTTCTTCCCAATCCTGGTGCTGAATGTCTCTGTTTAAACAGGGACCACCTGGATTCTAGGACACATGTGTTTTGAGGCAGGCTGACTGCTATACCTCTGAGTAACCACAATCTCTTTTTTTTTTCCTCCAGCCATGTGGGATCTTAGTTCCCCAACCAGGGATAGAACCTGTGCCCTCTGCACCAGAAAGTCCCTCATTGCTTTTTATGTATTCATCACTTGGGTGAGGGCATTTTTTTGCCTCTGGGGACAGGTCTGATGCAGAGGTACAAGGCAGACAATCCCCATCCTGCAAGCCCCCAGGCTGCGGAAGTTGAATGACAACCACAGAACACCCATAATAATACCCGTATGCTTCAGGCTTTACAAAAACACCAGGTTTTAAGGACTTGCAAAGGATTTTACCATTTGCTTTATTGAATCTGCATGGAAGGAGATATCTCCAGCCATAGTTTATAGATAAGGAAACTGAATGCAGAGAGGTCGGTTCCAAACTGTAACAAGATCCTAGACTCATCCAGGTTCTCAAAGTTGTCTGGTAAGAATCAAGGTGGGTGTTTGTTAAATATGCAGGTTACCAAGGTCTCTCTCCAAGTTCTAATTCTGAAGGCCTAGTTGGGACTCAGGAATCAGTAGTTTACACACATCCCAGGTGATATATATCTTCAGGAAAGTCTGGACGCAGTGCCATTCACTGATTAATTTACTCAGCTAAGATTCTTTTCTCAAATATGACATGTACTATAAGGAGATCATGATGAACAAGACATTCTCTAGCTTTGAAAGGAACTAACAGGCATCTGGTTAAGGAGATTGTCCTGGTCCCGAAGTCAGCAAGGGTCTACACCCCACGTCTCTCCTCGGTGAGACACTTTCATGTTGGCTGGGCCGGCTTCCACCAGACTTGCCTTTAGAACTCCTGGGTGAGCCTGCTGGGCCTCTTTCCACTGTCTAATACCTGCTCAGGGCAGAGCCTGTGGCTCTTTGGAACTGAAGGCATCTTGTGAAAGAAGCCGAGGTGTACCTGGCGTGTGTGCCTTGCTGTGATTAGTCGCTCAGTCTTGTCCAACTCTTTGCGACCCCATGGACTATAGCCCCCCCCGGCTCCTCTGTCCGTAGGGATTCTCTAGGCAAGAATACTGGAGTGGGTCACCATGTCCTCCTCCAGGGGATCTTCCCAACCCAGGGATCGAACCCAGGTCTCCCACATTGCAGGTAGATCCTTTACCATCTGAGTCACCAGGGAAGCCCAAATGTAGTTTCAATAAATGCACATCAGTGCTAGGAAAAGACCAGGGGCACAGGGCAGGTGGGGGAGGGGAGGGCGGGGAAGGCTTCCGGTGTAAAGAACAACTGGGTACAGAGATTTACATTTCTTTACAGGTAATTGCAGCTGAACAGAGGCCAGACAAGGACTACTCTAGTGTAGGAAAGGAAAGCAGGGCCCAGAGAGAAAAAAGTGAGGGTCCCTGAGCTGAAATCCAGGTCTCTGAGGTAACTGAGTCCCCAGGGGAGGCAGGGACGGAGGAACGAGGACAACACAGGCAACACCTTTTTCCTGAAATCCCTGGGGTGAAGTGCATCTGTGAAGGAAGATCCTGATGCCATCACAGACACTCCCCTCGAGCGGGCCAGGATCACCCTGTTAGCTGTGCCCTGGGCTCCAGCTTCCCAACACTTCCTTTTCCAATGGAATATTCCATCCTTCGTCCTGGTCACTCCTGCCCTCTGTCTTCTCCAGGAGGGAGCTTCAGTTATTTGAAGCAGGTCTCCGGTGGACTTCCATTGGCACTCACCTTTTTTGTTCCAGCAATTCCCAGTTCCCAGTACTTTTTCAGAGGCTAATTCTCCAGACAGGCCCTGCCAGATAAGGCCAGGGGTGCTCCCAGAGGCCATCTGGACAGTATCCTGGAAGTCTGCACAGGGCCAGGTTGGGCTGAAGCCTCCTGGGCCAGTGTGGGGCCGCACCCTGCCTGAGAGCCTCGGATATCCACAGCTTCCTTTCTCCACCTGCTGGTGGTTGAGCTAGATGTCTATTTGGAACCTGGAGGAAGAAGAAAGGGCAGGGATCCCAGGTGGGGCAGAGTAAGGAAGCCATAATTCTGACCTGGGATTTTGGACAAGCCGGCTGTATCTGGGAAACAAAGCCTGGAGTAGCCCTGTGCCAGGGTGCCCAGACTAGGCAAACTAGACGGTCCCTGAACCTAACAGCTCCTACAGTCTTGGAGTCTCCTCCCTACCAGGCTCAGGTCTCACCCGCCCTCAGCAGGTGGTCCCTGTGGGGGGCCATCCCAGGTGACGGTGTTGGGGGGTGGGGTAGGGGTGTTATATGATAGCAAAGCTTCCCCCCAGGGAGGAAGGGCAGGGGCGGGGCTGCTGCGAAGGCCCAGGATATAAGAGGCGGAGGCAGCCTCTGCGGCCCAGCCAGCCCATCATGCACGCCCACCGCCTGTGGTTGTTCCTCTTGCACGCCTGGTGGGCTCTCCTCCAGGCAGGCGCCGCGATGGTGGCCCCGGTGCCCCTTCGAACGTGGGGGCAGCCCTCGTCGCCATCCCCCCTCGCTTATATGCTAAGCCTATACCGCGAACCCCTGCCCCGGGCGGACATCATCCGTAGCCTGCAGGCGCAAGGTAGGCAGCCCCGCCCCGCCCTGCTCTCTTCCACACCCGGGGCGCCTCGGGCGCTCCCTCCCCCAGACTCCCGGAGGGCGCTCTAGCTGCAGCGGCTGCGGCTCGGTGCCGGGGACTTGGCATTTGAGGACGTACCCGCACCCTTGAAGGGCACGTCCAGGGGCTGGGCTTGAGGGTCTCTGCGTCCACGTTGTCTCGATGCTCAGGGTTGGTGGTATCCGGGGTATATCCCGGACAGAGAGCTCAGCGTTTCGGTCTTGTTTAGGGTGGGTAGAGTACGGACTATAGGGTGGGAGCCTGATTGTGCCACTTCTTATCTGTGCAGTCTTCAACTACTGTATTCTCCGGGCACCTCTGTTGGCACATATGTCGAATAGGGATAAGGCTTCCCAGGTGGCTCAGAGACAAATAATCCTCCTGCCAAGGCAGGAGACCTCCCTGGGTGGGGAACATCCCCTGGAGGAGGAAATGGCAACCCTCTCCAGTATCCTTGCTTGGGAGATCCCATGGACAGAAGAGCCTGACAGGTCCCGAAAACGTCGAACACCACTGAATAGGAATAATAGCAACAACACAGAATAGGAATAATAGTGCCTCCTTTATAGGACTGCAGAGGGCTACTGACAATGCACATAAAATGCTTTAACACATAACCAGGCACAGTAACAAATCGTGCTTATTATTGCTACAATTATTTTGTTGGATTTTTTTTTTCTTTTCTTTTCTCTAATAAAGGTGAATGCGCCCCGGGTCTGCCGTGGAGAGTTTCTCAGGCTGAGACGGAGCTTCAAAACAGGGTGTCAAGCATGAACATCAGGGATTAGGTTTCAGAAGTTAGAGATTAGAGATGAGGTGCCCCGAAATCGAGAATTGAGGCAGGCTCAGTAGGTGTCAGTATCCCAGGTGACACAGGGCTCAGGGCCTAGATTTGGAGGGATTGAGGTCACTTCCAAGGTGACCCTCAGGGATGGGGCAGCTTGCCTTCTGCGCGCTGGATGCAGGTAGATGTGGAGAAGCGGGAGCCCTTCCCGCGGGGCTCCTCTACCCTGGGCAATCCACATCCTAGCGTGGGGGGTGGCCCCTGCCTCCCTGCACCTCGCTCTGCCGGCTGCGGCCAGACGGCCCTCCCCAGAGTTCCGGCGAAATCCACATCCGATAATCTGATTTGACGGCCACCCGCTGGTCCCCTGTGATCCGAAGATGGGGGCTCCTAGTTCACTGGCCTGCCGCGTCTGGGGTCAGACGGCTAGTGACCCTCTCTAGAAGGGTCGTCTGGGGACCAGCCAGACTGGGGACACCCTGGTGGGGGGGAGCAGTTTGAAAATTACTGGCGTGTTCCGCCTGGCCAGAAAGAGGGGGGGGGGGGGGGGGTGGGGGTGGTGGCAGCAGAGGTGCACTTTTCCCATTCTCTCCCTCCTTCCAGACTTCCAGAAGATTTGTAGTAATGTGACAGTCTGGGAGTCGAGAAAACTAGATTCTGGCCCCACAAACCCTGCTTCCCCTCTTACCCCTGTGTTGCTGGCATATCAGTTGACTTTTCTAGTTTACCCTTTTGTAAAAATAAAGGGCCTGGCTTTCTTTCCACCTCGTTTCTGAGTGTGGTGTAAAATACATAAAAAGGGTAAAATCACAAATTTTGTTATGTGTACAGTGACCTCTAGTCTACCCAAACCCATGTCCATCGAGGCGGTGATGTCATCCAGCCATCTCATCTTCTGTCGTCCCCTTCTCCTCCTGCCCTCAATCCTTCCCAGCATCAGGGTCTTTTCCAACGAGTCAGCTCTTCGCATCAGGTCGCCAAAGTATTGCAGTTTCAGCTTCAACATCAGTCCTTCTGATGAACACTCAGGACTGATCTCCTTTAGGATGGACTGGTTGGTGATGGACAGGGAGGCCTGGTGTGCTGCAATCCATGGGGTCACAAGGAGTCGGACACGACTGAGTGACTGAATTGAGCTGAACTGATAGTGACCTTAAGTATATACACACTGTTGTGAATTGGCTTGTTTTTCAAAAGCAGCAAGAGCCTGCCTGGAGGGAGCCTGACGGAGAAGGGATGTCCCACACTGGCTCCTTTCCATCTTGGGTTTTTTTGTAAGCTGCACAGGATAAGGTGAAATGGGTACTGGAGTCTAACTAAATTAGGTCTTTCACTGTTTAACCATCTTCACGTTGGACCTTAGTTTCTTCATCTGCAAAACGGTGATAATGGTGGGGAGGATTTAAGGAGATAATGCTTGTAAAATACTTGGCATGAGGGAAGCAGTTAATAGTAATTGGCCTCACAATTTATAATAATGTAGGGTGGGAATTTGGTGTCACACCCACCCTCTTTTTCTATACTGCCCCTAAGTCTAATTCAACACCCAAGGTTATGAACCCAACTACTTCTTTCTTTAGAATTGGAAATGGGTCAAAATTTCCAATTCCAAGGAATTGGAGCCCATGTGGCCAAGTCTGCGTTCAATTTCAGGGTATCCACATACCCCTTCTTTATAATCACCCTCCAGTCACATTTATTGTGTAAGGAGGAAATACAGTTTGTTGTGGGGACAGCATTCTTAGTTTTTATCAGGCATTGGTGATCCTCAAAGATTAGACACCCCATTCTTCCAAGATGAACCAAAGCCAGATCTAAGAGAACCTGCTAGCATTGTGTCCTGGGGAGCCCTTGGCTGCTGGTAGGGCTGTGGGGTTGCAGACTCTTCCAGCAGGAAGGAATATGCTCCTCCCCACCCCTGCATCTGCACTACCACCCCAACAACAGATGATCTGCTCCCCTGCCCTGGCCCCTCACTGCCTGGACACCTTCATTTCTAACTTGGACCTGAGTAATGAGACAGCTGATGATGGCTATTTATTGCACTTTGGTGGTTGCACTGGGCAGAGCACTTTACACACATTATCTCAGTAAATCTCAGCACTCCAGTGAGGTGGATACTGTCCCCATCTCCCTTTTACCCAGAGGGAAACTGAGGCCCAAAGACTGCAGCTCAGTCTTAAACAGCAAGTGGCAGAATTTAATCCATCAATGGGAGACACCAGGCCCCTGCTCTTAAACACTGAGCTGGAATGCCTTCCTCTAAAAAGCCATTTGTGGGTACTTGAGATAATAAGTTTTAAGTCCTGGTGTGGGTGGAGTTGTAGATGAGTTGCTACATGTCCCACCTAATCTCCAGGTGGCCAGGTAGTGCTGAGATGGGCAGTGGGTAATGTCAGCCTCCCGCCACACCTCTGGGGAGTTGCTAGTCAGGGGCTGCTTATTGTCCCCTGCAGGTGCTAATGAGAAGGGAAGTGGAGATTAAGTGAAAAAGAACAGCTAGGGATGGGCTGGGAGAAGCTTCAGGAGGCTGAAGCTGGGAATTACCTCCTTCTAAGACAGGATGGACTAACCAGAGAAATCCATTTACTGACCAAAGATGTCCTATGAGACAATTGGAAAAAAAAAAAAGGAACAACTATTACGTGGTCTGCCCAGAGTGGACCTAAATCAGAGATCACTACCTTCAAGACTGATTCACAAAAAGGTTTCTGTTTTTATTTCTGATGAATAACCTTTGCCTTTTATTAAACAATAGACTTTGAAACATCTTCATTTCCCTGGGTCCTCGTGTCATGCAGGGAAGGGTAGGCCATTACTGTTCCCATTGCAAAGAAGAAACTGGGCTCGAAAAAGTCAAACATCACTTTTAGGTAACCTGAAAGATCCACCGTGTGTGCTGTTCCCGAACATCAGACCAAATTGATTCAGGACTAAAATGAATGGACTGTGCTTCCCCATTCCATTCCTTTTCATTCATTTGGGGTTTCACTGTGCTGGGTGTGTGATTGCTCTCTGTCCCAGATGCGTAGATGACTTGGAGCAGGAAGGGGTGAGTGCCCTGCTAGGTAGGAGAGACCACTGGGTGGAAAAGTACAAGATCAGTGCACAGTCAAGCCTAGAGTGTCTTTAGAAATCTATTTTTAAGGTTGCCAAGAACTCTTGGAGTCTCTGCCTCTGTCTTTAGGAATTGGTAGGGGAAAGGGTCTTTGGCTTCTGTTGCCTGTGCCTTCCTGGGGGTTCCAGTCCTTTCCATGATCTGCGTAGCAACGTCATTGTGCCTGTGAAATATGCCACCCTTTCGAATGACAAGACAGCCGAGAGCTGACTTGCTCCAGGGTCACAGGGTGGGTGGAAGTCCAGCGTTTCTGTCAGAAAGTTCAGGGTTTGGCCTTAGACTGCATGTGTGAGGGGAGAAAGGAGGAGACAAACTCATGCAATTTTTACCAGTTGTTCTCTGGAGTGTCTGAAGCGGGAGTGGCAGAACCGTGATTTGGAGGTTAGGCTTTGCTGTTGGGCTTATTCTTGGCTTTGCCACCTCCCAACAATTGACACCTTGGTCAGGTAATTTAATCTCTCTGAGCCTCAATTTTCCTTATCTTAAAAATGGATTCAATACCATTCCCAGCTCCTAGGGTTGGGGTGAAGATTAAGAGGGACGATACATATAAGGTAAGGGCTCAATCATGAGCTATGGTGGTTGTTATACCGACGCTGCAGGAGGCCCCCACTCACCAGCTTCCTTCTGGTTTCTTCTCACCCAGATATGCAGGTGGATGGGCAGAACTGGACCTTTGCTTTTGACTTCTCCTTCCTGAGCCAAGAAGAGGATCTGGAGTGGGCCGAGCTACGGCTGCAGCTGTCCAGCCCCGTGGCCCTTCCTCCCAACATCCCGCTCTCCATTGAGATTTTCCATCAGCGGAAGCTGGATAAGAACCCACCTGACTGCCTGGAACGTTTTCGGATGGACCTGTTCGCTGTCACTCTGTCCCAGGTTACCTTCTCCTTGGGCAGCATGGTCCTAGAGGTGACCAGGCCACTCTCCAAGTGGCTGAAGCACCCGGGGGGGCTGAGGGAGCAGATGTCCAGCTTGGCTGGAGAGTGCTGGCGGCGGCCTCCCACCCCACCTGTCACCGACGTGCTCCTTCTGCTCTATTCCAACCTCTCCCCGGAGCAGAGGCGGCTGGGTGGCTCCACCCTGCTGTGGGAAGCGGAGAGCTCCTGGCGGGCCCAGGAAGGACAGCTGTCCCGGGAGAGGGGCACGAGGCACCGTCGGTATCATGTGCAGGACAGAAGCCAACTGTGTCGGAAGGTCAAGTTCCAGGTGGACTTCAACCTGATTGGATGGGGCTCCTGGATCATCTACCCCAAGCAGTACAATGCGTATCGCTGTGAGGGCGAGTGTCCTAACCCCGTGGGGGAAGAGTTCCACCCAACCAACCATGCATACATCCAGGTGCACAGCCAAGGCCTGGGGAGGGGAGGCAGTAAGCTGTAGGGGTGAAGTGTCCTTTCTTCATCATCAAGGGGACAGGACTCCAGCTTTAAATTGCTGTTAAATTCCCATGATCTTTCATTCAGTTATTTGAGCACCTATAAGGTTTTGTGCTAGGTTTAAAGGACAGAGAGATGACCAGCGACAGCATCCTCAGAGAGCCCACAAGGAGTCATGCCACGTTGGATGGCCTTGAACACTTAGCTTTTCTGGGGCTTTTTCCTTCTTTCATAAAATTATGGGTGGGGGATTGGAGTGTCTCAACTCCTTCCCCTGCCTGGTTACATTCCAGGAAAGGAAGTTTAGGATTTGGTGTTTGGGTATAGATAGGTTTGAATCCTACTCATTGGCTGTGTGATATTAATCAAGTTGCTTACTCTGTCTGAGCCTGTTTTCTCACCTGTAAAATGGGGATAGCAATGCCATATTCTCTAGGGCTGTTGTGGGGTCACACGAGATGATATGTATACCACACATGTAAAGTAGTGGGTAACAGATATGATGTTATATGATCATCACTAGAAGACTGTAATTCATTGATGCAATGGGGCCATGATTATGAGGCCAAGTGAGAGATAATATTGTTCCAGCCACTGTACTTTGCTGCCTAAAAACAGGAGCTGACCACCCATTTTGCAGGAATAGTAAAGCCAGAGGCTATCACCAGGCGCCACTAATCAGCCTATATGGTCTAGAAGGTGGTGGAGGGGGAGGAATGGAAGGAAAATGAGATGGAAGAGGCAGAGTAGAGCCTGATATGGTGGTCCTGACCCACGCACAAAGGTCATACAGGACCAAAGTGTTTTTATTTCACTCTGTGAAGCCTAGACTGAGACTCTCTTGGATCTGTAATACATCCTCCGTGCCAAGCCTCAGGCAGAGTTCAGAGGCTCTGGGCAGTGTGTGAGGTGAGTTCATGCGAGGGAGGCAGCGGTGGGGACCACTGCCCAGGGGACATGTCCTGGGCACAGGCCCTCCCAAGCCTCTCTCAGGCCCCCCTGCAGTGCACCAGTCTACCTGCAGCAAGATCAGAGGAAACTAGAGACTCAGATAGCCACCAAATCACCAAATTTTAATGCTGATCTGAAAAGCCACCACTGAACCCCAGAAACAGGGCCCGGATCCAGAATGCCAAGAGCTTATTACTTTTTCTCCTGTTGACTCTGCCCTTCTCTGGGCAACAAAGGAACTCCCATGTGAATTTCCGCATGACTCTCTTCTGCTTGATATTTCTGGAACTAAACCAGGAGTTTCTTGGAATGTTTTTCAAGTTGGTCTTCACTCTAGACTAGAACAATAGGAGAACATATAAGTTAGCTACTGCTTCACCCAGACACAGCTTTCAGAGTCTTCTGTTTAAAGGCTGTTTTAAAAGAATTATTTTAGCAAAAAGAAAAAATTTTTAGATATTAGAGTTGATGATGTATTGGCATTTTGATTCCTTTATGAAAATAATTTTATATTTTTGCACATAGAAACTGATTTTAACTGTACAACTTCACGCTTTACCCAGAAATGACACTATGCTGACCTGACCATTGGGATGTGAATTGACCTTCCTCTCCTCTTTCACAGAGTCTCCTGAAGCGGTACCAACCCCACAGAGTCCCTTCCACCTGCTGTGCCCCAGTGAAGACCAAGCCCTTGAGTATGCTGTATGTGGACAATGGCAGAGTACTTCTAGACCATCATAAAGACATGATTGTGGAGGAATGTGGGTGCCTTTGAGGAGCTCCTGCAGGTGTGTTGTATTTGCCTATACCCTGGAAGGTTGGGATGCTCCTAGAAGACCTAGTAACCATCTAATCTAGTGAGGAGAAACAAAGAGGGGGAAACGTTGCTCTGTCCACCAGACCTGAGGAGGAATGGCTGCCGCCCTGTCCGTGAAGGCTCTGTGGAG
The DNA here is from genome assembly GCA_007570785.1 of Antilocapra americana. Taxonomy (NCBI): domain Eukaryota; kingdom Metazoa; phylum Chordata; class Mammalia; order Artiodactyla; family Antilocapridae; genus Antilocapra; species Antilocapra americana. The sequence continues at coordinate 275,898 of ML663567.1, forward strand.
TCTGGGTGAGCACAGAGGAGAGAGAGGAGGAAGCCAAGTGAAGCAGCCCTGCTGGCTTTTCTCTCTGCTGAACAGATAGTGACGTTCGAAGGCACTAGTGCAGGAGTCCTTTAGTGGATTTTTTTCAACCTCTGAACCCTCAGAAATTGTATGCAAGAGTTGAAGCATATGTGCATTCTTGAGGTGGGACAAGCTGTCTGTAACTTGTGTGTATTCTCAGATGTAGCCTTTGACATACACCCGCCCTCACCGCCCAAATATTAAGTATCGCTATGTAAAATTAAAGAGTCCTTTGGCTCTGGTTGCCTCAGGCTGGGTCAGGGAACCCCTGCAGCTTTCCGGCTGGCCTGTAGCAATCTTGTCCAGAGGCTCTCTGGAGTGGATCTCTGCTAATGAGTTACACGAACAATAAAGCCATTGTATAGTCCTCCTAGGCCAGCTGGTGCCTTTGAAGGGTGAGGCAGGAACTCGTCCAAGAGAACTGGCCACGCTGGACTACAGAAGCTGGAGCCCTGGGGTGTTCCCAAGTCAGTCTGTTTGGGCAGGCACAATCGTCTATTAAAGTTGGTGACAGTTCACCTCAGTCTGGTCAGAGTGTTATTAACGAGGGCTGAGTTTCCTATTCATAGAGGGGAGGACCCTACCCTGGGTGGCAGAGACTTGGGTTATGGTCGCAGCTTAGCCGCTGAGCAGCTGTGACCTCAGGTGAGTAATTCACTGCTCAGCTTCGTCTTGTGACATGAAAGCAGGTGGATCCTAGTGCGTCCCTGTGATTCTACTTTTCCTTTACCAGTTGGCCTCACTGAGCACTGCAAAAACAGGGGCTGTATTTTTCTTTTGTTGGCAGGGTGAAGGGGCCATTTTATTGGAAATATGAGTCCACAGTAAACCTAGTCTGCTTTCCGAAGAAGCTGATTGACTAATGCTTCAACCTTAGGAGAATGGTTCCCATCATGTGGGAATACTTGTTGAGTTCAGAGGTGACTCAAATTTGACTTGGTTGAGTCAAGGTTGTCATTCTTGTCCCAGCAGGGTTGGCTAGGCTTGAGCCAGGCCTGGGCATGAGAAACCTCAATGCCCTGATTCAGCAACAAAACTGATCTGGTTGCTCATTCCCTGGAGTGGAAATAGCCCACTCTCCCCGCAATCCAAAATCACAATAGGATTCTGCATTGGATTCTACTTGGAAAGCAGTAGAAGTGGGAGTCCTCGTGAGGTCAACCTTTGTCCCATCCTCTTTCCTAAATGAGAGCCCAGTGAGGCCTAGTGGCCTGATGCCACAGCTACGAGTGGCAGGGCGGAGAGCTGAGCTCTGGTCTCTGGAGCCCCAGAGGTGCTATTCTTCTTAGTGTCTAGGGGTCTTTGCTCCCTGAGCTTTGGGTCAAGGCCTTAGCCTTTAGAACAGGACGTATGAAATCCTGGTTCCACTACCAAACTTAGGTTCTTGGGAGTGAAAATCCCAGCCCAGGGCTTTAAGGGCACCCGGTACCAAGTGGGTCCCTAACTGTTCTTCTGTGACTGGGCCAGGAAAGGGAGTGATCAAGCTATTTGTGGCTACAGCCTGTGGGAGTATTTACAGTCAGCAGCTCCAACTCACAGAACAAACCCCACTGAGGAGAGGACAGTGCCTCACGTCAAGCAGAAGGTGCAGGCACAAAGGCGTGGAAGGACATTTTGCTGACCTCTGATGAAAGCTGTGTGTCAGCAGCATGGGCGATCTGCTGCCTGCTCAGAGGTATCGGGGGCCCAGCCTGGCAGCACAGCTGTGTTCTGGACCCTGTGCGCTGGTGCAGGCTTTGTTAAGTCTGAGGAAATGCTGCCTTTGGGCACAGAGTCCTGCCCTACGCTTAGGGTCAGGAAGGGGCTTTCAGAGGCCAGTCAGATGTATTTTAACTCACTCTCTAGGCAGAGGTCTCCTCCTACTGTTCCTGTAGCAGTGCCAAGTCAGTAGCTAATTGGCGGAAATTGGCTGCATTATTCCTTGGCCTGGGAAGTGGGGGCGCCTGGCCCAGGAATGAGTGGAGAGAAGATAAAAGCAGAAACTGGGGAGCAGTTGTGACTCACACAGTAGCAGTCAGGTTAGTCTCCATTCTGTCCAGTCTCCCCCTTTACTAGCAATAAAGCTTTATCCCTCTAGCCTAAACTGCCTTTAAAGTTGATATCCTATTTGCTGCTGGGGCAAAGTAAAGGCCATATGAAAGGACTTTCCAAATTATTTGCCCCAACTTCCCATGAAGATTACTTAGTCCTAGGGGTTGCACGAACATGCTCCACCCCAAACTTGCACATCCTGGGGAATACAGACCCACCTCTGCTTCTCACACCAACTGAGTTGTTACTGAGCTCTAGATCTTCCAGCCACTAGGTTAAGTGCTCTCCGTAATTACACCTGAGCTCCACAACCACCTTAGTAAGACCTACTTATCTTAACCCTATTTTAGAGAAGGAAACCGAAGCTTAGAGACTGAGAATCCTGTTGGAGAGAATTTGCCTGCTATTAAGTAGCAGAGTGGGAATGCAAGCCTAACTTACTTCAAAGCCTGAGCCCTGAACTTCCCTGCTGTTTTTTCTGTGGACTTCTGTTGATAACACAAGACATGAAAGGACAGGATTCTTGCTCTCAGTACTAATATGTGGGCCTCACTGGATTAATAATAGCAAGGAATGTGATGCTCGTGCAGCCCAGTGTAGTTTAGTTAAAGACATCAGCTATGATGGATTTCTAACAAGTGTTCCTGAGGGGCAGAGGCAGCCCTCACCAGGAAAGCTGTGGTCTGGGCTCCCTGCAGGCCTAATGAAGGGCCTTCTAGGGTACATTTGGCCCCAGCATGTACGTGTTCACTTCCAAGCTCCTTGGGGAAGGGACACATCACCTCCTGGCACATACGGGGCCAGACGGACAAAGGAAGTGCTTTGTAAATGATGAAAAATGACACATGAAGTGGCCAACTGCCTTTGCCCATCTTTATCAGACGAGATGCCCAAAATGGGTCAACAGGATTCCACCTGAAATTTAAAAACACAAACAATTAAAACACCAAGTTGATACTCAAGATCTTTATTGATTCAACTGTAACAGCAACCGTTGGTGAAAATTTTTTCCGTAATTTCCAAACACTTGCTGGTTTGTAAGGACAGTTAGGAAAAACCAGAAAAACCTGACCGTGGGGTCACACAGGGCTGCCTCAGGACTACATGGTGCCCTCTGCTCTCCATCCATGACAGTGAGATGGACGGGGGGGCAAGGGGACACTCACATCAAGGGACGAAGGGAAGACCAAGGGAAGTACTGGCAGTCTCCTTTTCCACTCAGAATGGATGGAACTGGGCCACTGGTGGCACAAAGACAGGGAAGGGCATTTCAATATACAAAATATTTTAAAGATGCTTAAAATGGACACCCGAGTATGTGGGTGTTCTCTGGGCTCTCTAAGACACCCTCTTTAAGGTTTACCCCTGGGTAGCAGAGGGTCTCCTCACCCAGGTGAGAAGAGATGGGTTCCATCTCCAGGGGAAGGAAAGGCACTGGCTCACAGTCTTCAGGGACTGAAACGGACACCAGGAGCAGGACGCCTCACCACACAGCTCACCCCTCGGCTCTCGTGTTCCTCCCCCATTCTCCTGGCTTCAAGTAAAAATGACCCTTGGCTTGGGCTTGGCTTTAAGATGGGAGAGGAAGAGGGTACACTGTGGACAAGAAGAGCTACTCCGCTAGATTCACGCAATCTCAGATGTCCAGAAATTTTGGTTTTAAGCACTGGCAAGAGCTCCTTTTGGAAATTTCAATGTGGCCAAATTTCCAGCATTGCAGCATCTCTCTGCCAGCCTCCCTCTCGTTGAAAGGTGGCAGAATGAAAGTTTAAATACCCCAAGAATGTGTTTCATCTCAGTACTATTTTCCATTCAGGATCCAGGCAGTACGGTCTGCCAGGGCTGCAGGCTGGAGAAAGAGACCACAGATCATCTGAAAAGGGACTTGAAAGACTTCTCCTAAATCTAAGCTTTGCCAAAAGGTATCAACTTCCAGGCCCATCCAGAGAAAGAAATGTCAATTCCACAGGGTGGGAAAGTTGACATGAACTGACTGTATCATTCCTTAGATTGCAGTCAGAAATGTCATGAGCGAGGCTCAAGGAAACTCCAATTCTCAACTGGGAAAACATGACTAGAACAAGAAATGTGCCTGGGGTGCTAAGCATTCTAAATAATTGTGACCCAGCTGCCTCAAGATCTGATGTCATCTTTTATTTAAAGCTGGGGGGTAAAGAAGTTGGTGGTGGTAGGGGTACCACTGTATGGTAACTATGCCCCGTGTGAAGTCCAGACAGAAACTGCCCTCCCAAGTAAACGCTGCTTCTTTAAAACAGACACTAACCCCTCCTAGATGCCATGCATAGGTCAGAGATTGGGTTTTGCAGATTAATAAATAGCTGCCCATGTGCATATAGTCCAGAGACATGCTAAGAAGGGTAAGTTCTGACCCAGAGAGACAAGCACTGAGTCTCCTGTCTGGAGGGGAATGTAAGGGGCTGAGGACCCTGGCTTCAGCCAAGATACTGATACCTCAAGTCTCCAAGAGAATAGAAAAGGATTGTTTCTGGAATATTGCTGCCAATACAATGAGCACCTTACACCAGGTACCTTGATGCAAAGCAGGCACTGGCTGAGCGACAGCCTCTGGGGTGAAGCCCATACATCTAGCGGGAAATGTCTGAACTGGGAAGTTGAGGTCTGAGAGATGAAGAGCTGGTAACCCAGACAGCAAAAATAAAAGACCATCTATTTTGACTCCACCTTAAAATCAAAAGTAAAAAATTTCGTTTGAAGGTGCTTTAAAGACAAGTTCCTTACTTCTAGAAGTACCTTTTCTTCTTTTAAGTAGCTGCCTTAGCAGCATTGCTTTTTATTCAAGTATACTCTAAACCAAGCAAGGCTATACATAAGAAAATGCTGGGAGCATAAATCTAAAGAATTTGCATTCTTAAGATGTCTGAAATCCCCCAAAACTCAGCATCGGTGCCAGGGACACAGAATAGACATTCACTAAAAATGTGCTAAACTGACAAGCTTCATCGAAGCTTCTCTCAAGGGTGAAGACAGGACTGGTTCTTTTTAACAACCTGTTTTCATCAGGAAGCCCAGGGTGAGGCAGGTGTGCAGAGTTAACTTTTACTGGATGTAAAGATAAGCACAGACAGATATCTCTTATTCCCAGATGTCCCCCCATTTACTGAGGTGGCGTTTTGGGTGGGAAACCTGACCCCAGTCTGCTTTAGTTGGTGTGGTTTGAGAGCGCAGGTGCCAAGCATCAACTGGTGGGGACCTGGCTTCTGGATACTATAAGCTATGTTCTCTGAATCTGAACGGTTAGCTTTTCTTCAGCCCAGTAACGCACCATCTAATTCATGTTTGCTCCTTTTGTTTGACAACCCCAAGTGATCCATTTGAGTGGCTCAACCAGAAGGATCCAAAACCCACTGTCAATTCTTGGCTAAAGGAGAAAGCAAGCAAGCAGTATTGTCTTTTAGAGGTATCAAGTCAAGGACTTAATAAGCATCCTTGAGCCACTGGTAGTATACAACAGGAAAATGTACAAGTATTACCCTGGAAATCGCCATTTCTTGCCAACCCTCTCAAAACTGGCAGGGGGTTATGGACAGTCCATTTTTCATCTTGTTTGTTAATGTATATCTTAGAGAACTATTCTCAGCAACAACACCTCTCTCGGTACAGCATCTAGTTTAAACCTAGCCCTTCTTGCTGATCTGGTTTCACCCTCTGTTGGGGGAGGGGTCATGCTAAGGTATATCCACAAATTCTTTGACAGTGCTCCATTCACTAGGTGGGGTGTAACCCCAGTTCCCTTAAGTGTAGCTGGGCTTAGTGGCTTGCTTCTAAGGAATAGGATAGGAAGGTGTGATGATTTGCTTTCGAAGACTGACATAAAAGGCACTGCAGATTCCTCCTTGCCCTCTCTGGGATCGTGTGCTCAGGAGAAGCCAACCGCCACGCTGTGAGGACACTCGTGCTGCCCTAGAGACCACACAACGAGAAACTGAGGCATCTTGCTCACAAAGAGAGCCCAGAGGTGGATTCTCAAGGCCCACGTGACTGTAGACCCTGCTGAAGTCTTGACTGCAACTTCCTATGGTGCCAATATCACCATGCTAGGCTGCTTCCCAGGTCCTAACCACGGAAACTGACAGATAGTGTTTGCTCGAAAAGAGACGTTAAGTTTGGGGATAACCTGTTAAATAGCAATAGATAACAAAGATAAAGGATAAAACTCTTGGCTTGGAAGCCTAATAGCTAGAAGCCGGCTTCTCTCAACTGTGCTTTAGAGAACACAGTAGCTGTTTACACAGGATATGAGCGCAGCGAACTCAAGTCACCACACTATGAAGGAGGCAGAACCATGACAATGCACATCTCCTGCTGGAACTTGGAGGGAGGAGGTCATTTCTCATTAAGGTGGATTGTCCCCAGAGGTACAGAAACATGGTTTTCTCCTAAAGAGAAAAGTACAAATAATTAGTGAGATTTGAAGAACCATCTCACTCAAATAATACCCTAAAGGTGTTTCCTCTCCAGGAAAAGGCCCAGATAAATTATTCATTTAGGGCTTCAACTGTTATGATGATGCCTTCCAAACACTCAGGAGGCTTCATAGGTGGCTCAGTGGTAAAGAATCCACCTGCTAATGCAGGAGACACAAGTGACGTGGGTTCAATCCCTGGGTCGGGAAGATTCCCTTGGAGTGGGAAAGGGCAACCCACTCTAGTACTTTTGCCTGGGAAATCTCATGGATAGAGGAGTCTGGTGGGGGTCACAAAGAGTCAGACACAGCTGAGCTACTGAGCACACAGACACACCCAGGAGTAAACCACCTACTAGATTCTGGCTTGCCCTGAAAAAATTCTGAGGCATGGCACAAAGGTTTCATCTGTTGAAAGTTTATCTACTGCCTTACAAGATTATCTTTAAAATGCCAATTTATGGAGGCCAAAGTAAATCTAGTGGCCTCCAGCAAGAACTGCACCAAGCACTATAGAGATCCTTAGAGAGATGGCTACAGGATGGGTAGCTGCTATATTATACAGCTGATGCTCCCAAGACATATTAGAAATACAGTCTCTGACTAGCAGGTCATGTGCAGACTCCTCAAGATAGCAAAAAAGGGGATCATGGCATCTTGAGACTACTCAAGCTGGTGTTTAAATTTCCCACTATTCAACTGAGGGAGCCGAGTTTTCACATGCAGCAGTCAAGACCCAACAGGGCACGCACTCTCCTCACTGACAGACCGACTACTCACTGTAGTGGAGTCACGTTCCAGAGGATGTGGAGAAAGAAAGCTTAATTCCCAAAGAATCAAGCTCCCAGGGGACAATGAAGTCCTGTGCAAGCTTGTCATGGAAATTACCAACACGTCTTAAGTTTTCCCAAGAGTAAGTAAAGTGAAATTTGGAGTTTAATAAAAATCAGAACAGAGATACATTAAAAAAGCAAGTAAGAAATATTTTTCTGATCATCAATTCTTGAGACTGAATGCATCTCCAAAACCGTGGAGATCCAGCTTATTCCTGAGACATCAACCATCACAAAAGGTTTCACTCTTTGAACTATTCACATTTTGTAGCAGAAAACAGAACAAAGTTCCTCAGACATCCTTCCTCTCTTCTAAAATGAGTTCGGAAACAGGGTCTTTTCAGAGTTCAAAAGAAAAACAGCTTTCCATCTTAGCCAATTGGCCTGGTACTCTCACCCTGGGATCTGATCTCTTAAAAAGAGGGTTCGGAGCACCAAATCCAATCAGAAACTCCCAGGACACCAGTGGCTATTTTACTTGTCTTTCTGTGAGGGGAGTCACTCTCCCAGGATTCCCATGCCAGTCAACAGTCAGGACCACGGGGTGGGGAACGAAGCAGCATAGGGTAAAGGAAGAGAATGAGGCTACCATGAACAACCCAGGGAAGGCAGAATGGTCCAGTCTCACAGTCCACCCACTACGAGCTCCAAACATGCACAGCCAACACTAGAGCGAGAGGAACAAGTTCATAAGGGACTGGGGGAGACAAGGGTCAGTGACATGGAACAGCAGACTTGCCAAGGAACAGTTCTCACCTTCCTAACACCGGAAGATGTATAATTAAAAAAGTTGCTGTTCAAAATTGTACTGAAAACATATCTAAAAATAGGTCTGTACTCATCTTAAAAATAAAAGATACCAACACGTGAGGTATCTTGGATGTACATTTGAAAAATGGCCTGGCAGAGAAAAGGGAAGGAGGAAGGGAAAGACAGGGGAATTCAGAGTACCATGGGAAAGGTAAGAAGATGGAAGGAACACATTTTTAAGCCCATGCTTATCTATCTCGCAGCCAAACAAAGCAGGTTCACAAAGGAAAAAAGTGTAGTTCTTTGCTAAGAGCTCAACTTTAAACTCAAAAATCGGAGACAATAAATATCACAATGCTCACTGGACTGAGAAACAATGACTACTGAGCCTGGGTAGGGTACTCAAAATGGTTCAATGTCTTCCAAGGTCATTCTTGGGTATCATCCTGCAGAGTATACTGTTAGGCCTTATCCAAAGTGCTTCTGTCATGTGGAAGGGACCTGCTTGGGGGCAGGAGAAATCACCTGGATAGCTCAGGCTACAAAAGGACCACAGGCAACAAGATGCAAGCAGGGAGGGATGGGAGAAGGGGAGCAAAGAACAACTGGTGACAGAGGACTCCCTTCTGATGTAGAATTAGAAAATGTCTGCACAACTGTGCGAAGTTAAGCAATGGGAAGATGAACTATAATACTAAAGACAGAATACATTCCTCCCAGAGGAAGGAGGGGAAGTGGACCTCAAAACAGTGCCCCAAGGTAATGCTATTAGAGTTGTACAAACTGTGTACTATCCCCAAGGACAAACACCACAAGGTAAAAGGGAAAGCAGCTCTCTTCCTGTTTACCATTTCCCTCCAGTTGTTTTCAAGACCCCGAAACCTAGGCTCTTGCAAGACTGAAACCTGGACAGGACAGTGAGGAGAGAGAGTCAGAGCAGGAATGATGCTGAACCCATCAAACCTCTGTATCACTTCCCCAGACTTCCCAGCCAGTTATTAGTAGGTTGATATTGGATTTGGGATTAAAAAAAAAGGGGGGGGGGGGGGTGGGGGAACCAGAGTTTAACTGTTTTCCTCTATGGGCTGCTTAGTTCTACAGAAATATGTCAAGAGTCTCCAATCTAACTGTCTAACTGGGAAGGGGAACAGGAAACAGGGAGAAGAAATGGTCAGATGCAGCTCATCTTTGCATCCTTTGGCACAAGGGGGAGGAGGAGGGGAGGAGACAGCGACGGGGACTGCTGGTACTGCCTCTTCTGTCTTTGCATCGATGATCCAGTCAGCCAAATCAGGTACACACATGTGTTAGTGTTGCTGCTTTTCTTCTGATCCTCGAAGGATAATCAGATGTCCATCTCAAACTGAGCATCATCCCCTGGTTAGAATGAAGAAAAGGAAAAGTTGGGCACAAAAAAGAAAAGCAAAACTATTTTAACTAACATTCCCTCTGCACAAGAGTCAAAAAAGAAGTCAAACTGTCCCATTCTTTGCAGCCTCGAAACAACTACTCTGCTCTGCTTTGGCTGGTCTTTTTAATCTGGGGGGTGGGGTGGGGGCGCAAGAAAAGAGTGGCAGTCGCATCACCACGGGCAGGATACGAGTGAAAACTTTCCAAGTTTCACTCTCCTGTGTCCGACGTTGACTAAACAGGAGCTTCTAGAGAACTCCTGGCCATTTATCAAGTCAGCACACTCTTCTGGAAGCTCTGAACTTTTAGCCCTGCTCAGAATGATACTGTCCATCAAAAACTCCTTTGGAATCTGAGAAAGTAGAAAGCCGGCTCATGTACAGGGGTCACGGAGTGCAACCCAAGGTGCACTTCAGGAGCTGGCCATTTCCACAGATATGGATAGGACTTATTATTAATGGTAAACGTGTGTGTGTGTGGGGCAGGGTAAGGGGGTGTTTACTGAAATAGGCTATCCTGAAAATGGGGTGAAAAACAATACTGCTTTTCCCTACACCATAAAAGAGACATTCTCTTTATAAGAAGCAAGATCTATTTCCCGAGGGTGATGGAGATGGAGTTTTTAAATTCTGCTTTGTGTGTGTGTATTATCCCTAGTCCAACAAAATCCAGGTTGCAGAAGTTATCTTTTTGGATTCTTCCTCATCCCTACCCCTCTCCTAGATTAGATTTGGCTATAGTTTAGAACTCACGTTTTCAGAACATCTCGGTAAGTTTTGGTGAGGGCAGTGGGGGAGCCTTAGAGACGTATGACTGAACATCAGTTATAACTGAGGCATCAACATTTTTTCAGACTGACTCAAATCCCAGGGCCATCTCTTGGTCCCTTAACACCCATCTCTTACCAACTGCATGCTTCCTGTCATGATTGTTCAAGTTGTTCAAATTGTTTACTTCTACTTTGGAGTCTTCAATTAAGGTGCCGGGGCTGGTGACTCCTGGGATATTGGGCAGATGGCAGGGCGGGGTCTGAGCCATAGGAGAGTTGCGACGATCCAACAAAAACTTTCGATCGTAAATGATTCGAGTTCCTGGAAAACAGGGTTTAAAGAAGACGAAGTTTTATATCCTGTTTCAAATATAATTTTATACCAATGAAAACAGAAAGTTACCTTCACTTTCTTTGCTTAGAAAAATAAGAACTAGTAACAGTTCAAAAAGGCAGCTGAAATTATGAAGAATGAATCATTCTGGAGAGCAGAAAACTTAGGTCAGTTTGAATTATTTAGGATGGACAGTTTTCTAATACAAATTTTTAAACTTTTTACCACCTTAAACAGAAAACAATCCAACCCTTTCTTGATGAACCAGGGTGATTATGAAATTCATTTATTATACTATGTTGTGACCTAGGAAGTCTCAGGGCCTATTCAGTTGATGATCTGTATTCTTCTTAGACCAAACAGGATTCAGATAGCCAAGGCTGTGCTTGTGGCCCTCTCCACCACGGTTTCCTTGTCTGTTTGGCTAAGAACCATCTTTTTCCCATGTCTTAAGTTAGTTTGGCTGCCGTAATCAAATACCACACGTTGGACTGGGTGTCTTACACAGAAATGTATTTCCTCACAGTTCCTGAGATTTCCAAGACAAAGATACCAGTTTAGTGTGTTTCTGCTGAGTGCTCTCTTCCGGACGTGTAGACACCTTCCCACTGTGTCCTCTCGTGAGGGAGAGGGAAGCAAGTATCTCTTCTGGTGGGGCATTAATCCCACTGTGAGAGCCCCACCTTCAGGACTTCACCTGAACCTAATTACCTCCCAAGGCCCCATATCTTGGAGAAGGAAATGGCAACCCACTCCAGTGCTGCTGCCTGGAGAACCCTATAGACAGAGAGAAGCCTGGCGGGCTACAGTCCATGGGATCACAGAGTTGGACATGACGGAAACGACTTAGCAACACTCCAATTAACAATGCTTAACAATGTTGTGTTAGTTTCGGGTGTACAACAAAATGATTCAGTTACATATACACATGTAGAAAAGCTTTGTCTTCATAGATGATTCGGAAATATTTTCTTCTGTGGGGTACCTTTTCAGTTTTTTTCAAAGTTTTAAATTTTAATAAAGTCCAGTTTATGTCTTTTTCTTTGGTTGCTTGTGATTTTGGTGTCATATCTAAGAAACTTGCCTAACCAAGGTCACAAAGATTTGTGCCTATGTTTTCTTCTAAGAGTTTTACAGCATTAGTGCTCACATTTAGATCCTGGAGTCATGGGGTCCAACTCTGGTTTTTGTGTGTGGACATCCAGTTGCACCAGCATGATTTGCTGAAAAGACTATTATTGAATATTTCCCCATTTAAAGGTCTTAGTACCCTTGTCAAAAATCAGTTGGCTATAATTGTGAGGGTTTATTTCTGGGCTTCCATTGATCGATGTGTATCCTTATGACTGTAATACACTCTCGAGATCTGTAACAACTTTTGAAACCAGGTGAGTCTCCTAACATTGCTTGAGGTTATTTTAGGTCTCTTAAAGAGTTCCATATATGCATTATAGGGTGAGCCTGTAAAACTTTTGCAAAGAAGCCAGTGGGGATTTTGATGGGGACTGTGCTCTGAATAGATAAATTTGAGGAGTAGTACCATCTTAACAATATTGAGTCTTCCAATCCATGAATATGGACCATCTATTTATATAGACATTTATAGATAAATGTCTATCTTTATTTCAAGAATGTTATACAGTTTCCACAGTATAAGTTTCATGCTTTTTTTGGTTAAAATTATACCTATGTATTTTTTTATGCTATTATAAGTGGAATTACTTTATTTCATTTTTGGATTGTTCATTGAAAGATACAAACATAATTGGGTCTTGTATACCAATCTTGTATCCTGAAGCTTTACTAAACTCACTTATAAATTAATTTTAACAGTTTTTCAGTGAATTTTTAAGTTACATTTGGGTTTAAATGGACACAAAGTAAACAATTCAGAAGAGAAGACATCCTGAAGAATTATACTTTAATGATGCTGTTAATGTTCTCAAATATGGCCAGGGAAAATACGGATACAAAACCACAGTATTTCATGTGTTTGAATTTTAGATTATTGGAAGCTAAAAAAATTGTCGCAGATATATGGCAAAAAAATGAATCAACCCATCAGTGACTAAGGAGTCTGTGGTGTAATTCAAAAGCATTTAATATTCAAAAAACCAAAACTATCGAAAGAAAAACATTCAGACTTGATTATAAATAAAATGCCAGGAAAAAAAACCTTTTTTTTCCTTTTTAGATATTGTGTTTACTGTGAAATTATATAAATTCCAAGACAATTTAAAAACCTAAAATATTCAGGGTCTCTTGAAAATGTGCATCCATAGACACATCTTATGAAGCAAGAACTTCCAGAAATTCAATTTCAACTTCCAGTCACATTTATGTTAGCCCAATTCAATGTCAACCAACACATCCATAACTAACTAGAGAAAAGTTAATGGTAAATCTCTAATGGAAAGGTAAACATACCAGGGAAGTAGAGGCAGAACAGGTAGATAGTATAATCTCATATGCTGCTGCTGCTTAGTTGCTTCAGTTGAGTCCGACTCTGTGCGATCCTATGGACTGCACTGCAGGCTGCCAGGCTCCTCCATCCTTGGGATTGTTCAGGCAAGAATACTGGAGTGGGCTGCCATGTCCTCCTCCAGAGGATCTTCCCCATTCAGGGGTTGAACCTGGTCTCCTGCACTGCAGGCAGATTCTTTACTGCGGAGCCACCAGGGAAGCCCCATAATCTTATATGGTAGAGAGCTAAAACTGACAAGACTGAGACAAAGAGGTTTAACTAGATTTAGTTAGAGTTTTAAAGGTAACTACCTAGGGCTTCCCTGGTGGCTCAGTGGTAAAGAATCCACCTGCCAATGCAGGAAACATGGGTTCGATCTCCAGTCTGGAAAGACCCCACATGCTGCAGACCAACTAATCTCATGTGCCACAAATATTGAGCCTGTGCTCTAGAGCCCAGGAACCACAATTGAACCCACACGCCTCAACTGCTGAAGCCTGAGTGACCCAGAGCCTGTGCTCCATGATAAGAAAAACCATTGCAAGGAGAAGCCCACGCACCGCAACTAGAGAGTAGCCCCCGCTTGCTGCAACTAGAGGAAAGCCTGCACAGCAACAAAGACCCAGTACTGCCAAAAATAAATAAATACTAAAAATAAATAAAGGTAGCTACTCAGAAGAACCAAAAACAATAAAATAATTTACAGAAATTGGTAAATGGAGAAGGGGAGAGGAAATAAGTACAGAAAGTAATGAAAGTGTCCTGTATCCCTCATTTTCATAACAGGGAGTCAACGGTATCCTCTAATGTTAAGAAATCAAGAAATTGTGGTATAAATATATATTATTTACAGCAACAGTGACTAACTAGTAAAATCACTAAGAACAGAAACTGTTAGAAGCAGCAGTTTATTGGCATTTACTTTGCATTTTTAGGTACTTCAGTTTTCCTTTTTCTGTTTTGTTTTTAAAACATGCATAGTTTACTCTTCATGTTTGGATTTCAAAACAAATAGGAATCTTTAGATCTAGGTTAACATTAGATATCTATACACATTCTTCATTCCTTGGTGACCAGTTATTTGGATTAATCTAGTACCCTGACCTAGCACTTTCTAAATACTGACATTACTAGGAAAACCTAAGAGTAAAATTGAGTCCTTCTGATAGAGAACAGAGTAAAGAGAAAAAGCTTCTACTTTTTGATTTAAAAATCAGTGATTTTCAAATGGCAAGGAAAAAGAGGCAAATAAATGAGATCCAAAATTATGCTTGTCAAGATGGTTAGTATAGAGAAAAGGTCATTCAAGTCTAAGGGCCTCTTTCAAGCTTAGTTTAAATGATAATCAATCCATAATTAAGCTATATACACTCAAGAAATTATTTAACCTGATACAAAACTGCCTAGACAAAGTCCCCTGTAATATGGTTAACTGACAAGGGTAGTAGTTATATACTTTCACAGAGCCCAGACCATAAAACTGTTTAAGGCTGCTGCTTCCAGAATTAGAATTAAGCAGCCACTCATGCAAATAAACATCTTCGAATAAGAAACAGTAAGTAACTTGCCCACATTGAACAGGTGGTGACAAAACCTTCCAAGAAGGCTGAGACTAACCTATGCCTTCCCAAAAACATCCCAGGCAAGAAGGGAGAGTGTGGAGTCAAACAGGGGTTCCCTCAGGGGATTTTCCTCATCAAAGAGGAAAATTGTTTCTCATAAAACCATAGTGGACTCCTCCCTATGATCATTAGGCCAGAATTGAGTCAGATGCCCACCATCCCAGACACTGGGGAAGCCATAGAGTAGTCAGGGTATATTTTCTGGGGCTTGGCGCACTACTACTTTTAAAATAATGAGGAAATCTGAGGTAGCATGAAAGAAGAGAGAACAGCTGTTGGGCTGGAAACTAATAGTGTCAGTCACATCCATATTTAATATTTACCTAAATTTAAATCCTTACTTTCCATAGTAGAAAATTGTTAGTATCTAAAACTGAGAAATAGCTTTAAATCACGTTATTCAGAAATCCAGAGGTAAATGCTAGAAGAAATAGCTAAAAGAGTTTAACCTCAGATATGCAGATGACACTACTTTTAAAGCAGAAAGTGAAGAACAACAAAAGAGCCTCTTGATGAAAGTTCAAGAGAGTGAAAAACTTGGCTTAAAGCTCAACATCCAGAAAACTAAGATCATGGCATCTGGTCCTATAAAATAAAGTATGTCGCTGTTTCCACTGTTTCCCCATCTATAGATGGGGAAACAGTGGAAACAGCGACATACTTTATTTTTGGGGGCTCCAAAATCACTGCAGATGGTGACTGCAGCCATGAAATTAAAAGACACGCCTTGGAAGAAAAGCTATGACCAACCTAGACAGCATATTAAAAAGCAGAGACATTACTTTGCTAACAAAGGTCTGTCTAGTTAAGGCTATGGTTTTTCCAGTAGTCAAGTATGGATGTGAGAGTTGGACTATAAAGTGACGAAGAATTCATGCTTTTGAACTGTGGTGCTGGAGAAGACTCTTGAGAGTCCTTGGACTGCAAGGCGATCCAACCAGTCCATCCTAAAGGAAATCAGCCCCAAATATTCATTGGAAGAACTGATGTTGAAGCACCTGATGAGAAGAACTGACTCACTGGAAGAGACCCTGATGCTTGGAAAGATTGAAGGCATGAGGAGAAGGGGACGACAAAGGATGAGACGGTTGGATGGCATCACCAACTCAATGGACATGAGTTTGAGTAAACTTCGGGAGTTGATGATGGATAGGGAGGCCTGGTGTGCTGTAGTCCATGGGGTCACAAAGAGTCGGACATGACTGAGCAACTGAACTGTACTAACAATACTATATGACTTTTAAATTTTACTTTCATAGGTAGAAAAAGAAGAGGGTGACTGAATGAATATTGAAGACATTTTGCTAAGTCAAAATCAGTCACAAAAGACAAGTATCTTTTGATCCTATGTATATGAGGTACCTGGACTAGTCAAATTCAGAGAAAGTAGAATGATGGTTGCCAGTGGCTGGAGGTGAGCAAGTAATAAGGAGTTACTGTCTAATGAGTATAAAGTTTCAGTTTGGGAAGATGAAAAAAGTCCTGGAGATGGATGGTGGTGACAGTTGCACAACAATGTGAATGTACTTACTGCCATGGACTGTATATTTAAACATGGTTAAAATGGTGAATTTTATGTTATTTACACAATAAGAAATATACATGATTTCAGACTTCTAGCCTCCAGAAATATAAGAAAATAAATTTGTTTAAAGCCTCCACACGCATAATTATTTTCTTCCTATCAAGAGAAAGTGTTCTAGAAATAAAAGGCAAAAAAAAAATGAAAGAAAGAAATAAAAAGCAAACCCCATTATAAGCAGTTGGGAGCAGTGAGTGGCTCAAAAAGTATTTTTAAGTGTGTGTGTGTGTATATATGTGTGTATATATATATATATATATATATATATATATATATATATATAACACAGACTGACACTAGAGCTATGAGGAAATCTAGAAATTTAGAAAACAACAAAGCACTTGGCAAGCAACCTCAGCATTCCAGTAGGAGTTTTTCACACTCTCCATCTATGCCTCATGTAAAGGCTCACCAAGAGATCAGAAACAGACACGAGATGAACAGACAGCTTAAGTGCGTACATGCTGAGTCTCAGCCGTGTCCAACTCCCCACAACCCCACAGACTGTAGCCTGCCAGGCTCCCCTGGTCCATGGGATTCTCCAGGCAATACTGAAGTGGATTGCCATTTCCTTCTCTGAACAAGCAACAGGTGCTTCCAGTACACTCAGAAAGGTAGTCTGCCTCTTTCCCTCTTCCCTCAGCTCCACCCCAATAGTAGGAAGAGGACATAAGAAGTGAAAAATACAGAAAGGACTTACAAAGAAAGTGGTTTTCTTTGTTTTTTAATTCTACCAGCTTAGGAGGGTGATTTCACCTCATAGGTCTGTGTTTCACTATGTTAGAGAACATTTTAAATGCATTTCAGTTTTAAACATCTGTTCTTCATGGAGGCTCCTGATGGAAAAGACAAGACTCCTAAAAGCTCTATGCCAGATAACCCAAAGGAGGCTAAAAGCTGCTTGACCCAGTATCCTCCAGGGAGACTGATGGTGGCCAAAATATGTTCAGTGTGTACAATCATCAAATCTCTAAAGTGCTAATAAAGCCAAGAGAGGGACAATTTTTACATCAGCAAAAGGCACAATTAGAGCCAGAAGATATTATAACTTAGTATGGCTAATAATTATGGCAAATGGAAGACATCCAAGGTTGTGAAAAGTCAATTCTACTGTCCTTCCATTAACTCCAATTCTCATAACTAGGAGCAAAGATTTCCAAGACATTAATGTCAAAGGATGGCTCCCTACCCAATCCCACAGGACTCTCCCAAAGTAGAACACACACTCAGGCTGAAAGGGAAGCTGATAATGACTATGCTCCTATTCAGAAGGTTCTGTGTTAGAGGAGGGCTTAGACAGCATCTGGTGGAAGCCTGTCATTTTACAGATGGAGAAAACAACAGCCAAAGAAAGATCACACAGTGAGTGACACAGGAGTCAGGAGACCAACACAAATAAGCAAGGCAATCTAAGCAAATCTGCCTTTCTTGAGTCTGGCCGAAAAATGATTGGAAACAAATTACTTTTTTAGTTAGTACCAGGTACAAAGTGGTGTACAAACCACAAATTGATCTCAAATAAATGCCAACTGATTTTAAGACTATCAAAGTACGTCAAATATGTCCACATCTGTTTGGGTTTGAACACTCGTCTTGAAATAAATCTTCTTCACAAGAGCTACCTGGTTCTGGTTCCAGGAAAATGCTGGTTGGATGCGCCTGATTGTTGACAGCATCCTGGATCATTCTTTGGATTAGATTTCACACATGTGGTTCAGCCTCTGTAATGCTAACAATTAATGAGGGCCCACTGCCTTGGTGTGGGGAAAGTGCTCAGATTCAAGGCTGGCCTTCATTCCCACTTCTTGTTTTCCTCCCAGTTGATTCCTCTTGGGCACTTTAAAAAATAAAAATAAAAACAATGCATAATACATATCTACCAATATCTTCTACTTACAGTAAGGAACTTGAACTCATCAATAAACTTCATAAGGGGCAAAAGCCTACTGAACATCACTGGTCTAGGTCACTTTATTTATGTGCTGCCTCTTCATTATGGTTTGAGGAACTTATCAGACTAGAGAGTGGTTTCATTTCAATGTAAAAGCAGCCCAATTCTAACATAAACATTCTCTGGTGATGAGATGAGTACCTCTCTGAGGCCCAAAGAATTACTTACAACATCTTAAAAATGCATCACAAGCTTAGCAAACTTTTGATAGGTACCTCTTAGAATGGACTTCATAGGTGGCACAGAGGAAAAGCATCCACCTGCCATGCAGGAGACATGGGTTTGATCCCTGTGTCAGGAAGATCCCGTGGAGTAGGAAATGGCAACCCACTCCAGTGTTCTTGCCTGGAAAATCTCATGGATAGGAGCCTGGCCTTAGAATCTAGAGAGCAATCAATGGCGAGGACTTCACCAGTCCTCACCTGATTTTTACTCAGGCCATTTCTTAAAAAAATTAAAATTGAATGAGGTATTCAACCTGGATAGCATATTGAAAAGCAGAGAGATTGCTTTGCCAACAAAGGTCCGTCTAGTCAAGGCTACGGTTTTTCCAGTGGTCATGTATGGATGTGAGACTTGGACAGTGAAAAAGGCTGAGTGCTGAAGAATTGATGCTTTTGAACTGTGGTGTTGGAGAAGACTTTTGAGAGTCCCTTGGACTGCAAGGAGATCCAACAAGTCCATCCTAAAGGAGATCAGTCCTGGGTGTTCATCGGAAGGACTGATGTTGAAGCTGAAACTCCAATACTTTGGCCATCTGATGCCAAGAGCTGACTCATTGGAAAAGACCCTGATACTGGGAAGGATTGGGGGCAGGAGAAGGGGATGACAGAGGATGAGATGGCTGGATGGCATCACCGACTCGATGGACATGGGTCTGGGTGGACTCTGGGTGTTGGTGGTGGATAGGGAGGCCTGGCGTGCTGTGGTTCATGGGGTCGCAAAGAGTCGGACATGACTGAGCTACTGAACTGAACTGATTACACTGATAATAAAACCAAAGATACCTCAAGAAGAATAGACAAGTATCTCTTAGGAATATAGATGTAAAAATCCTCAACCAAATATTAGCAAACAGAATTCAACAACATATAAAAAGGATTATATACCACAATCAATGGTACTTATTCCAGGAATGAGAGGCTGGTTCAACATCTGAAAATAATTAACACGATACATCATAACAACAGAATAAAAAACAAAAATCACAGGATCATTCCAAAAGATACAAAAGAAAAAACTGCCTTTTATAAAATCCAACACCCTTTCATAATAAAAATAATCAACAGACTAGGAATAATAGGGAACTTCCTGAATCTGATCGAGCATCTATGAAAAACCACAGCTACCATTTTACCTAATAATAAAAGACTGGAGGTTTTCCCCTAATACTGAGCACAGGTCAATGGTATCTGTCCTCATTTTCTTGTCATGTTTGTTCAACACTGTACTGAAAGTTCCAGTTCTAGCCAGGGCAATTAGGCAAGAAAACAAACAAACAAGGTACCTAGATCAATGAGGAAGAAGTAAAACTATCTTTATGCATAGATGACTGTGGTCTTGTATATAGACAATACCAAGGAATCTATAAGAATTGTATTTTCCAGTTACTGATTCTTGTTTATTACGCATTTTACTTTTTAAAACGACTCAATGATAAGAACAGCTTTAATTCATCAGGGTATTTGTCCTCAAGATCTAAAAGATCATTTATTTAGACACATTTAGACAAATTTCCGAGCTTTTGGCTTCAAACTGTGGCCTGAGAACCAGGTGAAAAGGGCCTTTAAAAACCAGTCCTATATCACATAAACCAAAGCAAGATCCTCTATGACCCACCTCCCCGGGTAACAGAAATAAAAACAAAAGTAAATAAGTGGGACCTGATTAA
The DNA here is from genome assembly GCA_007570785.1 of Antilocapra americana. Lineage (NCBI taxonomy): Eukaryota > Metazoa > Chordata > Mammalia > Artiodactyla > Antilocapridae > Antilocapra > Antilocapra americana. Next base: position 296,039 of record ML663567.1, read on the forward strand.
ACTTAAAAGCTTTTGCACAGCAAAGGAAACCATAAGCAAGGTGAAAAGACAACCCTCAGAATAGGAGAAAATAATAGCAAATGAAACAACTGACAAAGGATTAATTTCCAAAATATACAAGCAGCTCATGCAACTCAATGCCAGAAAAACAAACAACCCAATCATAAAGTGAGGAAAACACCTAAACAGACATTTCTCCAAAGAAGACATACACATGGCTAACACATGAAAAGATGCTCAACATCGCTCATTATTAGAGAAATGCAAATCAAAATTACGAGCTATCACCTCACACCGGTCAAAATGGCCATCATCAAAAAGTCCACAAATAAATGCTGGAGAGGGTGTGGAGTAAAGGGAACACTCTAGCACTGTTGGTGGGAATGTAGATTGATACAGCCACTATGGAAGACAGTATGGAGACTCCTTTAAAAACTAGGAATAAAACCCCCATCTGACCCAGCAACCCCACTCCTAGGCATATACCCTGAGGAAACCAAAGTTGAAAAAGACACATGTATCCCATTGTTCACTGCAGCACTATTTACAATAGCCAGAATATGGAAGCAACCTAGATGCCCATCGACAGATGAATGGATAAAGCTGTGATACACACACACAATGGGAACACTACTCAGCCATAAAAAGGAACACATTTGAGTCCGTTGTGATGATGTGGATGAACCTAGAACCTATTACAGACAGTGATGTGAGTCAGAAAGAGAAAGATAAATATCGTATTCTAACACACAGACACGGAATCTAGAAAAACGGTACTGAAGAATTTATTTTCAGGGCAACAATGGAGAAACAGACATAGAGAATAGACTTATGGACATGGAGAAAAGGTAGGAGAGGGTGAGATGTATGGGAAGAGTAACACAGAAACTTACATTACCATATGTAAAATAGATAGCCCATGGCAATTTGCTGTATGGCTCCAGAAACTCAAACAGGGGCTCTGTATCAACCTAGAGGGGTGGAATAGGGAGGGAGATGGGAGAGAGCTTCAAAAGGGAGGGGATATATGTACATCTTTGGCTGATTCATGTTGAGGTTCGACAGAAAGCAACAAAATTCTATAAAGCAATTATCCTTCAATTAAAAAAAATACTAGTCATATATCAGATAGATGGCTGCTGGGTTGTTAAAACACAGATTTTTAACGGGTCTTCACAAAACAAAGTCTGTGATGAACAAATATGAAAATGGGAGTCTGCTGCTGCTGCTAAGTCACTTCAGTCGTGTCCAACTAGACTCCCCCCCTTCTCCAATGCATGAAAGTGAAAAGTGAAAGGGAAGTGGCTCAGTTGTGTCCAACTCTTGGCGACCCCGTGGACTGCAGCCTAACAGGCTCCTCCATCCATGGGATTTTCCTGGCAAGAGTACTGGAGGGGGCTGCCATTGCCTTTTCCGAAATGGGAGCCTAGGTCTTACTTATTCAATAAGCTAAATGATAGCAAGTTTCAACTGACTTTTGTTCTATTGTAAATAGAGCAGCAAATATCTTCGAAACAGCAATTTTCATCTAAAGATGTGGGAGCCAAGAAAAAGTTGTATCCTTTACCAACAACTATTATTCTGCTCTGGGCTCTCTTCCTTCCAACCCGGTGAACTAGTTTTCCCACATTACCTTCACCCTGTCTGATCAGCAAATTTTTTTTTTCTCATCACATCACAGCCTTTACTGCTGATTGGCAGTGAAGAATCTGATATTCACTACTGTAGCTATTCGAGTTCCCAAAATTATTTTGGCTGATTCCATATAAAAATAGAAAATCTGACATTCCTTAGTTATTCGTTATGACACGTCCACATACCAAAATACTTTTTGTCCATACAAATCCATAAAGCCCGAATTGTATTCAAGATAAAATATAAAAAAATTGAAAAGACATGATCTGCAACTCTTTACACACACACACACACACACACACACACACACACGTAGTCAAGCCTACAGTTGTCTCCAAACCGTTCAAGACCCCTCCCATAAAATCATTTTTAAGACACTGGTTCTAAAGAAGTCCTTGCTGAACCCTAGTAGTGTCAGTTTACAGATGCACGTTTCACCCATAGGCCTCAGGTGCATAGAAGAGAGGTGCGCACTACCAGCCTGGATGCACCCCATCTTCCCTCACCAGGTCGTGTCTAACCTGGAGCAGGCAGCTGCTCGCTCCACACAACACACTGCTACATGCCCTGTGGCCAAGGGCTGCTGCCTTCCCAGGCAGTCTCTCAACATCAAACACGAACCCAACACAAATGTGCACCCACCACAAAACTGAGCTACATCTTCTGGTACATAGTTTGGTGGCTGACGAATATGAGACTAAAGCCAAGTCTCCTCTGGAAAGATAACACATGTTAATTTTTGTTACTCTGAGGTAAGTAAATGCCATCTTCCTTGAACACAAGGCAAAGTGACTGAACAACTTTCAAAGTGTTTTTCGTGCACTTCTTACATGTAATCATGAAGTCCTTTGGTTAATAACTAAAACTAGAGAGCCAAACAAGTACATTTGCTGGTTCAGAAATTTTTGACAAGAATAAACTCAGGTCACTGAATTAGAAATTTTATAACAAGTGAGAAACTGGCCTTCCTTCCCCATATCTACAGAGCTCTATTTACTTCTCCTAAGAAAGGAACTAGATTAACACTAAGGACTCTCCCCAGATACTCTTAGTTTATTATGGCTCACACCACGTGGATTCTTTTCCCTTCTTCCTGTCTTCTCCTTGATCCCCAGACCCTTCCAATGGTCTTCAGGGAACCAACCAACCAGAGCAACTCTTCAGCTGGCAGAGAGGATGCACAAGTGTACGAACAAGATTTCAGACTAACAGTTCCCCTCTGGCGCTCTTGTTATGGAAACAGCATACTTTTCCACAGCTGAGGAGGATGTTATGCAGGAAAAGGCAAAAAGAAAGGCTCAAAGAGGTCTCTTTGCTCATTCCCTAGAGCACAACTCTCTTAACAAGGAGACAGTTCAAAACTCATAATAAATAAATAAGGTAGCAAAAAGCATCACATTTTCTGGCATTCCAGAGGTAGAAGAGTCTTCTTAACTGACTGCAAACTTCCTTTCTTACGAAAATATGCATCTTAAGACAGCAGAGGAAAATCCTTGAATAGGAATCAGGACCCTAAGTTTGAGACTACCAACTGACATTAATTAGCTGTATGACACTAACAAGTTACTTAATTTCTCCCAATTATAGAAGGAAAGCATTAGGTCCCTTCCAGCTAACCAGACTGTTACAAAAGTGAAGCAGATTGTAATAACTTTACCTTTCATTGAGGCTAGAAGCAGCTTCTCAAAGGATGAACCAAATGTCATCCCCATTCCTCCAGAGGCAGATAAAACAAAGCAAAATAAAATGCAAGGGCGTTTTGTTTTGAATCTGCTCAAAATTTTTGTTCTTCCTTAATAATGAGAAAAAGGTACACTTCTAAAAATATGAGAAATAGAAGATGTTACAGAAAGTTTTCATTTCCCAACTCTCATTTTCCAACCACAGAAGGCAATTTTGAGAAATCTTTTCAAGGGTAAGTTGTATCCTCTGTAGGGAGATGGCAAGTTCATTATGTTGTCAATGTCTCTCTGCCCAGTCTGATCATACAGGGCATTCAGCACATCAACAGTTATCTGGAATGCTCTGACCTGTGTATGACACTCTAGAAGCTTGAGACAGGAAATTCTAATCCCCTTCCTTCCTTACCAAATAGAGATTTCTAATACAAGCCTACTATCAGTTTTCTCAATGTTTTCAAGTCTGAAATATATAACTTAGCACTTGACTCTTTATAAGTTTTTCATTTTAGAAATAAAAAGCTTTTCTACCCAAGATTTTAAGGCCGCTGAGAGTAAAGACTGCATTTCCTACTTTTGTCTGTGGTCCCCTTTTGTGCAAAGCACTCCCTGGACCTACAAAACTCACTTAAGACACCTAACCACATCAATTCAGGTACCTAAAGGTGACCAAATAACCATGATTCAGGGAAGGAAAATTACATAGAAGAGAGGGAAATGTAACAAAAGAAATGAATAAATCTTCAGAAAATAGGAAATTTTCCAAAGGGAGGGGGAAATTAAATCAGTAAGTACTGAATATCTAGGTGGCACTGAGGTAATTGCTATAAAATTGTGTTTAAATCCAACCGCAACAGTGCTATATCTTATAAACATAGTAGGTAAGTCTTTGTGTCAAAAATTTAAAGATGACAATATGCTCTACTAATAAATAACAGCTCTGCATAACAGATGAGCTAAGATGTAAGTATTTAAATCTGCAATTAAAAAGCAGAAACCATCTGGAGACAACAGGGTAAGTGATATTTGAGAAAGTAGCTGAGGACTATGTATGTAGGGAGGAAGGATAAATGATTCAGTATTTCCAGCAGAATCTTTCCCAACACTGTAGGAATTAATTCAGACTATCAGATAGGCTTGTATCTTTAAGGCACACTTAAAGACTATTCCCTTATTTTAAAAGTATAGAAGCTTGGGTGTTTGAAATATGCCTAAAGGTGCCCCTGTGGTTTTTCCCTCAGGGTAATGATTAATATACAGCTAAAAGTTTAGTTCCTTCCTCAAATAAATAATTATCTGCTACTATGACTGGTTCTAAACTGCTGGAAGCACAGGCATTACAGAATTCACAAGGAATTCTGGAAGAAGTTCTAAATTTCTTTCCATCACCTCGGAAAACAATATCCATTTCTTAAAAGCTGTCAGTTCAAGTTCAAGACAACCTATGGAGAGCAGATCCTGGTTTGCCAAATTTTTCACGATTAAAAGGCAAGAAGATTTCAGCATGCTCAGAGGCTGGCCTTGACCAGATGAGGTCAGGAGGGAGGATTCTCCAATGAGATAAGCCACCTCACTAGAAACTCCACTGTTCCACAAAGTTACAACTTCCTTAAGCCCAGTTCTCCACATATATCAATGAACGTCTCCTGCCTGGATCACTTAAAAATATTCCAAAGCAGCCACACCACCCCTAGAGTCCCCTGGGTGGATTCCTCTGTAGAGCTCTCTTGGAGATTTTTATTCCTTGTTGGCAAGCAGATCTTCTTCCTCTACCATCTTGATATTGTGCAACGATTAAAAAATGGCCCAGGCCTAACAGCAAGGGATTGGTTGGAGCACAACTGGTGAGCCCAGCCCACAGGAACCAAGCTAGCAATCCCGCAGACGGCAAGGGCTGCCAGCAAAGTCCCAACCCTCTACCCAGAAGCCACCATCAAAAAGCTAAGTAACCAAGTTAAAAATGAAGCACCATCCCCTTCATGAGGTCCCTCAAGATCGCTCTCCAGTCTTCTCCCTCTGGAGAAAAGCCCAGTCAGGGGACTGACAACCTTTGAGCTCCCTTTTCCCGTGACCAATTAATTCCACGCTCTTTACCTCTACCCCAGTGTTCTTCCTTGTAAACAGTCTTGGTCGCACTTTGAAAAGCAGTGCTCAGGGACCCCGCTCTGCAAGGCCCCTTTCCCCCGGATGAAGCAGTCCCGCTGGGGAGGGTACCGTCTTCCACCTACCTCCACAGGCGTCGGAGCCAAAACTCTACGCTCAAGGCTGCCAGCGCTCCTTTCCCTGGGCTATTACTTGAGCATGATTTTATCACTCCTCCTCCAGCCTGGGGACTCCCCCCACCCGTGGGGCCTCGTCCAGCAAAGTAAACAATGCTGTCAAAGCAGGATAACACTGGGCGAGGCTTCCAAACTCCGCATTCCAGCCTCCCCCCTCCTGGAGTTCTAGAAGCAGCAAAACAAGTCATCTCAGGGTCCCAGGAGCAAACTACTCTCCCTAACCTCCTTTCTAAAAAGGCCGGGAGACAGCTCCAAAATCAAGCTTCAGTATGCACAAAGACACTGTATGTAAGAGGCAGAGGGAAGGCGGAGCGAGTGCAAGGCCAAGTGTAGACGAATTTGCCCTGGAGTAAGAAGGCGGGGGGCGGGGGGAGGAGAAAACTGGGTCGAGTGCGTAAACCTGCCACGAAGCGGGAACACGGGCTTTTTTTTCACGAGAGGAGAGCCAGCCACGTTCCCAGAGTGGGCACGCGCTGAACAGAGTTACGGGAGAGAGAGAAGGCGAAGTTAAGGTTCTCGAAAGCAGTCTCATGGGGGTTTCGGGGGAAGCCCCAGGAAAGGGGCCTTGGTAGAGCCGGGGTGGCCCGAGCGGCCCAGAGTGGATACGCCCTGAGTTAAAGGGCCGTGGCGGGAAACTGCGGGGACACCGCGGAGGTTAGCGCGGGCTCGGGCTCGGGCCGCGCGGGCGCCGACGCTCACCTCCCGGTGTGGTGGAGAAGAGCGTCCCCCCGGGCGTGGTGCAATAGTCATGAGGTAGCTGCGCGGCGTCGCTGATGGGCACGGTGCGGGTGGGGATGGCGCGGCTCTGGCTGGGCTGGTGGCCGCTGCCGGCGGACGAGGACATGGCTCTGGGCGCGGGCTCTCGGGCTTTGTCCGGCGGGCGGGCAGGCGGGCGGCGGCGGCGGCTGAGGGCCCGGGCTGCTCCAGCTGCTCAGGCGGGCTGAAGGGCGGGCGGGGCTAGGCGCGCTCCGCTCGCTCCTCGCTCGCTTCCTCTTGCTCCCTCGTCCCGCTCCGCTCCCGCCGCCGCCCTCTCAGCCGCCGCCGCCGCCGCCGCCCGATCCTCCGGCCTCCGCCAGCAGCCTCAGCAGCAGGAGCAGCGGCAGCAGCGGCGACGACGACGACGACCGGAAGCGGGCGAGGGCGGGAGCCAGAGGGAGGTCGGGGTAGCGGGTCAGCCGGACGTGACGTCACGAGGGCGGGTCCTAGGCGGCGGGCGGGGCGGGGCTTGTGTCCTGAGGGCGGGGCGCGGACGGGCTGGACGTAGGCGAAGCGCTTGTGAACTGAACGTAGTGTGCTTGGAAAACTTGGGTGGGTTTTTTATTATTATTATTATTATTGTCAACCAACACTACTTGAATTGACTTCTGTTTCCTATATCGAGGCAAAAGTGTTATTTTACTTTTAATTGTTCATTATTAAATGAAAGGAATGCGTACACGTATTAAAAGACGACCAGAATGATTTATGGTGCCACCCTGCTCAAAGGGTAGCAAAATTTTTCGATAAAAAGTCGGAGAGTAAATACTTGAGGCTTTACAGGCCTTATGGTCTCTGTCGCAAGTTTTCAACTTTTGTTGCTCTAGCGAGAAAGCAGCCTTCGACAACATGTGAATAAATGCGCGTGGATCCAGTAAGACTTTATTGACAAAAACAGGTGACCAGCTGGATTTGTCCTGTGGGCCATGGTTTGCAGATCCTGTCTTTGTTTTTGTTTTTGGTCCAGGTGCCCGTCTCATGGGATCTTAGCTCCCAGAACAGGGACTGGACTTGGACCCAGGCAGTGAAAGCACCCAGTCCTAACCAGTGGACCACCAGGGAATTTTCCTGTCTTCACTTATATTATACATTAATTCAACAAATCTTTAATAAGCACCTACTGTGTGTGTTGGAAACTTTCTAGGGGAGAAGGTATAGCAGTAAACAAAACAGAGGCCGCCCAGCTCAGTGGAGTGAACATTCTGCTTGGAGCAACTGGGCTCTCTTCCCCACCTTCTCTTCCCTACCTAACCCAGACTCCTATTTAATACTTGGTGTGGGTGGCACTGGGTTTTCCAGGTGGCTCGGTAGTAAAGAACCTGCCTGCCAATGCAGGAGACATAAGACACGTGGGTTTGATCCCAGAGTTGGGAAGATCCTCTAGAGGAGGGCATGGCAACCCACTCTAGTATTCTTGCCTGGAGAATCCCATGGACAGAGGAGCCTGGCAGGCTGCAGTCCATAAGGTTGCAAAGAGTCCCACGTGACTGAAGCACCTTAGCACACATGCATGTGGGTTGGCCTGCTTTGACTTTCCTTGTGCTGTCAGAGTTGGTTCTTTCCCCTGGGAACTCCCATAGTGCCCTGTGCACACTGATGTCACTTGTACCAACCTTGTGCAGGAGTGTTATCTACTTATGCCTCTGGTTCCCTGCAAGACTGAACACTTCAAAGGCAAGGACCGGGCCCATCCTCCCCTTATAGTCTGGGGCCTAGCTCAGAATCAGCCTGTGGTCTACGGTATTGAATTGACCTTAAGAAGTCTTTGTGAAGACTGAGAAAGAAACATTAGACATAGTTGTGGGCAGCTGGGTCATGGAGGGACCTGTTCAGCTGAGAAGTTGTGCTTATCAGCTGGGTTATGTGTACTTCTTTCAAGAGTGCATGTCCATGAATTTTGACAAATGTTTGTTTTACATCCTTGTAAACACCACCACACTGAAAATCTGCAACATTTCCTCACACCCAAAAGTTCCTTTTGCAGTCATCACTTCACACCCCAAGCCTCAGCCTGAGATAATCACTGATCTGCTGTCTATCACTGCAGGTTAGCTTTGCCTGTTCTAAAACTTTATAGAAATGAAATCACACTGTGTGTATTGTTTTACACTTGGTTTCTTCACATAGCACAATGTGTTGCTATATCAGTAATCCACTCCTTATGGCTGAGTAGTATTCCATTTATGGCTATACCACAGTTTATCAGATTAGAATTTAAAGGAAAAATATCTGTTGTTCCCTTTCCCAGAACCTACCATGGGGAATTAAGAGGGTCTTGGGTGGTGGCCTCAAATGTACAGGCTGTGTATTATCTTTTATATTAAGAATATTGTGGTTTCTATTAGGAAATATGTATTTGTTCTCCGTCCCTGTTCCTAGCACAGAACTCCTAAGACCATTAAAACTTCCTGAGGGATGAGAGTGATCTAGGTGTCTTTCGTGATGTCAAGGTGACTTTTGAAATGCCCTTAGGTCACCCAAGAAGAAGAACTGGTCACCAGTAAAACCAGCCAGGTGATTTGGAGAGCTAGAACTTTCATTGTCACCCCCTCTGACCTCTGGGGAGGGAAAAGGGGCTGGAGAGTGAGTTCAATGGCCAATGAGCTGATCAATTATGCCCGTATAATGAAGCTTCCATAAAGACCTAAAAATGATGGACAGAGAGAGGCTCAAAGAGTTTCCAGGTTGGTGAACATGTGGAGATCTGAGGAGAGTGGTGTGCCCAGAAAAAGCATGGAAGCTCCACTTCCTTTCCTCATACTTTGCCCTATAATCTCTTCCATCTGGCTATTCTTTTTTTAATAGTGTATTTTTTTTTCTTATTGGAGGATACTTGCTTTGCAGTGTTGTGGTGGTCTCTGCTCTACATCAGTGCAAATCAGTCCTGATTATATACACCCCTTCTCTGTTCAGCCTCCCTCCCCTCTCATCCCACTCCTCTAGGTCACCACAGATTGCCAGGCTGGGTTCCCTGTGTTTTACAACAGCTTCTCACTAGTTATACACTTGGCTGTTCTGAGTTATATCCTTTTATAATAAACCGGTTGTCTAATAAATAGCAAGTTTCTCTGAGTTCTGTGAGCCACTCTAGCAAATTAATCAAACCCAAGGAGTGGGTAATTGGAATTGCTAGTCTATAGTCAGTTGGTCAGAAACACAGGTGATAACCTGGACTTTAGATTGGCATCTCAAACTGGGAGACGGGGAGCAGTCATACAGGACTGAGCCCTTAATCTGATGCTATCTACAGGTAGTGTTAGAATTAAGTTGAATTATAGGGTACCTACCAGAACAAAAAACAAGTTTAAAAAAATAGGGACTTGCTTGGTGGTCTAGTGGTTAAGACTCCATGCTCCCAGAGCTAGGGGCATGGGCATGATCCCTGGTTGGGGAACTGAGATCCCACATGCTGTGGGGTGCAGCTAAACAAACAAAACAAAACAAAATCAAGTGTATAGGGCACCCGGTTGGTCTTGGAGAATTGCCTGGTGGTGAGGGAAAAAAAAACATTTCGGAATTGGGGGCAGAATCGTATCTCTGAATGAGGTTATCTAGATAGTTGGTGATTTGAAAGCTGCTGATGCAAATGTGACCTCTGGATCCATACTTGATGTACTGCCAGGATAGAATGTCCAATATATACCACATCTGGAGAGCCCTTTCTTGGAAATTTTAATGTTAACTAATATAACTTGGGTTTCAAATAACGGAAGTGACCTGGGTGTCCCCAAATTAGGGGTTCTCCTTTTGTAGCCTATTATTCCAGTGTTTAGCCAGCAGGCCTTCCCCAAATTCGTTCCTTTTAACTCCCCTGTACCTACCTGCTACCACCTTTCTCTCTGGTTTCGTCTTTCCCAGGGGCAGAGGGAGGCTCTTTCCCCCACCCTCTGTATTGAGGCCACCCACACTGGATCTGTATCATTATAAGGATAATAGCCCCTTATCTTTAGATAATACTTCTCCACTTTAACAAGCACTTTCAGACCATTATCTCACTCAAGCTGAGCCACAGCCCTGTGATGGAGGCAGCCTGCTTATTATTCTTTTTAGTATTATTATAAATATTATTATTCTTACATTTCACAGATAAAGAAACTGCGATTCAAAGAGGTTATGGCTTCCTGAGTTGTGGCTGGCCATTTTATATGCTTCTTACTGTGCCCACAGGCCTCCTGCATCATAAAGAGGGTAAGGTGCCCCCTTGGTACCCGTTCTTTATTGTCATATTTGCTGAATTCATGGAGGGATAAGCAGTAGACATTCTTGAGCTCCTGACACATAAAATACCGAATGTGTTCAGATGGTGATAATAATCATAGATAACTTTTATAGACAGTGAGGCTGAGTCACATGCTGTTCTAGGCCTTCTAGAGATTTTCTCTCTAATACTGCCAACTTCCGTTCAAGGTGGATATTATCATGCCTGTTTTACAGATAAGGAAGCAGCCTCAGAATCCACCTGCCAATGTAGGAGACAGGGGATTCAGGTTGGATCCCAGGGCTGGGAAGAAACCCAGAGGAGGACATGGCAACCCACTCCAGTATTCTTGCCTGGGAAATCCAATGGACAGAGGAGCCTGGCGGGCTACAGTCCACGGGGTCACAAAGAGTCAGACACAGCTTTAGGGACCGAGCCCACACAGGCACATTCAGGGAAGCTAATTTGCCTGACGTCACCTGTGTCTCTGAAAATTCTATAGCCTCTCATGGTTGGGAACCCTCCACTGTGACCTCGCATATGCGTTGGATCAAGTGCTGGGTCTCCCGCCTGCTTGCCATGTGACCATGAGTCTCAACGTGTTCCCTCATCTGAAAAATAGGAGGGGTCCCTCATTCACAGAGTGCTCTTCTGAGGATTAAATGTCAGGCCCAGCCTGGTTTGGTAGATGGGACTGACGATTAGGCACCAATCCTGGTCCAAGAAGATGATGGAGGCCTGGAGGCCAGAGGGCAGCAGGTCTGAATGTCAGGATCCATATTTCAGTCTAGGTATTTCCTCCTTCAGAGGCTTTGTCAGGTGATGCCAACAAACGTCTGCAGTTGTAGACGTCATGAGGTAGGGTTTGTTCAAAGTTATTAGGTATCATAAAGTCCTCTGTTGAAGCTGGTTTATTATCTGCCTGTTTGCTATAGTTAGCACCTGTATTCATCATTTTCTCTCCATCTCAAAGTTTAGTAGAAGATTCTTCATGAATACATTCCTTCCTCTGTCACCCCTGGCCTGCAGGGTGAAAGTGGACAGTTCACTTAAAGCCACATCACATCCAATGGTGTGTTCTGGATTGGATAACTTGAACTCCAACCAGAAAGAGCACTTGTAAAATGGAAATGCACTGTCATCCAGAATGAATGGTGTGCCATGCCCTGTGCCACCACAGCCCAAAGGCAAGACACAGTGTTCTGAGCCTGGGAGCTAAGAGTGGGTGCTCAATAAGTTGAATCAAGAGGCATTTCTGCCCTCTCTTGGGTGGAGGCTAGGGTTTCCAATGGGAATCATTTAGCAATCAACAGGTGGTGCTGTTGGATTCAGAGGGGATAACGTAACTCAGTTCATTTCAGTTCAGTTCAGTCACTCAGTCGTGTCCAACTCTTTGCAACCCCATGAATCACAGCACGCCAGGCCTCCCTGTCCATCCCCAACTCCTGGTGTTTACCCAAACTCATGTCCATCGAGTCGGTGATGCCATCCAGCCATCTGATCCTCTGTCATCCCCTTCTCCTCCTGCCCCCAATCCTTCCCAGCATCAGGGTCTTTCCCAGTGAATCAACTCTTTGCATGAGGTGGCCAAAGGATTAGAGTTTCAGCTTCAACATCAGTCCTTCCAATGAACACCCAGGGATGATCTCCTTTAGGATGGACTGGTTAGATCTCCTTGCAGTCCAAGGGACTCTCAAGAGTCTTCTCCGATACCACAGTTCAAAAGCATCAGTTCTTCGGTGCTCAGCTTTCTTCACCATCCAACTCACATCCATACATGACCACTGGAAAAAATATAGCCTTGACTAGATGGAATTTTGTTGGCAAAGTAATGTCTCTGCTTTTCAATATGCTATCTAAGTTGGTCATAACTTTCCTTCTAAGGAGTAGGCGTCTTTTAATTTCATGGCTGCAATCACCATCTACAGTGATTTTGGAGCCCAAAAAAAATAAAGTCTGACACTGTTTCTACTGTTTCCCCATCTATTTCCCATGAAGTGATGGGACCAGATGCCATGATCTTACTTTTCTGAATGTTGAGCTTTAAGCCAAATTTTTCACTCTCCTCTTTCACTTTGATCAAGAGGCTTTTTAGTTCTTCACGTTCTGCCATAAGGGTGGTGTCATCTGCATATCTGAAGTTATTGATATTTCTCCCGGCAATCTTGATTCCAGCTTCTGCTTCATCCAGCCCAGCATTCCTCATGATGTACTCTGCATAAAAGTTAAATAAGCAGGGTGACAGTATACAGCCTTGATATACTCCCTTTTCCTATTTGGAACCAGTCTGTTGTTCCATGTCCAGTTCTAACTGTTGCTTCCTGACCTGCATACAGGTTTCTCAAGAGGCAGGTCAGGTGGTCTGGTATTCCCATATCTTTCAGGATTTTCCATAGTTTATAATGATCCACAGAGTCAAAGGCTTTGGAATAGTCAATAAAGCAGAAATAGATGTTTTTCTGGAACTCTCTTGCTTTTTCGATGATCCAGCAGATGTTGGCAATTGATCTCTGGTTCCTCTGCCTTTTCCAAAACCAGCTTGAACATCTGGAAGTTTACGGTTCACATATTGCTGAAGCCTGGCTTGGAGAATTTTAAGCATTACTTTACTAGCGTGTGAGATGAATACAATTGTGCGGTAGTTTGAGCATTCTTTGGCATTGCTTTTCTTTGGGATTGGAATGAAAACTGACCTTTTCCAGTCCTGTGGCCATTCCTGAGTTTTCCATATTTGCTGGCATATTGAGTGCAGACTTTCACAGCATCATCTTTCAGGATTTGAAATAGCTCAACTGGAATTCCATCACCTCCACTAGCTGTGTTCGTAGTGATGCTTCCTAAGGCCCACTTGACTTCGCATTCCAGGATATCTGGCTCTAGGTGAGTGATCACACCATCGTGGTTATCTAGGTCATGAAGATCTTTTTTGTACAGTTCTTCTGTGTATTCTTGCCACCTGTTCTTAATATCTTCTGCTTCTGTTAGGTCCATACCATTTCTGTCCTTATCGAGCCCATCTTTGCCTGAAATGTTCCCTTGGTATCTCTAATTTTCTTGACGAGATCTCTAGTCTTTCCCATTCTGTTGTTTTCCTCTATTTCTTTGCATTGATCGCTAAGAAGGCTTTCTTATCTCTCCTTGCTATTCTTTGGAACTCTGTGTTCAAATGGGAATATCTTTCTTTTTCTCCTTTGCTTTTCGCTTGTCTTCTTTTCACAGCTATTTGTAAGGCTTCCTCAGACAGCCATTTTGCCTTTTTGCATTTCTTTTCCATGGGGATGGTCTTAATCCGTATCTCCTGTACAATGTCACGAACCCCCGTCCATAGTTCATCAGGCACTCTGTCTATCAGATCTAGTCTCTTAAATCTGTTTCTCACTTCCACTGTATAATCATAAGGGATTTGATTTAGGTCATACCTGAATGGTCTAGTGGTTTTCCCTACTTTCTTCAATTTAAGCCTGAATTTGGCAATAAGGAGTTCATGATCTGAGCCACAGTCAGCTCCCGGTCTTGTTTTTGCTGCCTGTATAGAGCTTCTCCATCTTTGGCTGCAGAGAATATAATCAGTCTGATTTTGGTGTTGACTATCTGGTGATGTCCATGTGTAGAGTCTTCTCTTGTGTTGTTGGAAGAGGGTGTTTGCTATGACCAGTGTGTTCTCTTGGCCAAAGTCATTAGCCTTTGCCCTGCTTCATTCTGTTCTCCAAGGCCAAATTTGCCTGTTACTCCAGGTGTCTCTTGACTTCCTACTTTTGCATTCCAGTCCCCTATAATGAAAAGGACATCTTCTTTGGGTATTAGTTCTAGAAGGTCTTGTAGTTCTTCATAGAACCATTCAACTTCAGCTTCTTCAGTGTTACTGATTAGGGGCATAGGCTTGGATTACCATGATATTGAATGGTTTGCCTTGGAAATGAACAGAGATTATTCTGTTGTTTTTGAGATTGCATCCAAGTACTGCATTTCAGACTCTTCTGTTGACCATGATGGCTACTCCATTTCTTCTAAGGGATTCCTGCCCACAGTAGTAGATATAATGGTTATCTGAGTTAAATTCACCCATTCCAGTCCATTTTAGTTCGCTGATTCCTAGAATGTCGACATTCACTCTTGCCATCTCCTGTTTGAGCACTTCCAATTTGCCTTGATTCATGGACCTAACATTCCAGGTTCCCGTGCAATACTGCTCTTTACAGCATCAGACCTTGCTTAACTCAGTTAAGGGATCTGATTCTACATGTGGGCTATGGAAAGTTGCCTGGCTTCCATGTCTCCATCACCTCTGGGTTTGGGGTGAACAGGGCAGATCTCATGCAGCTTCCATGGGAGTCATTCAGGTCCTTGCATCTAGGTCTGGCTGGATTTAGATGGAGCTATTCATCTTTCCACATTGAGTAGCAATGGCTGGCAGTGTATATTGTATTTTCAATTCAGTTCAGTGCAGTTGCTCAGTAATGTCCAACTTTGTGACCGCATGGACTGAAGCATGCCAGGCTTCCCTCTCCATCACCAACTTCTGGAGCTTGCTCAGACTTATGTGCATCAAGTTGTTGATGCCATCCAACCATCTAATCCTCTGTTGTCCCCTTCTCCTCTTGCCTTCAGTCTTTCCCAGGGTCTTTTCCAATGAGTCAGTTGTTCGCATCAGGTGGCCAAAGTATTGGAGCTTTAGCTTCAGCTTCAGTCCTTCCAATGAATATTCAAGACTGATTTCCTTTGGGATTGACTGGTTTGATCTCCTTGCAGTCCAAGGGACTCTCAAGAGTCTTCTCCAACACCACAGTTCAAAAGCATCAGTTCTTCGCACTCAGCTTTCTTTATGGTCCAACTCTCACATCCGTACATGACTACTGGAAAAGTCATAGCTTTGACTAGATGAACCTTTGTTGGCAAAGTAACTTCTCTGCTTTTTAGTATACTGTCTAGTTGGGTCATAGCTTTTCTTCTAAGGAGCAAGTGTCTTTTAATTTCATGGCTGTAGTCACCATCTTCAGTGATTTTGGAGCCCAAGAAAACAGTCTGTCACTGTTTCTATTGTTTCCCCATCTATTTGCCATGAAGTGATGGGGCTGGATGCCATGATCTTCGTTTTTTGAATGTTGAGTTTTAAGCCAGTTTTTTCACTCTCCTCTTTCACTTTCTTCAAGAGGCTCTTTCGCTCCTCTTTACTTTCTGTCATAAGGGTGGTGTCATCTGCATATCTGAGCTTATTGATATTTTTCCTGGCAATCTATACCACCACCCTGTGGCTTCCCATACCTCTTAGGATCCTGAATGAGGCCCTCCATGGTCTGGCTTCATCTCCTGTCTTTCTCTTGCCTTCCTGTGCGCCTGTTCCTCAATCAGACTGGCTTCCTCCAATCACAGGGCCTTTGCAAATGCTATTGCCCATGCCAGGTCGTTCTCTCTGATGAACAGACTTTAAGATGACCCCCCCCCCACTCCCACCCCTCAATCCCTAACTCCTGGTGTTCACACCTTTGAGTGTGGTTGGGACCTGTGACTTGCCTGTAACCAAAAGATTATGGCAAAGGTGACAGAATGTCACTTTCGTGATTATATTATGTAAGATTCCATCTTGCTAGAGCCTTTGACCCTTCTCTAGTCAGGTCTCCATTTCAGAACACAGCCCTGCCTCACCCCCAGAGAAACTGTGAGATAGCAGAAGTTTTTTTTGTTTTTTTTTTTTGCACATTGCACACCTTGCACGATCTTAATTTCCCAACCAGTGAGAGCACTGAGTCCTAACCACTGGACCTTTAAGGGAACTCTCTCAAAGGTATTCTTTTAAGTTATATTTGTTGTTTAAAAAGAAAAAGCTGGGTAAATGCATAACTATTTTCTACATGCAGCACAGAAAGCCAATATATTCTCTAATATTCACCTGCTGCTGCTGCTAACTTGCTTCAGTCGTGTCCAATTCTGTGAGACCCCATAGATGGCAGCCCACCAGGCTCCTCCATCCCTGGGATCCAGGCAAGAACACTGGAGTGGGGTGCCATTTCCTTCTCCAATGCATGAAAGTGAAAAGTGAAAGTGAAGTCGCTTAGTCGTGTCCGACTCTCAGCGACCCCATGGACTGCAGCCCACCAGGCTCCTCCGCCCGTGGGATTCTCCAGGCAAGAGTAGTGGAGTGGGCTGCTGTTCCCTTCTCCAAATATTCAGCTAGTTTACGCCTACTCATCCCTCACCATTCCCACCCCACTGAGACTTCTCATCAGCCAAGATGCTAAGGCTGGTCTCCTTATTAGAGGTTCTCAGGCCATTGTGTGCCTCACCACTGCATGACTTACATAGTTATAAGTGTGTGATTATTTAATTAATAGCTGCCCCCTTCCCCCAGATTGTAAGTGCCAGGAAAGCAGCCTGGCATGGTCTCTGTATTTCCCCAGAGACGAGCACAGGTAGGTGCTCAGTAGATATCTGCTGGATAAACAAGTGACTTGTAGAACATTCAGGGTCAAAAGGGATTAGAGTATAGACAGAGGCTGGATTGTTCAGTGGCTAGAGGTTAAAATGACTTGGGTGGAAAATGGGTTTTGTAGTACTAAAAACTCATTTTGGGGATTTCCCTAGTGATCTGGTGGCTAAGACTCCAAACTCCCAATGCAGAGGGCTGGGGTTCTATCCTGGTTCAGGAAAAGAGAGCCCGTATGGCTGCAACTATAAAACTGGCATGCTGCCACAAAGATTGAAGATCCAGTGTGCCGCAACTAAGACATGGCGCCAGTCAAATGAATAAACAAATGTACTTTTTAAAAATCTTGATTTATTGTGATGGAGCTAGACAACTGAAGCTAAAAATGCATTTGGGGGCATCTTTGATGGGAATAATATGTGTCCATACAATAGTCACATGAGCCACCCCATGGCTTGGCATAAGGATGTTTCTCTTCAAAGCTCCAGACTCCTTCCTCCTTCCAGAAGAATATCTTGTATTTTGATCATGAGGCAACTCTCTTGACAGTGTCCTTCCTATGAGTTTCTACCTTCATGGTCAGAGAAGGGACAATGCAGGGGGAGGAGGAAATGGTGTGGCACTCTGGCTGATCACATCTAATTCACAGATATTATTTTATTTGGCTCACATATTATTCAAAATCACCGAATGAGTTTCCCACATTAAAAACCTGGAGATCCCTGTGCAGAACAGCCACACAGGCTCCTTGAGGGGGACAGGATCACGCAGGACTCTCCAGCTCTGTTGCCTGGACCTTCAAGTAGCAAGGAGGCTGCCTTCTGAGGCCAAATGGGGGGGAGCATAGGGGGGTGCCCTCTGCCTGTGCTCCACCCCGCTTCACCAGCATGCACTCCTCTTCCCTAGAGAGACTGCGGTACAACAGTACCTGAATCATGAAAACACTGATGCAAGATGCAAGCCTAAGAAAAAAAAACAACCTGGAGATTTCAACATAAAAAGTGGATTTCTGGCTCTTCCTGAAAAATGAGACTTAATAATTCTTGACCCAGAGCAAGAGCATCTAGACTAGATGCTGGTTTACAGCTGCCCTGCGTGGTGGGCCATTTTCCAGTCCTCCCCTGCCTGCTTCAATCACTCATGCTACTGCCTGGATCCCAGAAGCATCTGAGTTTGCTAAACTTAAACGACATAGTCTCAAATTTTCATCCAGCCTGGGATTTTTATATCACTGTATGTAGGCAGTGGAGGAAATTCCCTTGGGACTTCCTCTAGGTTCCCCTCTCTGACTGATCCCAGTAAATCCACCTTCCCAAGTCTCCTCAGTAAGAAGCATTACTAAACCCATCTGCTTTTTGCCTCTTTTCTCACTTCCTTGTCTCATCTACTCTGTTCCCCCTCCATCATCATCGTGTTTTTAATACTCCTCTGGTCCTGCTTTTAGCTATAAGGTCCCCAGCATTTCAGCAGTGGGGCTCCTCAAAGCCCAGCCTTTTCAGGCATTTCCATAAAGACTGTGTGTGCCTGTGCCTTGCTGTTGCTCTGGAGGTGACCTGAGCTTTAAAACACCAGAAGACCGATGAGTGGGATGTTCTTCTGTAAGATTCTGAAGGTTCCCTAACAAATGCAGATGAGCTAAAGAGAGTCCAGGGAGATGGCAGTCCAGTTAGGAATTCATTCCTGCATTCACACCTGCAGATATTGGGCTGGCCAAAAAGTTCATTTAGGTTTTTTTCTGTTAACATCTTATGGAATCATTTTTTAAAAAATAATAATAATTTTAAAAAGCTCTTTTTAAAAGTGATATAATAAGAAGTCCAGGGAGTTCCCTGGTGGTCCAGTGGTTAAGAATCAAGCTTCCAATACAGGGGACAGTCCCAGGTTGGGGAACTAAAATCCCACATGCCATGGGGAAAGCCCGTGTAGCAGAACTAAGACCCGAAACAGTTAAATAAATTTTTTTTAAAAAAGAAAAAGAAGTCCAGAGCTCTGAGGTTGTTGAAGTTGACTCAGGGCCTCTCTGTCATGGTCAGAACATGGTGCTCAAGGCTGCAGCTCTTATATTCACATTTAAGGCAAGAAGAAAGTTTGTCTTATTGTATCAGCAAAGTGAACATTTGCAAAATACCCCCAGCTGACTTCTGTTTTTATTTCATTAGTGTTAGGGGTTCAATTATGGCCTTCCCCAAAATGGTATGTTGGAGTCCAAATTCCCAGTACCCCAGAATGACCTTATTTGGATTGTATATGAATATATATATATATTAATATTATATATATATATATGTATATTTTGCCACACCTGACCAGGGATCAAAACCAAGTGTTCAGCAGTGAAAGTTTGGAGTCAGGGCCACCAGGGAATTCACTGAAGACTGTATCTTTAAAGAGTTAAGCAAGTTAAAATGAAGTCATTAGAGTGGGTTCTAATCCAATAGGGTGTCTGTGTAAAAAGGAGAAACTTGGACATGAAGGGAAGACAATGTAAAGAGACAGTGGGAGAGACTTCCCTGGTGGTCCAGTGGCTAAGACTCTGCCCTCCCAATGGAGAGGGCCCGGGTTCAATCCCTGGTCAGGGAGCTAGATTCCTCATGCCACAACTAAGACCTGGTGCAGCCAAATAAATAAATGTTTTTTGAGAGACATTGGGAGAAGATGGTCATCTGCAGGCCAAGGTGAGACACTGGAATAGAGTCTTCACTCCCAGTGTACTAAAATTGCCCTCCGAAAGAAATTCTCCTGCTGACACCTTGATTTCAGACTTTAGTTTCCAGAACTGCGAGGCAATACGTTTTCACTGTTTAAGCCACACAGTCTCTGGTACCTTGTTATGGCAGCTCTAGGAAACTGTTACAGTTGACCAGACCACAACACGAGGTTTCCCCTAGTTTTAAGAGAGGGCAGGGAAAATGAGTGTGTAGTTGGTCTGTTGTTGTTCAGTCGTTAAGTCATGTCTGACTATTTGCAACCCCAAGGACTGCAGCACACCAGTCTCCCATCCCTCACCATCTCCCAGAGTTTGCCCAAGTTCATGTCCATTGAATCAGTGATGCCATCAAACCACGTCATACTCTTTCTGTGCCCTTCTCCTCCTGCCTTCAATCTTTCCCAGCATTAGGGTCTTTTCCAAAGAATCAACTGTTTGCATCAGGTGACTAAACTATTAGAGCTTTAGCTTCAGCATCAGTCCTTCCAGTGAGTATTCAGAGTTGATTTCCCTTAGAACTGACTGTTCGATCTCTTGCTGTCCAAGGGACTCTGAAGAGTCTTCTCCAGCACCACAATTTGAAAGTATCAATTCTTTGGCATTCAGCCTTCTTTATGGTCCAGCTGTCACATCTACATGACTACTGGAAAAACCATAGCTTTGACTATACAGACCTTTGTCAGCAAAGTGATGTCTTTACTTTTTGCCCTGCTGCCCCAAATAAAAGTGAATTCTACTGATGAGAAAAAAGAATAAGGGTGGATGTTGGAATAGCAACTGACAGCATCAGCTAAAGTCCTGGCGAGTCAGAGGCAAGAAAAGCCGATCTACAAGAAGGTGTGAAATGAATGGATGAATTTCCTGGCCTGCTGATAAATGAACGATTGATCAATAGACAGTTACTAAGCATGTAGTGTCTCAGTCCTGTGCCATGCAGAGGATACTTGCACAGTCAGTCTCGACTCTTCCCTCATAATTAGTCAGCTCATAATTAGACTGTAAACATAAAATCTTCATTTATAAACCATATTTTCCTGGACCCCAGCAGTTTGAGCATGAAAGCGACTTAGCACACATGCACGCCTACATTTTAATAGGTAGAGACTGAGCTAAGAAATAAATCTTGTTTTTCTTGCTCAAACTGCCGGTGCCCAGGAAAATATGGTTTATAAAATGCAGGCACTCCTACTCTAAATCCCTCCTTTGGGCAGAGATCACTAATTGCTCCCCAGTATCCATTCTCCCCTTCTTTATAGTTATAAAATTCACAAGTTTTAGCTGGGCACAAGAATACTCAGCCGTGGACTACATTTCCCAGCCTCCCTTGTAGTTAGAGGTGGTCACATGACTAAGACCCACCCACAGGATGTAAAAGAGAATGTTCGTGTGGGTCAGCTCCTTAAAGGCAAAGTGGCTTGCTCCAGACACTTTCATTTCCTCTCCTTGACAGCTTAGAAATAGTATAACTGCAATAGTAGCCTTGGACCCAGAGAAAGAAGAAACGTATTAAAGATGACAGAGTAACTGGCCATCTTGGTTTTCAGATGATCTTTTGGAGCAGAGCTTGCCTAGACCACCTTTTTCATAGAGGAGAAACTATCTTTTTTAAGCTGAAGTATTTGGAGGTATTTTTTTTTTATAGCCACCTAGATGAACCCTACAGAGAAGGCAATGGCACCCCATTCCAGTACTCTTGCCTGGAAAACCCCATGGACAGAGGAGCCTGGTAGGCTGCAGTTCATGGGGTCGCTAAGAGTCGGACATGACTGAGTGACTTCACTTTCACTTTTCACTTTCATGCCTTGGAGAAGGAAATGGCAACCCACTCCAGTGTTCTTGCCTGGAGAATCCCAGGGAGAGGGGAGCCTGGTGGGCTGCCATCTCTGGGATCACACAGTAGGACACGACTGAAGCGACTTAGCAGCAGCAGCAGCAGATGAACCCTAAGTGATATATTCCATGAGAATAAAGTAGGGGTGACCCACGTGTATTTTCAGATATACTTGTCCTTCCACACTGTTAGATGGGATACTCTCCACGCTGACGTATCCTGCATGTGATTTGATTCCAAAGCAGTCCTGTCTCTGGTTTTCAGTTTCTCACTGAGACCCAGAAGCTAGGGGCAGGGTTTGGGTGGGGCAGGACCTTAAAGAGGCACTTTCAGACCTGTGTAGGATTGGCAGCAGCAAGTGAGTGTGAAACTGAGTCCCCCAAAACTGAGTCCCCCCTCCTGAGTTTTATGATTAATATCTCTATCCAAAACTTTACCCTCTTGCTTGCCTCCTCTGAACTCAATCCCTTTCCTGTCCTCCTTGACCTCAATCCTGTGGTAACTGAACACCCATTAACCAGAGTTAGATGACCAAGACTGCTGTTGTTGATAATATCGTTAATGTACTAAAATTGCTGTTGTAGAAATCATTAGCGTACAAATTCAGGCTATTTCTCCAGGGCAAGATGAGCTCACAGACCTCTTAGCCATGGGCCAATTGGCTGAGAACTGTAAACTAGAGACATCCTGACTCCTGAAACTGTGATTAAGAAATGTCACAAGACAATGATTAATCCCAGCCTCTTTGTTCTTCCCCTTTAAAACATCCCTCGCTCAAAGACCTAGTTGAAGTAGATCTGAGAATTATCTCCCACTTCTTAGCTGAGCATCCTGCAAATAAACCCTGACTTTGCTGCAGATACCTGCAGTCAAGGTTTGGCTTTCTGTGGCTGTGGGCACATGAACCCTCCTTAAATTTTGCATCGTTGTGTTCCTAAGTGTCCTTAGGAACCTTAGTTTTCCTAAGCCACTCTAGTCTCAGCCCTGCCAGAAGTCGTAGTATTTTCATTTAAAAACTTAAATATATGCTTGTTCTTTGTCCTAATTGCTAGGAATTCTTCCTTTGGAAATAAACAAACAGGGTTCTAAACCATATGTTCAAATTGATCATATATATAAAAATAAGACAGGAAGGACATGCACCCAAATGATAACAGAGGTTATCTCTGAGAGATAAGGTTATAGATTATTTTTTCCATTGTGTTTGTGTGTGTGTGTTACACATTTTCTGCATTTGACAAGTATGTTTTTGTGGCTAGGGAGAAATAACGTTATATTTAAATATGACCCATTGTGCTTAGGCTAAGCACCTCTTTCCTTTTGGGCAGCACTTTCCCATGAGGCTCTCTGATCCCTCATGCAAACAGCCCCAGAGTCTTATCCCACAAACCTCTCAGACAGGCATGCACATGTCTGAATCTACAGAGAGGCTGAGACAAGCCTGTTGGGGTGCGGTCTTCTCTAAGGGCACTGTAGGACGGGATATGACGATTTAAAGGCCCCTCCCCAACTTCTCCCTCCTCTCCCAGGGGTTGTTCAGGGAATCCACACCCTCATGGAAGGAGTTGAATGGACAGGATTTGAATCCCTGACTTTGCCAGGTACAAGCCATGTGACTCTGGGCAAGTTATTTCGTCTCCGTGTTCAATCTTCACATCCCTAAAATGGAGATAACACTGGAAGTTATAGCACAGTGATCTTCTAGAGCCAGTAGGAAGATGCATGTGAAATATGATGCCAGTCTGGCATGAGGTGACTCAACAAGAGGTAAGTGGGGGCATTCTTATTGATGCCTTGGTGGCTGTGTCTCCCGCATCTTCAACACAGTACTGGACATGCTGAACTCTTAACCACCCCACTCTTTCCAATCTGTTTCTTTCTAGGCCTGGGCCACCCAGGAAAGGCTCACCTCTCTTTCTGTCTCCCAGTTCAATCCACCTCCATGTACTGATGGTTCTGCCTTCTAACTATCTTAACATCCTTCTGTCTCCTGTCACCATTATCTCTCCCCTAGGAGACTGAATGCACCTTCTAATTATTCTTCCCATGTCCACTCTTGGCCCCCTTCAATCCTTCTCCACATTGCAGCCACAGGAATAGTAAAATAGAAATCAGCTCTTGTCACTCCCCTGTTCAAAACCCTTTTTGACTTCCAATTGCATTTAGACCATACAAGGTTACCAAGCCCAGCCCAGTCTGCCCTGCTCTCTGTACCACTCTCATTTTTTGCCCCCCTCCCACTGCATGCCAACCTCACAGACCTCTGGAAAACACCAGTGCTTTGTAGCTTCAGAGGCTTGAGCTTCAGAATATCTGCCCCAGATACTCTTCTCCCCTTCTTGGCCTGGCCCTGCTCACCATACTGTTTGTTCAAGCCCCAGCCTAAATGCGGTTTCCACAAAGATCCGCCCCCCACACCCCACAACACCCAGTTCTAAAGCAGGCCCTCCTGTTGCTTTCGTCCCCTGTCCTCTCCTTCAAAGCCCTTTTCACAAACTACCCTGATCAGGATGTATTTGAATGTCCTTTTAATGTCTGTCTCTAATACTAGCACTCCAGGATAGCAGGGACCATAGTTCTTTTGCTGATTACTGTTTCCATAACACCCAGTGAGGTACCTGGGACAAAGTATACATTAAACAAAATATTTATTAAAATAACTAGTTTAATATCAGAATAAAAAAAACCTCTGAATGTTAATATATGGGCTATATAAACTCAAAGCAAATCATATTGGAATTTGGGTCAGTGAGAATTTGTTGTGGGCTAGTTTGGCCTGATAAATCATCTTGGAAGAGGCCGTCCCTGCTAGTCCAGTGGATAAGAATCTGCCTGCCAGTGCAGGGGACATGAGTTCAATCCGCGGTTCGGAACGACTCCATATGCCTCAGGGCAATAAAGCTTGTGCACTGCAACTACTGAGTCCATGTTCTGGAGCCTGTGCTCTGCAACAGGAAAAGCCACCACGATGAGAAGTCCTTGCACCACAGCAAAGAGTAACCCCTGCTTACCACAACTAGAGAAAGCCCACACACAGCAAAGAAGACTTAATGTAGTAAAAAATAAATAAATGAACAAATTTAAAAAAATCATCTTGGAAGAGCAGTAAGCATCCATCTAGCTATTCATTTACCCATAAAGTGATCCACTCGTAAACCCATTCATTCACTCAACCATCCCAACTTGCCCAATTGTCCATCCATTATTTCATCCAACATTCATTGAACACCACTCAAAATGTTGAAAGGTAAGGATCTAATATAAAACATGGTGATACCACTGTATTGTAAAATGAAAATTTCTTAAGAGAATGTCCTCACAAAAAATTAGACAAATTTGTGAGGTAATGGATATGTTAATTAGCTAGATAGGGGGAATCCTTTCACAGTGTATTTTTATACCAAGTTACCAGGATGTATGCTTTAAATATCTCACAATTTTATATTTAGTTGTGCTTTAATAAAGCTGAAATTTTAAAAAATGTTGAAAAGGGGAAGAGGGAATAAATTAAGATTTTGAGATTAACAGATACAGACTATAATATATAAAATAGATAAATACAAGGACCTACTATATGGCATAGGGAATTATATTCAATATTTTATAATCTATAATGGAAAAGAATCTGAAAAATTATATGTATATAATAATCACTTTGCTGTACACCTGAAAGTAACACAACATTGTAAATCAACTATTCTTCAATTTAAAAAATGCTGAAAGAAGTGAGCCATCATCTAGGACAGTGGCTGATAAGCATTTTTGACATTGATTTACAGTTAAAAAGTCCCACACTTATTATCGTGACTTGGTACGTTCGTTCATTTGTATAAAACTGAAGCAAAAGTTTTGTTAAATAATACCCTTATCACATGTGAATCTCCCTATTGTATTCTATCCCGTTCCATTCTATTCTATTCCATTCACAAGAAATGTTAGTATTACCCACTATGGTTGGCAGTTTCTTAAATGGCTCCCAGTGATTCCAACCTCCTGATATTTATACCCTACGTAATCCCTTCTGTTTGAGTGTGGGCTGGACCTACTGACCTGCATCTAATCAGCAGAGCACAGCAGACACGGTGAGGTGTCAAGTGACAGGAAGTCCTGGATTGGGTTGCAGAAGGCTGGGACTTGTGTACTGACAGCACTCTCTCTTGCTGATGCTCCCTCTTGCCCTCTTGCTTGCTTAAATAAAGCAAGTTCCCATGTTGAGGGATGCTCTATGGAAAGGCCCACATGGCAGAGAACCGAGGGAGGTTCTTGCCAACAGTTCATGAGGATTTGAGGTCTTAGTCCAACAGCCCATGGGACTGGATCCTGCCAGCAACTGTGTGAGTGAAGCAGGAAGAGGGTTCTTCTCGGTTTAGCCTCCAGAGACAGTGAGAGACTCACAGCCAGGGGACCGACCTAAGCCACGCCCAGATTCTTGCCCCACAGAAACCAGGATAGAATAAACGTTATTTTACATACTAAGTTTGGGGTAATTGGTTATGCAGCAATAGATAACTAATACAGTCACTAAACTGGCTTCTCAACTTGCTGATGAGGAGTGACTTATAAATGAAAAAACACTGATCTAGTACTAGATACAAATCCTGTGCTGGGGCCGGGGGTGGGGGGGGGGGGGGGCATAAAAAGGAAATCGAGGATGAATAAGTCCCGGTCATTGCCTTCAAAGAGCTCTAAGTGTTTTTTGAGGATCTGTAATTTAATAGGATGCATATATTTGTGGGGCAGAGTTCAAAGACAGAAGAAGTAAGTGAGAGGTTCTTCCAGGCTGAGACAGACCACTGTGATGAGCACAGAGATATCTTGTTTGGGGATTCCTTATAGGGGGAAATACAGCCTTCATAAGAGGATGCAGAACGATTCTTCCACCGCAGAAATGCTTGGGAGAGGAGGATGTGACCACGAAGAACTCTACTCGGGAAGGATCAAAGCGGCCACAAACCATGTCTTACGTCTACTGTGGTTAGAGTCTGAGGATTACTCAGGAGTCTGAGAGTAGGGAAGGCGGAAGGACAAAGACGTGATAAAGCATACATAAATAAATATGTGTAAAATGCTAAGAATGATGCCTGATGCGTACTAAGTGCTATGTGTTCTTATTCCTGTTGTTTTGTTACAGTTATCTGGTCCTGCCCCACCAGCGTTCATCGGCAATGTCGAAATGATCAAACTCAGTGACTTTTCTCGGTTCTTCTCTCGTTGCCTCCCTGCAGCATCTGGCTTGTTTGCTGTCCAAGTTTCCAGTGAAGCTCTCCAGACCCACACCTTTTATGAGCCCTTTCTGCCCTCTCTGCTGGGCTGATTTCTCCTCTCTTACACCCAGCATCTACTTTCAGATGTTGCTCTAGTGTCCATATTCAGACCTTGCCAGTTCTCACCGTGCCCTCCCCTCTCTTCCCTCTGAGGATCCTTCTCCTTGCACAGCTTTCAGCCAGGGCCTCTGACCTATGAGACTGCAGTCTTGACTTCCAGCCCCGGTCTCTCTCTGTACCTCCTGACCTCTACTTCCAAGACTTTGTTGGACAACTCCAAATGGACATCCCCTTAGCATCCTTCTCAGCATATTTTACATCCTCCTCTTCTTTATTCACCCTACACCACCAAGACCTCCAGGTACCTTAATCCTATGCAAGACACAGCCTAGTCCCCCATACCTGACACCTCTCCCATATGCCTTGTTGTTGTTTAGCCGCCAAGTCGTATCTGATTCTTTGTGACCCCATGAACTGGAGCACACCAGGCTTTCCTGTCCTTCACCATCTCCTGGAGTTTGTTCAAATTCATGTCCATTGAGTCAGTGATGCCATCCAACCATCTTATCCTCTGTTGCCCACTTCTCCTCTTGCCCTCAGTCTTTCCCAGCATTAGGGTCCCTTCCAATGAGTTGGCTCTTCGAATCAGGTGGCCAAATTATTGGAGCTTCAGCATCAGCATCAGTCCTTCTAATGAGTATTCAGGGTTGATTTCCCTGAGGATTGGCTGGTTTGATCTCCTTGCAGTCCAAGGGACTCTCAAGAGTCTTCTCCAGCACCACAATTCGAAAGCATCAATTCTTTGGTGCTCAGCCTTCTTCATTGTCCAGCCCTCGAATCCCATACATTTTCCCCCACATCAGTTTCCAAGTGTTGCAGGGTCTGTCTCAGAATTATCTGTTGAAACTGTCCTTTTTTTGGTCCCCTCTACACCTACCCTAAATTTGGCCCTCCTCTTCCTTACATCGACCATCAAAAGGGTTTTCTCATGAGTCCTTCCTTAGTTTGGAGAACTAAACTGTTGTCTGCTGTATCAGTAAAGAAAGGATGTTACAGCCACCAAGCCATCACATTACGGCCACCTGGATGGGGAGCCTGAGGGAGCTCAGGATGGAGACAAACGGGCAGCCCCCTGCCAAGCCCATCTAGCAGTCACCCTCATCACCACCACCCCACAGCACACCGAAGGACGCCCAGGATGAGAAAACACAGGACACCGCCCCAGATAGCTGAGGTGCATAGCAAAGGAACGATGTCAGTGAGCCCAGACTCTTGCATCTTCCTATACACAGAGAAGTGTTAACTTCCTTAACTTGAGATAGCTGGTTTTCTTTTATTAACAATAATCTTTTGATGTTTCAACTACCTGGTTTTGCTGCAAAAACTCCTATAAACCCTAGCTTCCCCTTTTCTTCTTTGGAGCAGTCTCTCAGTGCTGTTTGAGATGTCTCCTGGGCTTGAAATCCTAAGAATATCTGACAAATAAAACATAACTCGCAACTTTTAGGTTCTGCATTTTCTTCAGTCAACAGTTCAGTAGTTATACATGCAGAGTTATAGAGATAGGCTACCTGAAATTGAATCCTAATGCTTCCACTTAGTAGCCCTATGACCTCTGACAAGCTCTTTTACTTCTTCATGGCTTGGTTTCCTCATCTTTAAAATGGGGCTACTGACAGGTGTGTGTGCCTGTGTAAGTATGTATGTATGTAAAGATGGAGTAAAGTAACAGTAGAAAAAGTGACATCTTAGTATAAACCATCATTATTATTATCATTATCATTTCAAATCATCCCATGCTCTGTTCCTTCCTCCCAGAGTGCTTCCCAACTCACACCACTCCCTTGCTCAAAGGCTTCCAGAGATCTTCTGTTACCTGTTATGGGAGACTGATGCCTTTATGGTACCAAAATGTTTACTCCTCCCTCTATCCACACCCTTGGTGCCCTTCCATATGGACTCCAGGCTTGGCTATGTTTCGGCTAATCAGGTAATAGAAAATCTGTGCCACTAGCAGAGGTTTGAAAAGTGTTTTCACTCTGGGCTTGCTTTTTCAGCCTGGCCTGACCCCCTGGGCAATAAGAGGCCATGTGGAGCAGAGGCCCGTCAACCAACAGTGAGCCCTACTGACAGATACAGGTGTGAGTCTGTCCTGGGTCTTCCAGTCCCAGCCAGCCGCCAAATGATTGTAGAGATGAGCTAAACCAGTTCAGATGGCACTGCCCAGCTTAACTACAGAACTGAGACAAAGAATACATATTTATGGTTGTAAGCCACTCATGCTCAGTAAGGTTTCACCCTAGGATTTATTCAAGTACCATTTTTTTAACCCCTGCAGTTGGTGGGCACATTGGGGGCAGCCTATTTTTGGAACTCTTTACTTGGTACTGCTGAACCCAAATTTCTCTTTATTGCAATATGACAAGTCTTTCCCAAGGAGCTGATTCCTGCAGCTCCAGGAGCACTGATGTGAGAACTATTCCCTTTGCAAATCTTGTTTAATCACCTTGAATTAACCAAGGCACTGGTATGCTTTACCATCTCCCTAACATTTGCTAGACTCTTTTATAAAGACAACAAGTCTTTATAAGTCCCAGAAGCAGGCCTTTAGCAGGCAACAATAATTTGCTATAATTTAATAACATTGATTCATTTTAATTATATTTTAAAATGTTTTCCACTTCTATTGAAATACAATTGACTTTTTGTTTATGGTTAGTGTTATTTTCTATAGCAAATGATATGAGTTTCCATTTGTAGTAATGATACAAAGTTTCCTTTAAACTAAAAATTTTTAAAAGTTGAAGTATAGTTGACTTATTACTGCAATGTTAGTTACAAGTGTACAGCAAAGTATTCTCATATATATGTACATATATATATATGTATTTTTTCAGATTCTTTTCCATTATAGGTTATTATTGGACATTGAATATAGTTCTCTGTGCTATACAGTAGGTTCTTATTAGTTATCTATTTTATATATACTATTATATATATGTCAATCTCATCTCCCAGTTCATCCCACTCCCTCTTTACCCCCTTGGTAACCATAAATTTGTTTTCTAATCTGTGATTCTGTTTCTGTTCTGCAAATAAGTTCATTTTTCTAAATTCTACATGTAAATGATATTACATGATATTTATTGTTCTCTTTCTGATTTATTTCACTCTGTATGACAATCACTGGGACCATCCATGTCGCTGCAAATGGCATTATTTTGTTTCTTTTATAGCTGGGTAATATTCCATTGTATATATGTACCACATCTTCTTTATCCATTCTTCTGTTGATGGATATTTAGGTTGCTTCCATGTCCTGGCCATTGTGGATAGTGCTGCAGTGAACATCGGGTGCATGCATCCTTTCAAATTACCATTTTCTCCAGGTATATGCCCAGGAGTGGGATTGTTGGGTAACTCTACTTATTCTGTATATAACAGGGTGTATCTGTTAAACCCAAACTCCTAATTTATCCCCCACTTCCCTTTTGGTAATCATAATTTGTTTTCTAAGTCTGTAAGTCTATTTCTGTTTTGTAAATAAGTTAATTTGGATCATTTTTTAAAGATTCCACATATAAATGATATCATATGAGATTTGTCTTTGTCTAATTTATTCACTTAGTATGATAATCTCTAAGTCTATCCATGTTGCTGCAACTGGAATGATTTCATTCTTTTTATGTCTGAGTAGTATTCCATATATATATATATCACATCTTCTTTATCCATCCATCTGTAAATGGATATTTAGGTTGATTCCATGTCTTGGCTATAACATAAACATTTTTTTTAAAATTAAAGGAAAAATGAATTTATAGGAGTACTCTTGCCTGGAAAATCCTATGGACGGAGGAGCCTGGCGTGCTACAGTCCGTGGGGTCGAGAAGAGTCAGACACAAGTGGGTGACTTCGCTTTCACTTTTCACTTTCATGCCTTGGAGAAGGAAATGGCAACCCACTCCAGTGTTCTTGCCTGGAGAATCCCAGGGACGGGGGAGCCTGATGGGCTGCTGTCTATGGAGTCACACAGAGTCGGACACGACTGAAGTGACTTAGCAGCAGCAGCGCAAGTAAACTGTATTACCACCTCCCTCCATAAAAGTCCTGATTTGTAGTGTGTGCTGGCTTCCACACTGTAAATTTGGTCACCATGCCTATTTCCAACACCTTACATGATGCCACTAAATGCAGGGTTGGAAAAAGAAATGTAGGATGTGCCCTCGGTGACCCAAACTCATTGTTGAGTGGCTCAAATATAGCAAATATACAGAAAGTGCTATGGCAATGCCTGAAGCTTGAGAAACACTTTGTTATAGTCACTTTTTGTATGAATCTTATTCCCCATAGCAAACAGTAAGTGTCTTTAGTGAACTGACTGCTTCTTGATCATCTTTGCAAAGCCTGCACTATCTACAGTGGGGCTCATGGTGGGTACCTTTCACTAGTCTGAGCTTTCTGGAAGAGGGGCTGGGGTGAACCACTCTTCTGTTTAGGATAGCAGTGCCTTGGAGTGACCTTAAGCTTCTGGCCATGGTAACTTGGCTCCGGGCAGAGGTGTGGCCCCAGGTGGAAGACTTAGGGAGGCAAAGGATAATGCATGGGTCTGCCTCATCCATGTCACTGAGACTTCCCTCAAGGGGTGTATGATAAGAACAAATATGAGGAGAACAGAATGGAAAAGGAGAGATTGAAGGCCTTTTATCACTTTATAATAGAGGACCACAAACTGGATGGCTTAGCAACAGTAGTTCACTGTCTCACAGTTCTGGAGACTGGAAGGCTGAAACCAGATGTTAGCTGGGTTGACAAATCAAGACGAGAGTCGTAAGGAAAGGATCCGCCCCAGGTCTCAACCCTTGGCTTGACTTGTAGATGGCCCTCTTCTCCTTGTGCCACTTCACATTGTCTTCCCTTTATGCTTGTCTGTCTGTGACCAAATTTCTCCCTTTTACAAGGATATCAGTCTTAGTGGATTAGGGTCCATGCTGCTCACCTCGCTTTAATTTATTACTATAAAGACTCCATCATGAAATAATGTCTTCTAAGGCATTGGGGGTTAAGATTCCAATGTATCTTTTGGGGAGGGTGCCGTTCAAACTGCAGCAGGCCTGGAGATTGATTCTAGTGATTCTCTGATGGGAAGTGCTCCCCATCAGGGTTCTCAGTCATAGGAGTTAAGCTGCTGGCTCTGTCCGCAGGATATGTCCCTTCCACAAGTGCCCTGAGAATTTATCCTGATCAGTGGAGGGGTAGACCCTCCAGGAAACAGTCAGATAACAATTTTGTCATCACACAAAATTGTTTCCCATCTGGCAGGCAGCTTGCTAGGCTATCAGGCTTAATAGGGACTGTGTTTGCACCCTGGCTAATATCTAAGTCTCTCTCTATTCACAGGTAAAGATGGATGGCTTTCAATCTGGTGACCAGGTTTGGACCAGGTCCCTTGGGGACCCAGTTCTCTAAAGATGCTCTGGATCTCTTCAGAGGAGGCTGTTTGGGGCCAAATGAACTTCCCTAAGAAGCCTCAGTGGGACTTCCCCTTACACAGGCTAGCTAGTCTTCCTGATGCCCTCTTTCACTATTCTGAAACCGAAGGTGGTAATGGATAGCTTATGAGTGAGAGCTAAAATTCTGCCAATTAATTGCATTGAATGAAGTTTGTGATTGGAAATGTTAGCATTGTCAATAAATATTTACTGACTACCCACTGTGTGGTAGATATCATGGAATATTTTTGAGTACAGCAGTAGGCTGCAAAACCAGCCCCAGCTCTCTATCCATCTCTGTATCTGTGTTGCTTGCAATGTGACTTTGCTGCTCCTGCCATCAGGAGATTGAATTAGGGTGTTGCTGTGACTTGGTTTACTCAATACAACTATGGAAGTGACACAGTCCAGGTTCTGAGTTCGGCTTTGAGAGACCTGCATCAATCCAGTCTTGCTCATGGAACCCTGCAGCTCCATGTGAACCAGCCTGGACTAGCCAGCTGATGTATGAGGGATATGTGGCCTCATGATACCTCAGTTGATAGCCACCTGCAAGAAGCAGAGCCTCTGGCTGCTTAGCAACTACATGAGTGAGTCCAGCTGAGACCAGAAGAACTATCCAGATGAGCCCAACTTAAAATCCTGACCCACAAAAATTATTGTTTTAAAGCCACCTCTAAGTTCTGGGGTATTCTGTCATGCAGGTTTAAAAAAAACCCCAAAACTAAAAATATACTGACTGATACAAACACTTACCACATGCCAAGCTCTGGCTCTGAGAGCTTTGAAAGCAGGCAGAGTCTTTGGAGCAAAGCCCTGTGCAAATGTTCCATATTGGGTGTGATGCAGAAAGTGCTGTGGAGAGCAAACTCACCAGGAATAGAAGAGATGGCATGTGAGATGGGGAGGAATCATGTCCCTGTGGAGTAGGCTGGTCCAGGATAAAATTCCTGAGAAAGGAGAATAAGTGAGGTAAGGCAAGAACATGGGAAATTCCAGGCTGGGGCCATCAGTGGTATTTACTGAGCACTTACCTTGCACAAAGAAGCATTACACAGGCCATCCCAGGTCTGCATGAGGCCTAGCAGGAGAGAGAAGACAGCCGTATTGCTGTAGCAGAAATTAGTTGAGGGACCCCCATTATGTTAGCCCTCTTTCAGCTCTTACTCTTTCTGCCCATACAATCAGTCTCCTACAGATGTTTTGTTTCCCCCTCTCTTGCTTAACTGTACTCTGAAAATGATTGCTTTCTAGCCAAAGTTGTCCTATGTACCTGATGTTTACTTCTTGAAGACAACACTCCCTAACACTCCTTTTCTTTGTGAGCATTCTTCATGCCAGAAGAAAGGTCACAGAATGATGACCTCAAGGACCACCAGAACCTGTTCTGGAACCACCTGCCGCCGGCCCTAATGATCTCAATGTCTCCGTGAGGAAAGAAGAATGCAAGACTACATCAGTCCTGATCCTTATCGATAGCCTGTTTTCCACTCTGAAGCTACAAGATCATTTCCTGTTTCCCAGGAAGTGAGGCACAGTCTTGAGGGCCTTAGCCTGCCGTGGCTCCCTCTGCCTGACAAAGTAATAAAGCTATTCTTTTCTGCTCCTCCAATGTTCAGTCTCCACATTTCTATTCGGCACTAGTAAACAGAGGCCAGATTTTCGGTAACTATGTAGAAGTTGGGCAGAAATGTCAGGCTGGTTTTAACTGAAACAGGAGCAGCAGAATCTGCTTTGTCCAGGTTAGTGAGAATCTTGGCTTGGGCAGATGGGACTTGATCTGTTTGTTATTTATATCTGGTTCCTGGCATGTGTGTGGCAGGGATGGGGTGATGACAAGGGTGGGGAGAGGCCTTTGTAATCTTACCAGGAAGGCACAAGGAGTCAGAAAACCTGGCTGCTTGCCACCCTCCCCCCAGCCCTACCCCATGAGTGGGGCAGAGTCTGTGTTTGATTCACATTGGTCCAGCCTATGACACAGGGCCTTGCATACAGTAGGCATTCAGTTTTGCAAGACTTCTTTGCAGATATTCCGCATTCCCTTCCCTTTATTCCTACTCACCCACTGAATTAGTTTCCGATGGCTACTATAAGAAATTGACACAAGCTAGGTAGTTTAATACTAGAGAAGCTTATTCTCACAATTCTGGAAGCTAGAAGTCTGAAATCAAGGTGTCAGCAGCGTTGGTTCTTTTATGGAGGTTCTGAGGGAGCACCCGTTCCTTGCTGTTTCTTAGTTTCTGATCCTTGTCCACAATCCTTGGAATTCCTTAGCTTGTAGACACATCACTCTACCTTGCCTCCATCTTCACAAGGCCTTATCCCTTTGTGTCTGTGTGTTTCTTCTCTTCTTATAAGGACATCAGTCACACCCCTATGACAGTATGATCTCATCTTAACTAGTTATATCTGCAATGACCTTATTTCCAAATCAGCCCACATTCTCAGGTACTGGGAGTTAAGAATTCAACATATCTTTTTTTTTTTTTTTTGGTTGGGGGGAGATGCAATTTAACCGATAACATCCATCAAGACTCAGGTGAATGTATATTCCTTGCCTAACTGCCCCAATCCCCAGGGACAGAATTAAACATTTCTTCAGGGCTCCCACATATTTACACACACGCTTCTGTTTATTGGAGCATTTGACTAATTGACCACCATTGCTGGTTGAATTTGGCCTCATCTCTTTGGTCCTCCCCATAGTGCCTAAAAGAATATATGGGAAAGGACTTCCCTGGTGGGCCAGTGGTTAAGAATCTGTTTTGCAATGCAGGGGAGGTGAGTTTGATGCCTGGTCTGGTAACTAAGGTCCCACGTGTGGTGGGGCACCTACTGAGTCTGTGCCCCACGATGAAAGATACTGCGTGAGGCAAGGAAGATCCCTCCAGCTCCAACAAGACCTGATGCAGCCAGGTCTTGGTTTACCTTAAAAAAAAAAAAAAAAAAAAAAAAAAAAACTATGGTAAATCCTCTGTAAACTTAGGTCTGTGAAGCAGCCACCCTTCCCTGAGCCATCATGCCTGGCACCCCACTAAACTTTTCATGGGTTAATCCTCACAATGACTTGTGAAGTAGGTATTTATACATTTTAATTGCTATTTTATAGAGAACATTGGGATCTAGAGGGGAGAAGGAACTTAGCAGTAGCCAGAATTAACTGCCTCTAAAAACCTGAATGGACGCCTTGAGGCATTACAAGAAAAGCTTCCTTGTCCCCACCTGCCTGATCTGGCTAGTTCAGCTCTGCTGCCTTGAGAAAAACAAATCCGGACACTCAGTCCTAATGATCCTGGAAACTGTTGCGCATTCGGTTCTACACTCCAGCCTTCCAGAGCGTTTTTGCTCCAGAAGTCGAACACAAAGCGGATCCACCCTGCGGACGCCAGCGCGCGGGCCGCCTTTCCCAGCGCACCGCTGCCGGGCGCGGCGTGGGGAACGGCACGCTGATTGGTTGCACAAGGCAGCCTGCTCCCGCCCCGCGGCCGCTCCTGGCCCAGCTATTGGCCAAGCGGCCGCGCGCTCAGAGCCCGCAGCCCCTCGAGCCCCTCCCGGCCGGCTTCAGCTAGCCGCTGTTGCATGGGGCGCCGCCGGCGGCCGAGGGAGCGTGACTGCGCTGCGCAGGGCGCTAGGAGGCATTGTCGCCGTAAGTGGAGCAGAGATCGGCCCGGAGTCGGGCACCGCTTTCGTGCCCCGCAAAGTAAACGCAGTCTGAGGCTAAGCGCTGGAGGGGTTGGGGGAGAGAGGGAGAGAAATGTCCCTGTTTCTGGAGAGTACTCTCCCCTCCCCCAAGTCACCCGGTGGAAACGGCCTTGGTGCACCAGTTGCGACTTCTGCAGTGCCAAGGGGCCCGGCGCCGGGCCGATTCTGGCTTGCAGACTGCGGCTGGACCGCAGCTGCCTCGGGGGAGCGGGCGCCGCGGTACCAGGAAACAGGGAGCCGGGGGAAGCCGTTCCAAGAGGGCCTCCGTTCCCCGTGGGAGGCGCCCCTGTTCGTAGAGGCTCTTGTAAATTTCGTCCCTGAAGCCACACTTTCCAGGGTTTGCTTCTGCTCTGGGGAACTGCCTGTCCCAGAGCGTGCTTCTTGGCCTCGGGGTACCGCGGGAGTCCCAGGCCCTCGGCGATCACCAGCGTTCTACCCCTCGGCCGGCTTTATTCTCCCCAGTCCCCGCCTGCCGAGCCCGCGGAGGGCCGGCGACGAGGAGCCATTGGCTGCGGACGCCGGGGGGTGGGGAAGACGGTGAGGCGGGCCTCTAGAGTGAGGCTTGGGGACCCTGCCCTGGCCACCGCGCTCAGTCCTGGGAGGTGCGGCCGGAGGATGCTTAGATACCCACACAGAAGCGTGCACCGGGCTCTGCGAACTCCGTGGCTCAAAAACAGGGCGGCCAGCCCGTCGCGTTCTCGCCCCAGCGGGCTTCTTCCCTTGGGTGGAGAAGTGGGTCAACTCTGTCTGGCCTCGTGTGGACCTTCGGGGCTACTTGGGTCCGATCCAGCCGAGTGCTTCTCACTTCTCCAGTGGCTCCTTAACTTGGCGAGGTCCAGAGGACCCGCTGCAGCCAGCGGTTAGGGGGAGCTTGCACACATGGCGCATGAGGCTCCAGTTGCCCTTTGGGGCGGCTGCCAGCCTCTAAAGTTCCCCAGTGAC
Organism: Antilocapra americana; assembly: GCA_007570785.1. Classification (NCBI taxonomy): domain Eukaryota; kingdom Metazoa; phylum Chordata; class Mammalia; order Artiodactyla; family Antilocapridae; genus Antilocapra; species Antilocapra americana. The sequence continues at coordinate 332,945 of ML663567.1, forward strand.
CACACCAGTAACTAAATATAGGAGCAGCTGGTGCGCATGGGGTGTTGCAGCAGATCCTTTGCACAGATCTCTGGGCTTCAGATAAGGTAGAATTCTCATTGATGAGGGTGTGAGCCCTGGCGGAGGGCTGTGGTCAGTGTTTAAGCAAAAATCATCTCTCTCTAAACCTGTATCCAGGTGAAACCAGATTATAGATTCAAGAGGGCTCTATTGTCAGCACTCACAAAGCAGGACAACTTCTTTTCTGGCATTCCATTTATTATATCCTAACTTACCATCTGAAGTGGTTTAAGCACATATTAGTAATGTCTTAGTGTGGCAAGTTCTTAACAGTTTGCAAAGATTTCTCAAAAGTTATGTACCATTTACTTCTCAAAACAACTCATTGAGGAGGGTGGTATTTCTAGCTGACAACTGGGACTGCTCACAACAGTGATAATTTTCCAAAACTCTGGTTGGATTAGTTGCCTCTCCTCAAAAACCTTGCCATAGTTGCCTGCAGACTTGTAGGATGGGTTCCAGCCCCTCTCCCAGGAATCGAGGGACAGACTGGCTGCCTCTCTCCCTCTTTCTCTCATCATTCTGGGTCCCTCTGCTCATCCCCTGCCTCTGTTCCTTCTCCCCAACCATGCCCTGTGCCCTCATGGCAGAGGGCACACTTGTTCTTCAGGCTGGTGTCATGACCTCAAGCATGTGGCTCATTCCACCTTTTGTTACTGAGTCTCCCTTACCTGATGGGCAGCTCATCCTGGCCCGTGTCCTGTCTCTGCACCTCTACCCCTCCAGTGTGGGCCTTATACAAGGGCCCAGGACCCGTTTGTTGGATTAAACACTTCCTAGGAATGGTGTACACTCTGAGGAAAGAGGAGTTGGAGAGGGATGTTTTGCTGGGACAGCGATAGTGTGAGTATGAGTTTGGACCTTGTGCTGAAGGGTCTCCAGGCTTTAGAGCACTTTCCTTGAAATTTTCTAAGGCTGCCCTCTGGTGCCTGGGACCCCAAGCCCAGGATAGACCTGTGTGGGCTGATGGGTCCTGTTTATCTCCTTTGGGACACTCTTTGATTTTCAGCTACCACTTTCCCTGCCTGTGGTGTTGAACAGATGTCTCAGGGAGCCCAGAACTTGGGCCTGTGGGCTTTACTTGGGTGCTGTGGTTGGGGCCTGGTTCCAGGAGTGCTGCATTGCATATTGATTGCTCCCCCTGGCTAGCATGATCTTCCTTCCGTGGAACTGAATGAGAATGGGCAGCCAGAGTGGTGGTGCTGACACGAGGATTTTGGTTGACTCAAATTGTTTGTTTAGTCAGGGGCCCCTCACATCCTAGGGCGGCCCCGCCTAGGGGACTTCACACTTAGTGAAGAGTGGGCCCATACCTCTCTCCATCACTCATGTGTGACTCAGACAATTCTCTATTTTTCTTAAAAACGATTTAAAACCAAAAAGAAAAGATGTGCAGTTTGCTTTATTCCACCCACAACCCCACAACCCCCGGCCCAACCCCTTTCTCTGGGCTCGTGTTACATGCTCAATAAATTCTTGCTACTTTTTGGTCAAAGAGGTCTAGTATTGGGTTGGTGCTGAAAGGAGCTGTCAGCGAAGTTGGGCAACCTTGTAGGACTGTTTTGGGGGACATACTCTAGACTCTCATTGTCTCAAGTTTGTTCTTCCTTCAATTCTGGGGCCCTCCTACCTATCTTGGGCCTCATACGCATGTGGTCCTGTCACCCTTCCATCTCAGCCTTGCCTATGCCAAAGAGTAACAGGCCTTGGTCACCTGACCTGCAAGAGGGACTGTCAGTCGGACTTTATAAGGAATTCTCCCTTGGTGGAGGGGTGGTTTTAGGTAAAGGAAGCGTGGTTTCCTACCCAGATAGTGGAGTGGTGATTTTAGGCAGTTGGACCTCTTGGGAGTCTAGGGCATATCTGTGCTGTATGCAAAGCATCCTCTGGAATGTAAGGGGCCTCTTCTAGTCATTTGCTTTGACAGCCAGGTTTTACAGGCTGTTCATGTTCCTGCTTTGAGGTCTAATCTCTGACCCACACTATAGGATGTCTGAGCTTGCCACCACCCGGCAAACTAGTCAAAAAAAATTGGACTAGTTTTCATCAATGGGCTCTGATTTAAGGCACCATTGCTCCCACCTGGTGGCAGCTGGTAGAAATTGCAGGTATAGTGTCTGAAAGCAGTCAGCCTAGACAATCCCACCAGGATTAGCACAGACCCTGGGTAGCTTGGAGATTTACCTTCCCTTTACCCTCTTTTGTGAGGCCAGGATTGCCTCGGTGATGTTCCTTAGAAAAGCATTCCTCATCAGAACCATAAGTCAGAGCTATTTCTAATATTTCCTTCCTCTCCATGCTTTTGTCCTGTACCTTGTGTATGTTAGTCGCTCAGTGGTGGAGTCGCTTTTTGTGACCCCATAGACTGTAGCCCGCAGGCTCCTCCATCCATGGGATTTCCCAGGCAAGAATACTGGAGTGAGTTGCCATTTCTTTCTCCAGGGGATCTTCCTGACCCAGGGATCAAACCCAGGTCTCCTGCATTGCAGGCAGACTCTTTACCATCTGAGCTACCAGGGGAACCCTAACCTATGCTCCATACATGTTTGTGACTATTGATGATGAATACTGGAGATGAGTGAAGAAGGGAGAATGGTACGTAGGAAGAAACCTAGTCTGGGATTTAGGAGGTTGTTTTGTTTCTATCTAGCTGATTTACCTCTCTTCTTGGGTCCTCAGGATTCTCATTCATAAAGGCATTCAACTGAGTCTGCAAGTTTCCAGCAGCATTGCTGTGACTCAGGCTTAGGGGGATGGTCTTAAAGGTAGCAGGGGGAAGGTGTTGAGTCCAGTTTGCCATAGTCTGAACTATTCCCTACTGTTCTACCCTGGCACATATTGTGCAAATTGCCCACCTGGCCTTGTTATGGCTCATGACCCTTCTATTTAGACAGTATCTTTGTTGTAAGAGTCGGTTGACTTGTATTTAGACTTGAAACCCAAATGATGGCTATTGATCGATATCACCACTGGGGGATACCAACTGAGCATGTCTTCAGTATGTGGTATAAAGTGCAGGGGGAAAGCACGGTGTACATCTGCTCCCCGCCTTAAGTTGCCTGCGGGCCAACTGGGGGGACAAGTATGTATATTTTTAAAAGCTCATAAATAACCCAGGTTTATGCTAAGGCTTTAAGTGCTACTGAAACTCAGGGGGGAGAGAGTGCTGAGAGTTGGGGCAATCTGGGAAGATTTCCTGGAGGTGGAGAGATGAGAAGTTCTGCTCATTCCTTAAAGATGAGTTCCACTGACTTGTTTGTTTCGAGTCATGTGGGTATTTAACTGGGATTAGGTGCTGGCATCGCATCTGCACATGTCCTGCTTCATCCTTTCAGCTAGTGTTTAGGAAGTAACTTACATGTCCCGAGCCTTGATCTAGAAAGGTATGTATTTTTTGTTCAATCCTCATTTGAACCCAGGGTGGTAGGTATTACTAGATCCCTTACTCAGATGAAGACAGTGGGGCTTGGAGTCGTTAAGAACCTTTCCCAAGGCTTCTCAACTAAGGAACAGCAGAGCTGGGCATGAGGCCTGTGTATAGCCTTGGCGAGATGCAAGCACACACTGAACTCATCACTGATTGTCCCTGAGCAGCTGGGCCTCCGTGTCCAGTTGAGCTCATGTGGATTTTTCCTTGGTATCTGTTGGCAGCTCTGATCAGCACCCTCACCCCCTTCTTTCTGCCCTTCACATTGTCCTGTCTTTGACTCTCAGATGTGTTCATTAGAGCTTCTTGAGCTGTCTGTGGATCTGGGATTGGAAGCCAGGAGCAAAAAAGGGCAGTGACCTTGGCCTTGGGTTCATTTTCTGCATGGGGTGCTGCCACTGGCGATGTGGGTGACTTTTGTAAAGAAGAGGACACTGGATGTGGGGGTCAGTTAGATTATTGCCATTTACTTACTTTGTTTTGCCTTTGCCAGGTTCCTCGAGTCGCTCTCTCTGTAACAAAAAGGAGTTGAAGGCATTTCCTGAGTCCCTTTTGTCTTCAACACTTGATCATTTTGATTGTGTCCTCATTCCCCCCCCCCCCGCCTTTTTTTTTTTTTTGGCTCTGCCACACAGCATGTGGGATCTTACTGCCCAGACCAGGAATCAAACCCACACCTACTGCAGTAGAAGCATGGTGTATTAACTACTGGACCACCAGGAAAATCCCATCCTCACCCTCCTTTAAGCCTCTTCTCTCCAGTGATCCAGTCGCCCTTTTCTCATTTTCCTGCCCCTACTTTCTTTCCCTCTGGGGTCTTGCTGATAAACTCAGCATCAGGGTGACAATTAGGTCTGCGGCTAAAACTGTAATCTTCCCTCCTTACTGCCTCATGGGGAGGGAATTCTTAGAGACCACCCACTCTCCAAACAGTGAGCTCCGACACAGCAGAGATTTTGTGTCCCCACTTCCTGCTTGAGGAAGGAGCCTAGCAGAGGTGGGTGAGGAGAACTGGGAGCTGGAGGAGTGGACGGGGCTTTGTCGTGGGATGGAGGGACAGGTGTGTCTCCTCGAACCTGGCTGTACCCTGCCTCCTCCCCGCTGTCCTGCCAGTTCAGTGAGTCACAGGCCAGCACACACCAGAGTCCTCACACCTGTCTGGACACTGGTTGAGGTCTTGGCGAGGTCACACATGTTAACCCTCCCAGGAAGCTGGTAGGGCTGGGCTGATGGGCGTATCAGCTGCTCTGAAGGCTGAGCTAGATGTCGCCTGGGCTCTGGGCCCCACAGGAGGAGGTGAGTGGCCTGGGGCCCTCCCTGCAGAATTGCTGCAGCCTGGGTCCCCGGGGAAGGCGGGCCAGGGGTGGGTCCTTGGCTGATTGTGGGTGGGCCTGTGTCTTCCTAGGCGCAGGTTCCTTTGTGAGCAGCAGACCAGCCTGGTGGCTGGCGACAGGATACCCGCATCTGCATGCTGAGGAAGATGGGTGAGGCCGTGGCCAGAGTTGCAAGGAAGGTCAACGAGACCGTGGAGAGCGGCTCCGACACCCTGGGTGAGTGAGGGCGTGGCTTTTCCAGCTACAGGGCCCCTTCTCTGTGGTTTATTGGATCAGGCTGGAAATGAGATAGAAGGAGAAGGTGAAAGACACAGCATCAGTGTGCACCCTTAGGCATAAAAGGCAGTGTTCCATGGACTTTTATTGTCATTGTGTTCAGTTTGTATATATGGGGTCCCAGCATAAGACATGTTTCTTGCTATGGGTCATAATCAAAGGGGTTTGGAAAGCACTGAGTAGGGGTGTCACCTGCTGGGAGCCGTCTGCTTGCCCTCAGACTATTGACAGCTGCAAATATGTATATGCCCTTCGACCAGGTGATGGTAGATGACACTCCAAGTAGCCCCAGGACGTGCGCAGGTGCCTCCTGAGTGTGACCTTGCTGAATCTTCACAGCCTCCCCGTGATGGATGTTACCCACCAGGCATGACTAGCCACAGATTTTAGACGAGGAGATGGAGGGGTGAAGGCCAAGTGGGCTTTTTCCAGGTCACCCAGCCAAGAGGCCCCTTTTCACTCCACTGTTTTAATTGAATCATGTCATATATTGTTGAACTGGTCATAGCATTTCAGCCCATGCAGCTACCCTAAGGCTGTAAACACACAGACAAACCATACCATTTAATTGAATTCAGTAGATATTTATTGGGGATCCTCTGGTGACTCAGATGGTAAGGAATCTGCCTGTAATGCGGGAGACTTAGGTTTGATCCCTGGGTCGGGAAGACCCCCTGGAGAAGGGAATGGCAATCTGCTCCAGTACTCTTGGCTGGAGAATCCCACGGACAGAGAGCCTTGCAGGCTACAGTCCATGGGGTTGCGAAGAGTTGGACATAACTGAGTGACAAACTCATTCACTTTCAGATATTTTTTGACTTACCACCATATATAAGAGTGTGTGTTTGTGTGACCCACTGGGACGTAAGTGCCCCCTTAGAGTCACAGGTGTGTGGCAAGAACACAGAGGAGGTGAGTGCAGACCTGCCCAGGGGATGATTGTACAAGTGGTTGGATTGGGATTTGAGTTGGGCCTTTGGCACACAGGAATTTCACCAGCAGGTAGGCATGTGTGTTCTTGTGTCTGTCTGTCTGTCTCATGGAGGAACGTTTCCAAGAAAGTTACTGCCTGAGAGATTGGGAAGGTGGAGTGTTTCTGCTAGCAGCCTTTGGTCAGGTGTCTCTGAGGGTCTTAGGGCAGGGGGTGGTGGCCCAGAAAGTAGAGGGATACTCAGCCTTCAAGATGTGCTTGGTCACCACCTCTTCCAGGAAGCCCTCAACCCTACCTGATCCACCCCTTGCTCCCTTCCTCCTCTGGAGCACTCACTCGGTGTCCCTGGAGGGCAGAGATCCTGTGTCTTTTGTCCCCCACCTGCCAAGAGCCAGAGCAGTGTCCCACACTTTGTAAGGGCCTAGTGGTGTTGGTTGAGCTGAACAATAGTGAGAGAAACATCTCTGCCAGCAAACAGACTTGAAGATAGCCATTGGCTATTTAAAAAAAAGAGATTCATTTATTATTAAAATTTATTTATTTATTCATTTATTTGGATGTGCCAGCTCTTAGTTGCTGTATGTGGGATCTTCGGTCTTCACTGTGGCATGTGGGATCTAGTTCTCTGACCAGGGATCAAACCAAGGCCCCCTACATTGGGAGCATGGAGTCTTAGCCCCTGGACCGCAAAACTGGCCTTTGGTTTGGGAGGGAGGCCGGGCAGAGGGCTGTGTGGGGTGGGGGAGGGGAGAGCTTTTGTGTGGGGAGCTGAGGGCTGTGGGCCCTCAGGAGAGGAACTCTGGAATCCCATGCTGCTCACTCATGTGGTTGCACTTACCTGGCTCTCCTCCACTGATATGGCCTGGGTTTGAACCCCCAGTCTGCCACCTGCTAGCCTGCTCCCTTAGCAGATTGCTTTACCTCTTGGAGCCTTGATTTCTTCATCTATAAAATGGGGGTGGTAATTGTGCGTCCCTCATCAAGGTGGTAGGAGCAGTTATTAAATGCTAGGCATCACTGTCAGCACTTTACTGGTTTTGACTTAATTCTCACAACTGTAAGCCAGAGATGATATTAATATCCCTATTTTACAGATGAAGAAACTGGAGTGTGGAACTTTTTTATGCAGTGTTTCTAAGTGTTCCCTAGCACTATTTCTTTTGAAGTAGGAGCTTCGAGACTTCCCTGGTGGTCGAGTGTTTAACACTCTGCCTGCCAATGAAGGGAGTATGGGTTCAATTCCTTGTTGGGGAACTAAGATCCCACATGCCAAAAAGGTGAAATAAAGAAATGAAGTAGGAGCTTCCTCTGTTTAACAGATGCTGGAGTTGAGGCTGAGGGTGTGAATGACCTACTAGTGACACAGCTGTTTAGAGGCGGAGTCAGGTTCAGCACAGCTCTGAGTAGCTTAGCCCTGCCTTTCCCGTGCACCCCTGCTGCCCCATTGTGAGGAGGGGGCGGCCAGGAAAAGGAGGACTTGGAGACCTGAGTAATCCTCCTCCCTCCTTAGGCTGCCTCTCCTCCCACCCCATTTTGGAACCACAGTCAGCCTACCCTGTCCTTTGAAAGGAGGAAAATAATGAGAATCTAATATCTGCCTGGCCATTTAAGATGTCTTAGGTGGTAAGGAGAAAGGGGCTGCCCCCATGGGCTGTATCTGCTTATGTGCAAACCATGGGCCCCACTCGATAGCTTTCACAATGGAATTTCAGAAGGTGGGCATGGTGACCTACATGTTAACATGAGCTCTGTGTGATTCTTCCCTGCCTTGAGTTGTGGGAACCACTGGCTTACTATTTACCATCTGAAACTTTCTTTTCCTGGCGTGTTATAGGGGACTGGCCAGGAGCTGGAGGTATTATCTGGGTAGGTCTCCAGATATCGGTGTGTGTGTGTGTGTGTGTGTGAGACAGAGAGACAATGAATACGAACATGGACTTGATCCATCCCCAGGGAACTGAGGGGCTAGGCTGTGTGCTGTGAGATCACCAAATGAGGAGACCAAGACCCTTCTCCCCCGTCCCCTCCACCCCTCCCTCTCTCCTCCCAGGCTCACTCACACTTGGGCCGCTATTCTCCTGTCTCACCAGCAGATAGCACCCTGTTACCAGCCAACCTGGTGACTTGGCTCGCTGGGTGTGAGCGCCTGGGCCCCACAGGGGTTTCCCCACCCAGGCCAGCTCACACTCTGGGTCTCCAGTCTAGCTGACTCCGCAGCCATCTGATCTGGCAGCTCCTTGCTTGAGCAAGGGTGCTGAGGAAGTGCAGTGTCGGGAAGTACTCCGTACATACTCACTAGATCAGAATAACATCTTCCCTTGGGTCAGACACTGCCACCGGCCTCTTTGTCAACAAACACACAATGGGCACGTACCATATGTGCCTTCCCCAGAGGACTCAAGTGCCCCCGAAGTGCCCAGTCTAGAGGAGGAGGCAGACACACACACACACACACCGAGGGAGGGGGCAGCCAGGGTTTGTGGTGGGAGCAGTCTTTCTTGCCCAGGAGGGGCTTGTGGGTCTACAGTTCCCGCCAAGAGTCCAGGAGCTGGTGTTGTTCGTGGGGGAGGGGGGTGTGTTTTGTGTTTTTCTGCCGTGTCACCTGGCCTGGGGAGTCCTGAGGGTCAGCTGGGTACAGGTCAGCTCTGAAGGCGTGGAGTGGGGAGCTGGCTTTCACAGGGCAGCCCCCAGCCTGGCCGGGACTGCCTGTCTGTCTGTCATGAAGGCTGGAAGCTTCAAACCTGCCGTCCTCTCTTCTTGCCTCTCAACTGGGAAGCAGGCTGGGGTGGGTAGTTTGCCAAGGGAGGAGGGGATAACCCCTGCTGCCCTGCTCTGTTTCCTAGACAGCGTGATGTGAGGGGGTGACTCGAAGCCTTCTGCCTAAAACTCCACCTCTAGACTCGATCTCTCTGGATAGGGGGTCCTGGGAGGCTGAGAACTGGCCTTGATCCTCCTGTCCCCTTTACACCCCTGAGCAGAGGGCTTTTCTCCCTTGAGGGCTCAGCGCTTACTTGAAACAAAGGCTTTGTATCCCTTGGTGGGTGATTCTCAGTCTTGGCACTATAGACTCTGGGGGCTGGGTGAGTCTTGGTGGGGGGCTGTCCCGTGCATTGTAGGGTGTTCCACAGCTTTCCTGGTCTCTACCCACTGTATGCTAGTAGTCCCCTCTGCTGCTCTCCCCGCAATTGTGACAGCCATGTCTCCAGGCCCTGCCAAGTGCCCCCTGGCAGCTGAACTGCCCCCCACTGAGAACCACTGCTCTAGGAGGTCGTGCCTGGAAGCTGTAGAACCTGGTGGCCCGTACAGTCAGCTCTGCTTTGGCAGGACTGGAGCCAAGTGGAGTGTGGTTGGTGAGCTGAGAAGAAGATGGGAGCTCTGTTTTGTGGGAAGGGCTCTGATCCAGAAATCGGGAAGCTGGGGTTCTGGATCTCACCCTAACCCAACTCTGGGTCAGTCTTCTGTCTGTAAAGGTGAGGCTCCAGCCCTGAGCTTTTGTAATTCTCTCTTTTAAACCCTCATTGGCTTCCACCTGCACAGAGAGTAAAACCCAGGCTGGTATTACAAACCTGGGGGCGACTGACACCTGCCAACTTCTCCCGCTGCACTTGGGGCCTTTCAGGATCCTCTCATTATATCCAGCTGGACTGGCCACCTTTCAGTTCCTTTATCTGCTAAACTCCTTCCAGCCTCGGGGTCTTTGCATATGCTGTTTTCTTTGTTGGGATGCTGTTCTTTGTGCTTCCTGGCTGGGCCCTTCTCATACCTTAAGGTTCAAACTGAATGTTTCTTGTTTAGAGAGGTCTCCTCTGCTTTCTTTTCTAAATGGCCTTCACCCAATCATCGGAGAAGGCAATGGCACCCAACTCCAGCACTCTTGCCTGGAAAACCCCATGGATGGAGGAGCCTGGTAGGCTGCAGTCCATGGGGTCGCGAAGAGTCGGACCCCACTGAGCGACTTCACTTTTCCCTTTTCACTTTCATGCACTGGAGAAGGCAATGGCAACCCACTCCAGTGTTCTTGCCTGGAGAATCCCAGGGACAGGGGAGCCCGGTGGGCTGCCGTCTATTGGATTGCAGAGTCGGATACGACTGAAGCGACTTAGCAGCAGCAGCAGCAGCAGCACCCAATCATTTTTCTTAAAAAAAAAAAAAGCTGTGAAAAGGTATACACAAGTAGCAAGTTTCATAAGATCATATATGCTCAATTCAGCAGGCATTTATAAATGAATACTCATATAACTATTACCCAGTCTAGACAAGGAATAGTGCCATAATCTCCAGAAGCCCCTCCCACCTGAAAGGTAACCACTCTCCTAACTGTGGTGATGAGCTTTTCCTTCCTTTCTTTAGTTTGATCTTGCTCTTTAGTTTCTGACCCTGGAGAGAGCAGGATGTGGGTGGCTGGTAATGGGGGATCAGGAGGCCTTGTGTCAACAGGAAGTGCCAGTGCAGAGAAAGGGGGGGGGGTGGAGGTGAGACCCTGCTGGGGATTGCTGTGTGAGGGTATCATTCAGGGGTAAATAATCAGTATGGAAAGGAAGGCCAATAGAGCTTTCAGAGAGCTTATGGGTTTCATTGGCACTGAATTGGCACAAGGCAGGAGCCTGTGGTGTAAAAATGCAGGGCCTGGATCTGGGCTTCCCTTCTCATTTCAGAGACGATTGAGTGATGTCAGCCCAGCCCAGCATGCCTGTGGCATTTTGGCTGCTTCTGAACTGACCCAGAGAGGTGGACACAAAGGGCTGTGTCCAGGTGGGCAGGACTGAGCCCACTGTTCAGGCAGGCAAGGAGGGGCTCACGTAGGGATTTCTGGCTATCCTTTTGCACCATGCCACCATCTGGCATTGACGCTGTGCTCAGATTGGCATGGACTCATTTGGGGGGCCTTTCTGGAGCTCTATCCTTGTGTATAGAAGGGGCCATGGAGGGAAAGGGAACAGCTTAGTCTTGGCAGACAGTTCTTAAGATGGAGAGAGAAATGTGTTCTGTGGCTGCAGCCTGGGTGTTTGCACTCTGAGAAATACTTTTAAAAGTGTATATGTTTAACTTAGTGGGGATTGGGCTTCCCGGTGGCTCAGACAGTAAAGAGTCTGCCTGTAATTCAGGAGACATGGGTTAGATCCCTGGGTCAGGAAAATCCCCTGGAGGAAGGCTTGGCGGCCCACTTCAGTATTCTTGCCTGGAGAATCCCGTGGACAGAGGAGCCAGACAGGCTCTAGTTCATGGGGTCGTAAAAGAATTGGACACAACCGAGTGGCTTTCACTTTCACTTCACTTAAGAGGTGGGTGGGAGGAAGGCTCAAGAAGAAGGATATAGGTTTATACATGTAGCTGATGCCCACTGTACAGCGGAAACTAACACAACATTGTAAAGCAATCATACTCCAGTTTAAACAGAATCTATATGCGTTTAACCTAGAACAATAAGTATTACATGTATCTAGGGCACAAAGCACAAGGCCCAAAGAGTGAACAGAGAGACTTGGCTTCTTCCCATCCTGTCCTCTGTGCTGGTCCCCCAGCACAGTATCTTGTGGAACTAGAGGGACTGTTACCCAGGGTTACCACGTCACCCTGGCTGGCTCTAGAGTGCTAGGGATGAGGATGGGTCCTGACACTGTTTCTGTCTATAGCAGTGGTGGGACAGGATCCCAAAGCCCTTTAGCTGTGGCTCAAGCCTCTCCACTGGGTGGCTGTGCCTGAGTCCCTGTCTCAGGGGAAACGCTTTAATGGCCAGAGCCCCACCCCTTCCCTCCCAGCCGTGCTGTAGACCTCAGACTTCCCGAAGGAGGGAGGATAAGGATTGGCGGGGGGTGGGGGTGTCTGTGGTGGGCCTTCTCAAGCATAGCCCACCTGTTCCTTGAGTCCCTGTTTGCTGTGATGTCGCCCGTACACAGGGTTGGTGCGCAGAAGACATGCGTTGAATGGATGGAGGAATTCCTTCATCCCGTGGGTACAGATCGCTCAGTCTTCTCCCCTTAGTTTTCTGTTCATTGCTTAGTCTACAGAAACTACCCCAGCTATGAGAGCCAGTCCAGCCATGAGGGGCCCCCAGGGAAGCCCGGTGGGAGGTGGAGGTCTCATCACAGTGGGGACACTGGGACCTAGGTGGTGTGGTGGCCTATGGAGATGCTGCAAGTCCTGGAGATGGCCACTGGGCAGCCAGCCAGTTGCATGGCATGTCAACTTGCAGAACCTAAAGGGAACTAAATAGGATGAGTTCCCCTTCTACGGTCTTGAGATGTGTACACACTGGGCGATGGTTTAGCATACGTGCTGAGGGAGTTGCACAGAAAAGGCAGCATTTCAGCTTCACCTTAAGGATGGAGCAGGTTTAGGGATGTAGGCGTGGGATGGGAGTGAGGAGAGGGGTGGTCTCGGTGAGCGTGTCTGAGCAAAGGTGGGGCGGCGTGCAGGTAGGTGCTGGTGACGAGACTAGCAAGACTGAGACATGGGAGAACCAAGGGAGCTGAGCGGGGAGGGGAGGTAGAGGGCGGCTCAGAGCTCAGAGGGCCTCGAATGCTGCCTTAAGTATTCCTCCAGTGACGATTCTGTCTTACACAGGGGTTAGGTTCTAAAGAGAGCCTGAAAAGTGATCTTCAGAGTCAAAATGACTCATGACAAATAACAGTGAGCTTCTGTGCATTTTTGTGTTTTTTTTCTGGTTGCACATTGGTGCATGCCAGATTTAAATTCTCTAACCAGGGATTTAACCCATGCTCCCTGTAGTGGAAGTGTGGAGTCTTAACTACTGGACTACCAGGGGAACCGCTGAGCTCACCAGTATTTAAAACCTACAGCTCATTCAGTCCTCACAACCGCCCTGTGATTTAACTGTCACTCAGCCTTAGGAGGTAACTGCTGTTATTGTCCCCATTTCCCACAGGAGGAAACTGAGGCACAGAAAAGCTAAGCAACTTCTGCAAGTCTGGGGAATTGCACCAGGCGCTGAGACTGCAGAGCCCACATTCTTACCCTTGTGTTCACTTGCAGGCTGGGGAAGACTATATTTCGATGGCTGGGGACCAGGTGGTGTTGCTGGCTTGTGGAGAGCACACCCTGGAGTGTAGGAAACATGTCCCTTCAAAAACGCTAGTTTCACACTCGGCATCTGAGCTCAGTAAGTTAGACGGGGGCTCCATCTGCTGGTCTGGGCGGCAGTGCGGCGCCCCTGGCAGGTTCCGAGCAGGGAGTGGCGTGAGGTGGTCCGGGCTGGGTTCCGGAGGAGCACCGCAGGGCATAGGAGGGATGTGAAATCGTGGAAGGGATAGCAAGGAAGAGGCATTTTCCACGGCTGCGCCTGTTGCTGGTGTGGTCTTGACCTGAGAGAGGGAACTGGCAGGAGGGTGTAAGGAAGGAGAGGCTGTGATGGGGCTGGGCAGCCGACTGGTTGTGGGGGGCATACAGGGTCATGATGTAACTGAAACAGGGACCCCTGGGCCATTTGGGTGGATAAGGGGACTCTGGTGAGTCTTGGTCCCCAAGGGACACCCCTGAAGAAGCACATAGCAGGGAAGTAAGGGCAGAAATGCTGCAGCCCCAGAGAGGCCCTGCTTCTGGTGTCCCTGACAGCCCCAGGGTGTCTGTCATCCCTCCCAGCAGGTAGTTAAACAGGCTGCCTGGCTGCCCTCTGTTTTTGGCACTGGTAAATGCATTTTCTTGAAGATAAAGAGGAATATCCTTTGAAACTACATGAATAATTATGCAGCTTTAAAAAATGTATGTTGGTAGAAGAATGAAATGTTCTGCTCAGAAGGATAATCAAATAGATAATTTTGTGGCATCAAAAGCTTGTGTTACTCAATATTGAGATTTGGGGAGGTGGTTTAGCAAGGCTGAGAAGGTTATTAAAATGAAGTGCTTTCAGAAATGTAAGCAGGGCTCAGGCTGACAAGACAGCTGGGAATTGGGGGAGGTGAGGCAGGGGCCTGGCAAAGCCAGTCCTGTTGGAATGGAGCCCTGACACATCCCGAGCTGTAAGCATGATGACCCAGGCTGAAATGAGTGGTCTGTGTTTGCCTTTAGATGTTAGGAAATTGTAGTTTATTCAGAGCTGTTTAATTATGAGCTGCTTAACTGGCATTTGCCTCATCGTGGTTGACTATGTTTTGTTAGGATGCATATTTTTGTCATGCTCCGATTTGTCCCCAGAATTTTATAATTCTTTCAAGTTCATTTTGGCAACATGTATTCCCTGTGTGCTGTATCTGTCTGTATAACGCTCTTCAGAGGATGGAAAGGTGAGAGCAGGAGGAGGGGGCTGATTACTGAGCTATAGCAGATGTAGCATTATTCTATACACTTGCTGGTCTTGCTGCCTGGATCATCCTTTGCCCAGATCTTTGCATGCCCTGCTCCTTCTTTTTAATTCTTATTTCAGCTAAATGCCACTTCCTCCTAGAAGCCCTCCTTGACCACCCTAATGAGGTTGCTGCCCTTGCCTCTGTCTCAGTTACCTGCCGTCCCACTACAGCAGTTTATTTTTTTTGAGAATAGTGTCACTGCCTGACATTCTTTCAGTGTTTGCCACTGTATTTACCACTCTTCTCCCCAGACTGGCATGTAAGCTCCTTGAGGCCAGGGACTCTGTCTTGCTCACCACTGTACTCTCTCTAGCATGTACTAGACACGCAGGAGATCTTTGTCACCTAAATGATTGCATCTGATATGCTGAACGATTCTGGATGGGTGGTGTTTTCACATCACTCATAGAAAGGGGAAACTGAGGCTCTGAGAGCTGCAGTGGTTTACCTGGATTCTCGCGGCCAGCAAATCTTATGCTGGAGTTTGAACTTGAGTCTGTTGACCTCTCCTGCCTCAGTGGGATCTCATTAATCCTTGCTCTCAAGGAGCTCTCCACCCAGCCAGGGAGAGTGAGCTATACACATTACCCATCCCCACAAAGACACACAGGCAAGGTGCCCTGACAAAGGCGCAAACACACAATGGGAACTTAGGGGTAGGAGCAGTTCCATCACGTGAGGACGTGAGCAGAGGCTTCTTGGAGAGGTGACATTTATTTATTTACTTTTTTAATTAATTTATTTATTTTTTCCTTTACATGATCGTGTTGGTTTTGCCATACATTGACATGAATCCGCCATGGGTATACATGTGTTCCCCTTCCAGAACCCCCCTCCCACTTCCCTCCCGATTCCATCCCTCTAGGTCATCCCAGTACACCAGCCCTGAGCACCCTGTATCATGCATCGAACCGAGAGGTGACATTTAGACAAGACCTTATAATGTGGTGTTGATGGGAAAGAAGGATTTTGAGGATAAGGGAGCACATTCTACTTAATGGGAACAAAAGCAGCGGAAATACAGAGGTGGGAAGATAAAGGGAGTGTCTAAAACAGTCTGGGTCAGGTGGAGGGTGGCAGTAGAATCTCAAGCAGGGTACCTAAGAGGGGAGATTGGACCTGGATCCCTTGGTGGGTATGCCAGGCTCCAGAAATTGGGTTCATCCTGTGTGGCTGGGGAGGCCTGCAGGTTCTTGAATGGAGAGAGTTATTCAGGTGATGGGGGTGGAGAGCTGGGGACAGGGTGTGGAGGCCAGGGAGGGAGATTCCTCAGTGAGAAAGCAGCCGTGGTCATGGTCAAGGTGGATTTCAGGATTAATGAGCTGGCTTCTTTCAGCTAACCTTAAAACCATAATAGAATAATCACATCTTTGCCACTGACAGGATGGTTCTTACCATGAGTTCAAAGCCTAAATAGATATTATCTCATTCTTTACTTCATTCCCTGAAAGGGTATTTGAACCCCCATTTTATAAAGGGGGATCCCACGACAAAGCTTCCTGGTGGTGAGGGGTATGATTAGGTCCAGAAGTGTTTGCCCAGCTCTGTGCTGGGCCCGAAGGGTCGTCAGCAGGTGGACACGTTCTCTTCCAGTCGAGTTCACTGCTCACGGATCCTGAAGGCAAGTCTGCTCTTGTTTACCAGTTGGGAGAAGATGGTCCGGCTTAAGCACTCAGGCAGTGGCCTGAGGCTGGAGTCGAGAAGGCTGGGGCACCCTTCCTGAAGGAGGTGGGGCTGGGCTGGCAGGAGGATCTTTGGAGGCAGAGAGGAGAGGGAAGGGCATTTTAGACTGTGGAAAGGCATGAACCATGTCTGGGCAATGAGTGAAGTCAAGGACTGGCAGGTGGGTGGTTGTGGTGGGGTTGAAACTGGCCGCCAGGCCTTGGTGTTTGGCAGGGTCAGATGCTGAGCATGTGGAGGGATTTGCTGCCACTTCCTGGGTCTATTCGGTTGTCTAGCTGTAACCTCAGGAAGCCCACTTACTTCTCCAAGAAAGCATTCCTTCCAGGGTAGGATTCGTTATTATTTCAAGCCTGAGAGATTGTTTGAGGAGGAGAAAAGGCATTGTTAAAGTCTAATCAGTCAGTAACTGCTGCTGGGCTGTGCCCAGGGCCCTGCCTTTGTTAGGGAAGTGCAGTCTCCCTTGCTGTCAGCTGCAGCCCTCTTGTCCTCTGCCCTGCTCAGAAGCCAGGTCCAAGCTGAGTCGTTCGGCATCTCATCACCGGTGGAGATGCCCAAATGCACACGTGAGCTCTTGCGCTGTAGCCAGCAGCTTTAGCTATAGTAACAGGACTGTCAGATCTCCTCCGCCAGTAACGCAGATCAGGGAAATCTATTCTGGGATGTGCACTGACTCTTCCTGTGGGCTGAGCAATGTGCTGGGCACTGAGGGTATTGAGGAGGCTGGGAGGGCAAAGGACCTTGCCCCTGCCTGCAAGGAACAAGTGTTTACCTCCCTTTCAACATGTACATGTGATATTCGTGGTTTTGGCCATGTCAGAGGGCCAGCTGTACTCTCAGTCATAGGCGGAGTAACGTGATTGACCCTGTAGTCAGGCTGCCTTGGTTTGAAGCCTGGCTCAGCCACTAATTAGCTGTGTGACCTCGGACAAGTTACTTGATCTCTCTGATCAAGTTAAGTCTGATCTAAGTCTCAGTTTTCTTATCTCTGAAAGGTCCTTGCTTTCTAGAGTTGTGAAGATGAAAATTGTGTAATGCTCATGAATGTTTAGAATGGTGGCTGGTGTATGCTCAGTGCTGTAACAGTATTAACTATGATATTATTACTTAACATCTTTCTTTTTTTTTGGAGGGTGAAGTAGAAAAGGATAGCTTTATTTCTTTGCCAGGATTAACAGTTTTCTTTAAATAAATTTAGCTTATATATTAATTTAAAAAGAACTTTAAGTCATTACTATAAATGATAAGTCAACATAATTTTTCATTAATAGTTGATAACTGTAAAAACAAATATTAAAACACAGCACTGTTATGAAATCTTAGGTTAGGCTTGAATCTGCTCCCCCACTAAAGAGTAGGTAAAGCAAGGACTTCCAGTAGTCATGTATGGGTGTGAGAGCTGGACCATAAAGAAGGTCAGGAACTGATGCTTTCACATTGTGGTATTGGAGGAGACTCTTGAGGGTCCCTTGGACTGCAAGGAGATCCAACCAGTCCATCCTAAAGGAAATCAGTCCTGAATATTCATTGGAAGGATTGATGCTGAAGCAGAAGCCCCAATACTTTGGCCACCTGATGTGAAGAACTGACTCATTTGAAAAGACCCTGATGCTGGGAAAGATTGAAGGTAGGAGGAGAAGGGGATGATAGAGGATGAGATGGTTGGATGGCATCACCAACTCAATGGACATGAGTTTGAGTAAACTCCGGGAGTTGGTGATGGACAGGGAAGCCTGCTTGCTGCAGTCCATGGGATTGCAAAGGGTTGGATACAACTTAGCAACTGAACCATAAAAGCAAGGCCTGGAGGACTGAGAAATTGAAATAGGACTTTCTTGCTGTGTGTCTGATTGTTATTTGCACAGTGATCACCATCCACGTCCTTCTCAAAGTATGATCTGAGGACCAGCAGCATCGGCATCCTTGGGGGGGCTTGTTAGAGATGCATATCCTTAGGCCTCATCCCAGACCTGCTGACTCAGAACCAGCATCCTGGCAAGATCTCCAGGTGACCCATGGGCACATTACAACTTAAGAAGTCTGTTCTTTTGTTGCCAGATTTGCACATTCCCACCATTGGAGAGAGATGGGCTGAGTTCATTCTCTGTATTTTATACAAAAGGAGATTAAACTCCAAGAGCGGCCTGCCCAAGGTCATTTGATGAGTTAAGAGCAACGACAGATCAGAATCCAGTTCTCCAGACTCGCTCTGCAGGGCGACATCCTTGAGAGGAAGCCAAGCTCCACTCCATCATTACTTACTGTGTGACCTTGAATGCATTCTTAACTTCTCTGGGCCTTAGTTTCCTTACCTGCAAAGGGGACTGACAGTACTGCCCTTCCTCAGGGGTTGTTGTCAGGATCAAATGAGGTGATGCTCAGTCAATGTTGCCTCTGTTGTTTTTGTAGAAGACCTCAGGGCCTGCCCTGGCCTCTCCAAATTCTGACTCAGCACCTGATCTCTGCTCAGCCTGGCTGTGATCGCCTCAGAGCTGTTGGTGGCCACGCTGTGGGCCTCAGGGTGGCTCCTGTTTCTAGCCCCTTTTGTTCTGCATGTTAGGGATGAGTCATTGATTGAACAAAGTAATTTAATATCTCGAGTTTGTGACCGTGCATCACTTGGTTGTGTTCTGAGTGGTATTAACTTTTGGTTTTAATTAAATACAAGATTTTTTTTAAAGCGATTTGCTGGCTTGCCAGGAAGAAACAGAAATTGTTTTGGCAAGTCCCAGATTCCACAATAACACACACAGTTGTCTCTTTGCTGGGAGGTTTTTGGAATAAGTGACTGCCAGGGACCTTCTTCCTCCTTCAAGGAACAACAGAGCTGAAGCACTTCCTGGTAATGAATTCTCACATCAAAACAATGTCTTTGCAGCCTTGTAACGGCATCTCTTGTTTACTGAGCACACACTGCCTGCCATGCTGTGCTCGGCCCCTTGTGGACATTTTCTTTCATGCTCAGAACAACCCTGTTGGTTAGTTAGATCATCTTGTCCTCACTTTTTTTTTTTTTACACTGAAGAATAATTCACATATCACAAAATTCACCATTTTAAAGTGTAGCATTCTGTGGCTTTAAATATATTCACAGGTTGTATAACCATCACCTCGATCAATTTTGGAACATATTCATCACCCAGAAAGGAACCCTGTATCACTAAGCAATTACTCCAGATTTCTCAAATCTCCCTCAGCCCCTGGCAACCCCCAGTCTCCTTTTGTCTCTGTAGGTTTGCTTATTCTAGATGTTTTATGTAAAGGGAGTCATCCAGTATATGGCCTCTTGTGATTGGTTTCCTTCGTTAGGATAATTTTTTTGCGGTTCATCCATTTTTTTTTTTTTTCTGGCTGTGCTGGGTCTTTGTTGCTATGGGCAGGCTTTTCTCTAATTGGGACGAGCAGGGGCTACTCTTGGTCGCTGTGCTTGGGCTTCTCATTGAAGTGGCTTTTCTTGTTGCAGAGCACAGGCTCTAGGTTCTCGGGCTTCAGTAGTTGCAGCACGTAGGCTTGCTAGTTGTGGCTTGTGGGCTCCAGAGCACCATCTCAGGAGTTGTGGCACGTGGGCCTGGTTGCTCTGTGGCGAATGGAGTCTTCCCAGACCAGGGATTGAACCCTTGTTCCCTGCATTGGCAGGCAGATTCTTACCCACTGAGCCACCAGGAAAGCCCCGAGATTCATCCTCTTGCATTGGTACTTCATTCCTTTTTAAAGCCAAGTGATATTCCAGTGTATGGAGCTACCATCTTTTGCTTATCCATTCCTCAGTTGATATACATTTGAGCTATTTCTACTTTTTTGAGCTTCTTCTACTATTGCAAATGATACTGCTGTGAACATGCATGTAGAGGATTTTGTGTAAATTTTTATTCTCACGTCACGGAAGGGGAAACTAAGGCTGGGGCTAAGTAACTTCCCTGAGACCCCATAGCATGAAAGCCTTGGCCCAAAAAAAGCCTCAGTTTGGATCTGGAGGAAGAGGGAGCTCTCAGACACCTCTTCCTTCTTTACCTCTCTAGCTGTTCTTGTGTGGTTGGAGCATCTCCCGACTTCTGGCCACTGGCTGGGGGCCAGAAGCTCAACTTTGTTTTGGGAGGCAGACACTCTGCAGTCCCATCATGTCCCAGAGAGGCTGGGACTCCTGCAGAAGGTACAGGAGAAAGCACCTCTGAGCTCCAGAGCCTCACGTGTGCCGTGTTTGTGGCTGGGCTGTCGACTGTGCTCTGCGGTAGCCCTTGGGCTTGGCCCTGCAGGATTTTACCCCATCCCCGCCCTCGTCTCCATCAAGAGAGATCTCCACCAACCCAGCCTCCTTAGCCTGTTCCCGTGGGTAGCTGGATGTTAAGGATGTTACTCTCTTTAAACTGAGGATAGTTGTGAGAAGTCATATTGTAAAAATATCACACAATACAGACATCTGTGAAGTACATAGAAGAAACAACAAGCCCGTGATCTTGTTCAGGCTCAGTGGTCTCCCCCTGTCTCCAGAAGATGCTTTGCACCTTACCCCTTTCCTGAGTACCTTTCTGCCCTTCTCTGTCTAACTCCCTGCCAGGGCCCAGTATAACTGCTATTGAAGTGGAACTTTCTGGACTTCTGCGATTACTCGGTGAGCTTTCCTGTGACCCTTCCTTTCCAGGTGGCATGAGACAGATGGGGAAAGGCCTGGAAAAGGCTGCTCTAGGGACTGGTGATTAAACACCAGCAAAATCCCTGAAAATCCCTAAAGTGGTTGTCTCTGGAGAAGGGGGTTTGCCAGGAGGCAGTTATCCAGAGCTCCTTTTTGTCTTAAACCTTCTACAGCTAGTTAGCTCTGTCAATGTTGTGCACAGATAACAGGATACAGCCTAATTGTGTGCAGTGATGCATTGAAGCCAGTCCTTGATGACTTGTTTCACTTGCTCTCTGCGTCCCACACCTCCCAGCTTTAGAGACCAAACAGCATTTTAGAGGCTAGCAGCCCCTTTGCTTCTTACGCCAGGATGCCAGCTTCTAGCCCCAGCCCCTGAATACATGCTGAGGTGCTGGAGTTTGATCTTCTGGAAGGAGTGCTGACTCTTCCCAGCAGGCCCATGTCTAAGTTTTCATTTTCATGTTTCAGAAAAATCTGTTTTCTCTATCAGTTCAGTTCAGTTGCTCAGTCATGTCCAACTCTTTGCAACTCCATGGACTGCAGTCTCTCCCTGTCCATCACCAACTCCTGGAGCCTATTCAAACTCATATCCATTGAGTCAGTGATGCCATCCAACCATCTCATCCTCTGTCGTTCTCTTCTCCTCATGCCTTCAATCTTTCCCAGCATCAGGGTCTTTTCAGCTCTTCGCATCAGGTGGCCAAAGTATTGGAGTTTCAGCTTCAGCATCAGTCCTTCCAATGAATATTCAGGACTGATCTCCTTTAGGGTGGACTGGTTTGATCTCCTTGCAGTCCAAGGGACTCTCAAGAGTCTTCTCCAGCACCACAGTTCAAAAGCATCAATTCTTCGGTGCTCAGCTTTCTTTATAGTCCAACTCTCATATCCATACATGACTACTGGGCAAACCATAGCTTTGACTAGATGGACCTTTGTTGGTAAAGTAACGCCTGCTTTTTAATATAGTTTTCTCTATACCAGCCTCCTGAATGAGAGTCTCCTACCACCGAGGGCCTCTGGTCTGAGTTCCTCACATCATCCCATGTGTTGTTCTGCTAAACTGAGCTCTTTACATTGCAGCTGGGGTCACATTGCAGCTCTGGGGCCACATTGCAGCTCTTCTGTTTAGCCCCTGTTTCTACATTGATGCCTGGAGGAGGAAATGGCAACCCACTCCGGTATTCTTGCCTGGAGAATCCCATGGACAGAGGATCCTGGCAGGTTTCAGTCCATGGGGTCACAAAGAGTCAGACACAATTGGGCGACTAACACACACTCTACAATGATGAAATGAGAATGAACTTAATACTACCTTCTTCATGGGGTTGTTGTGAAGATTAAAATTGACAAAGTGTGTCAACTGTTTAAAGTCTCAAGCATATAGGTGTGCCACATAAGGGTAAGCTATTATTACATTACCTTTGGGTTTTGTTTTTTTTTTTGACCATACCATGATGCATGTGGAATCTTAGTTCTGTGACCAGGATTTGTACCTATGCCTCCTGCAATGGAAGTCTTAACCACTGGACCACCAGGGAAGTCCCTGTGTTACCTTTTTTAGGACTATCTTCTGACCATGGTAGAAGGAGAGAGCGTGGTGTGGTGTACTCGGATGTGATGTAGTGTTGTGGAAAGACCACAGGCTTTTGGAGTTGGGTTTCTTGGTTCAAATCCCAGCTCTCCACTCATGGGCCTAGGTGACTTGAACCTCAGATCCCTCTGTTATAGTACATGTTCCAGTATGTTCTTAGGCACGAACAAATCTGAAACACTTGGCTACAGCTTGCAGCCTTTCCTCTTTGACAGGAGCACTGGCCAAAGGTCTTTGTTCAGTAGACTCATAGAGTCACAGAATGTCCAGCCTGGTTGAGACTCCCCAGATCCCATGGTCTAAACCCTCACTGACAGAAGAGAAAACAAGGCCCCTGGAGAAGTGGGTGATTCTCAAACTCTAGTTGGAGAGCTTGTTAAAACGCAGATGGGGCTTCCCTATGTGGCTCAGTGGTAAAGAATCCACCTACCAATGCAGGAGACATAGGTTTGATCCCATATCTGGGAAGATTCCACATGCGGCCGAGCAGCTAAGCTCGTGCCCTGCACCTGTTGAGCCCATGCTCTAGAGCTTGGGAGCCACAACTACTGAGCCTGTGCACCGCAGTTACTGAAGCCTGCGTGCCCTAGAGCCTGTGCTCTGCCCCAAGAGAAGCCACCTCAATGAGAAGCTGGCGCACTGCAAGGGGAGAGTAGCCCCCACTTGCCGCAACTAGAGTAAGGACCCAGCACAACCAAAAATAAATTAAGAAACCGCCAGTAGGCGATCAGCGATAACAATAATAATAGTAAATAAACGTCTTAAAATACACACACACACACACATAGATGGCTGGGCCCTGCCTTGAGAGCTTCTGATTCTGTAGGTCTGGAATGGGGACTGAGAATGTGCATTCACAATGGATTCTGGCGAGATGCTGTGGTCTAGGGGCCCTGCTTTGAGAACCACTGCATCGGACTAGTCCTTGCTACTGAGAGTGGTCCTTGGACCTGCCTCGGAGAAATACAGGACCTCAGGTCCCGACACAGACCTCACCGTCGGCCGCCTTATCCTAACAGGAACCCTGGGTAATCTGTTAGCACGGTAAAGTTGAGAGGTGACGGTGTAGTGCAGAGTTCTCTACCCTGGCTGTGAGTTAGGATCACCAGGGGAGCTTGAGAACCCCTGATCCCCAAGCCCCAGCTCACACTGTTTAAGTTAAAATCTCTGCAAATGAGATTAAGGTATTGAGAGTCTGTAAAGCTCCCCTGGTGACTGGCTCAGTGTGTCACCAAGTCTGACAACCACCAGCTAGATTTCACAATGGCAGCCATGAGGGGTCTCAGAGTTGATCAGCTCCAACCTTGGCATTTACCTGAGACGCACACCATGGGCATAAGAACCAAGGGTCTTGCCTGGGGTCCCAGAGCCAATTTAGTGACACATCCAAGCACTGGATAAT
Organism: Antilocapra americana; assembly: GCA_007570785.1. Taxonomy (NCBI): domain Eukaryota; kingdom Metazoa; phylum Chordata; class Mammalia; order Artiodactyla; family Antilocapridae; genus Antilocapra; species Antilocapra americana. The sequence continues at coordinate 356,582 of ML663567.1, forward strand.
TCTTTCACCAGACCTTTCAACTCTAAGCCTCCTTGATATAGCTCCATGGTAACTGTAATATACCAATGTCCATAGCAATCCAGTGTAAATCTTGTAAGATCTGTCTGCTCATTGGAGCTCCAAATCTCTTGTTGTGTTTCAGAGCAGCTGACCATTCTGAGTGACAGTTACATATCCTGGGGAGGCTGTGTACATAGCGATGCACTAGCTCAGGGCCGGCTATGCCACTTACTAACCAAGGCTGCAGGCATGTGTCTCAGATTCTTCTTCTGAAAACAGAGATGGTGGTAATAGTTCCCATCTCATGGAGCTGTTGTGAGGATTGAGTTAATATGGGACATGGAGCAGAGGAAGGGGAGAGTGGGACGAATTGGGAGATTGGGACTGGTATGTGTACCCTACCATGTGTAAAATAGCTAGTGGAAAGCTGCTGTATACCACGGGGTGCTCATCGTCAGTGCTCTGTGATGACCCAGATGGGTAGGATGGGGCTGAGGAGGGAGGTCCAAGAGGCAGGGGATATATGTATACATATAGCTGATTCAAATCATTGTGCAGCAGAGACTAACAACTTTATAAAGCAATTATATGCCAATAAAAATAATAATAGAAAGTAAAATGAGATGAAGTACTGAAAAAAAAAATGAGTAGATAGAAACAACAACCCCCTCCCCCAAATAGTTAGTATAATACCACTTAACCATAAAAGAGGATGAAATTTTGTCATTTGCAACATGGATGGTCTTGAAGAGTATTGTGCTTTGTGAAATAAGTCAGAGAAAGACATACTTTTGTATGATATTGCTTATATGTGGAATCTGAAAAAAATCAATAAAATAAACTAATGAATATATGAACTTCCCTGATAGCTCAGTAGAGCATCTGCTTGCAATGCAGGAGACCTCAGTTCAATTCCTGGATTGGGAAGATCCACTGGAGAAGGGATAGGCTACCCACTCCAGTATTCTTGGGCTTCCCTTGTGCCTCAGAGGGTAAAGAATCCACCTGCAATGCAGGCGACCCAGGTTCGATCCCTGGGTTGAGAAGATCCCCTGGAGAAGGGAAAGGCTACCCACTCCAGTATTATGGCCTGGAGAATTCCATGGACTGTATAGTCCATGGGGTCACAGAATTGGACACGACTGAGCGACTTTCACTTTCTTTTTTTCAATGCATATAACACCACCAAATAAACCAGATTTACAGATATAGAGAACAAATTAGTGGTTACCAGTGGAGAATGGGAAGCTGGGAAGGACAAGATAGGGGAGGTGAATTAGGAGGTACAAACTAGCTCTTTGCCGTATCTACTGCGAGAATGAAGACCATTCGCAGCAATCATACATCCTAGAAAATGTCGACATTACCTTGAAGGGACGGACAGTTATTGTGAAGGGCCCCAGAGGCACCCTGCCGAGGGACTTCAATCACATCAATGTAGAACTCAGTCTCCTTGAAAAGAAAAAGAAGAGGCTCTGTGTTGACAAATGGTGGGGGAACAGAAAGGAACTGGTCACTGTTCGCACGATCTGTAGTCATGCACAGAACATGATCAAGGGTGTTACACTGGGCTTCCGTTACAAGATGAGATCGGTGTATGCCCACTTCCCCATCGACGTTGTTATTCAGGAGAATGGTTCTCTTGTGGAAATCTGAAATTTTTTGGGTGAAAAATACATATGCAGGGTTCGAATGAGGCCAGGGGTTGCCTGTTCAGTATCTCAAGCCCAGAAAGATGAGTTGATTCTCGAAGGAAATGACATTGAACTTGTGTCAAATTCAGCTGCTTTGATTCAGCAAGCCACCACAGTTAAAAACAAGGATATCAGAAAATTTTTGGATGGTATCTATGTTTCTGAAAAAGGAACAGTTCAGCAGGCTGATGAATAAGATCTCAGTGACGCCGCTACAGAAACGACAAGATAGCAGATGGTTCTATGGACTCAGTTGTGATATTTTAAAGAGACAATAAAAACTCTTGATTTGAAAAAAAAAAACAAAAACAAAAGGTACAGACTACTATGGATGAAATAAATAAAGCTACAAGGATATATTGTATAGCACAGGGAATATAGCCAATACTTTATAAATACAGACAGAATATAACCTTTGAAAATTCTGAATCACTATGTTGTACACTTGAAACATAAAATATTGTACATCAACTGAAACTCAATAAAAGATAAAAAAATTTAAAGGTAGTATGATAATGCTAAGTGGCTTGCATGTAGGAAGCCCTTTATGAATGTTAATTATTGTTTAATTAACTGGGTGACCTTGAATAAGTCATGCAACCTTGAGCGATCCAGTCTTTAACTTCTCTGTGACTCAGCTTCTTCCTCTGTTAAATGGGGGCAAGTATAGAACTGACCTTACAGAGTACTTGTGAGGAGTAGATGAGATTGTAGGTCTGAGGCCCTGAGAAGTTTCGGACATTCGGCTGGTGTCAGTGAGTGGTGGCTGTGGTCATGTTCACAGCCTGAAAGCCTGCACAGGGGTCAGTTCTGGCTTCGGCAGGGTCTGAGCTGGGCCAGTCCTGACTCTGAAGGGAGCATTAAAAAACATGGGGATTGAGGTTTCCGGCTGTTTTGCTTGGAGCAAAGCTTATCATGTCCTTCGTCCTCATGTATATAAAGCATTGTCACTTGGGGGCGGACAGCTATATGTAATCCAAGAAGGCGGAAGGACCACTAGGAAGTGGCAGGCTAACCGTTACCATACAGTTCATGAAAGAAGTCTCTAACAGTTAAAACCATTCTGTGAAAGGGAGGTGAGTGCCCCATCATCAGAGGCGTTCAAGAAGAACTCTGTACCCTCTTGTGGAGACAGTAGGAGAATTTCAGGTCTGAGGTGGGAGGCTGCGTTACTCAGTATTTCCCAAGTTTGCTTATTGGTAACAGTCACCTAGGAATACTTGTTAAAAAACAAATTCCTGACTTTCTAGACCCATTGAGACAGAATCTCAAGGGTAGGTTCCTAGGACCCACCTCTCCAAATGGGAAGTTTGGAAAACATGGGTTAAATGACCTTCAACCTTCTAATCCTGAAAAAAATTTCTATGAAAAAAGACTTTGTGAAAAGAGGTATTTTTTGAAAAAAGATATCCTGGATGGGACTGGTCACACTGGTGGCAGTCTTCCTTCTACAGCCTGGGGAGTCTTGTTTCTTGATTGGGCTGAGGAGCCCACGCATCTGCCAGCCTGAGTCCCTGACACTTTGTCCTCAGGCCCTGTGGCTTGGTTACCCTCTCTGCTCCCACTATGGGGTCCTGTCACCAGGCCCACGTCTCAGCAGGGACTGAGCTGGGTCAGTTCTGAGTTTCTGAGGAACAATACAAGCCTGACTCAGCCCTCCTGATTTCCTGCAGTGTTCTGTGTACTGCCAGGATTTTGCTTGTTTTGCCCACCAGTTACTTTTCACCAGACATTCATTAGAATTTACAGGATAACCACTAATGAAGGACCCACGCATTTTGAATTTAAAAGGTTCTTTATTAACACAAAACGCTATCCTAATTAGAGATTTGGAGACATGCAGTTTGACTTTCTTGCAATGATAGTTATAATTATGAGGACAATTATGCCTTGTGCTTATTACAGTGCCTCCCGCCTAAAGGCCTCAGTTCTCTACTGTAGTTCAGGCACTGTGACAAGGGCACTGAGAAAAGTCAGGCCTGAATCCAGCTGCCATTCAGATGTTGATGGAGGACCCCATTGTTAGTATTCCCAAGCCCATGATGGGGTCTGTGGCATTGTATGCATCACTAAGGAGCCTGAAATGTTTTGAGACTGGAACCTTCCTATCTCAGGAGCTCTAGGAAGTTACAGGAGGAGGTGGGGCTCAGAGGTCGAGCCCCAGAAGAATGACGGTCTTTGCTCATACCGTGGCTCACACTGGGTTGCCTTCCCAACTCCCCCATCCCCTGTAATTCTAGTAATCTCTCATCCGTCAGCGTGCGGCTGAATTTAGGGTGCCAGTTGTCCTGAGTTGTCTGGGATTAAGGAGGGGTCCACCAGGCTGTCAGGCTTTTGGTACTAAAATTGGGAACATCCTGGGCAAACTAAGATAGGACAGGAATTTTTGCACTCCAGTTCTTTGTACTCCACGTCATCTCCCTGAAATGACCTTGGACAATTCACCTATCACTACAGACCTCATTTTCCACCTGTGAGGGTAATTTAGGGTTGTTATGGGAATGTAACGAGTAAATACATAAAAAGGGCCTACTACTGTGCCTGGCATATAGTTAGTACAAGTACCTCTACTTGTTTTCTTTTGGTTGAAAGAGACCTTTGAGATCACCTGGCCTCCATCTGGTTTAGGAGTCCTCTGGGTGGTAACCCTGCCTAATCTCCCCATGATGTTGCATTCACTTCCTCACCTGGAGCCTTTTCCATATGACTGCTGAACTAGCCCCCATCCTGTCAGTTCTGAGGGCTCACAGACAATGGGACTCTTGGTGACCTCCTGTGCCTCCTGGAGGACGACTCGCCTGCCTCCAGGCTGGGTCTTCTTTTCCCTGGTCCTCCTCCCTTAGTGGGACTTGGCCCCCAGCTATATCCTGGCTGTGTTTTCTGGAAGTCATGCTGTGTGCCCCTGTGAACACTGAACTTGACTCAACCCAGGGGCTTGTCTCTACCTCACACAGGCATAGTAGGTATAAAGGGTGCCCATCCTTTGAATTAGACCTGGAGAAGAAGTTCCTGAGGACTGAAGGCTCGTGAAGAAGCCTGCGAGGCTTCTATCCCTAGACTGTGGGTGCTAAACTGGAAAGGCCTACAGGAGTTTGTAGCCAAGGCCCTGGTTTCCCACTGAGCTGCTCAGCAGGGACTCCCGTTTCTCTGGCCTAGAAGCAGACACCTGGACACACCCTTGACTCAGCAGGGCAGGAGAGCAAAATGGTTAGGACCCCTGGCTACCTGATCAAGCTGCATCAAAATCTTACATTACTTTTAGCTGAATGACCTTGGGCAAGTCACTCGTAGATTCTTCACGTGCACAGAGAGGATAGGTCTGCCAGCCTAGCTTATATGAAGTAGTGAGTACTACTATTTATGGTTAATATCCTCACCCCCAGGGAATGGACATGAGGTGTTTTGCACCTTCTGTACAGATGGCAAGGTGACCAGGCAAGGCTGCGACTTGCTCCCACATGTCTGGGTACCTGGGTCTCCATAGTCTTGTCCCAGTGACCATGGAGAGCTATGCCCGAGATCACAGGCCTCTCCTCCCCACAGGGGAGGGGCCTTCATGGGCCGTGTTAGTGGCTGGTGACATGGCCTGGAGGGGGTGTTTGCATCACATCCCAGCAGGGCTCTTTGCAGGTATCCTTGGGGGCCTGTACCAGCAAAGGCAACTAGCCTGTTCTGAGCAGGAGCATCGTGGTGCACCCTCCTACCTGTGCACCAAAGGACGGAGGGAAACAGACAGAGTCCCCAGGAACAAAATAATCGTAGGGAAGCCACAGGGCACACTGCGGAACGGTGCCTGGCACACAGTAGGGCCTGGATAGCTATTTGCAGAGGATAAATGAAAGCAGGTGTGGACGCATCCGGTCCCTTAGCACCCCTCTGGTGCCGGGCCTTATGCTTCTGTGACTGTATGTGGGCAAGTGAAGCTGTGGAGGCCGCGTGCTGCTTGCACTGGGGAGTGGAGAGTGGGGTGGTGTACGGTGGGATGGCCTGTGGACAGCCCAGGTGGGAGGAACGAGGCTGTGGGTTGGGCGTTTCATCTTCTTGGGAAGACAGTTGCTTTGAGCATCCTTGGGAATAAGTTGAGTGGCTTTGTGGCTTTTCTGCCTTCATTGATAACACTTTCTGTCCCCACTTAGGAGAGCAGGGTGCCGTGTACATTTCTTCAAGTAGTACTTGAGTCCTGAAAGCTCCATCTCATAACTTCCACTTCAGTCCAGGACAGAGAGCTATTGTCTTTTTTTCATGGGTCTGCCTTCTCTGTTTCTCGGATTAAAGAGCTGGCTGGCTTCAGTTTATCCTTGAATATGCCAGGTTAGTTTTTCCAAAAAAAGTTATTTTTATGATGCATTTATTTGTCAGTTTTAAAGGTAGAGTATCACTGGATAAACTGAAAATATTTTTACGCAAATAAATAGTGGTACTTATTTTATATGAAATAAACAGCAGGACTATGAATAGTAATAAATTGCTCTAATCCTTTATAATAACTATTTAACAGTCTGCTTATTTTTTCTTTCAGTCTTCTTTCCCAGGCATGTATACTTTTGTACATAATTGAAATTACAGTGTGCATATAGTTTTTGTATTCTGTTTTTAAAAAAACACCTAAATGCTGTAACTTGAACTATTAAACAAGAAAAACAGTGAACAGATATAGGTTGATAATATTTAGGGAGCTCTGCTAACACCTGGAGAGGGTGTGAGGCATGTGGAATGCCAGAACTCCAAGTAGAAAAACAGCCAGAGACCCAAGCAAGATATTCCATCAAGGAAATAAAAATGGTTAATTAATCATAAAAGGTAACCAGTCTCATTATGACAGCAAAGGATATAATTTCCACTGATCATATTAGCAAAGACTTTTTGATGATCCTCTTGTTTGTTGGCCAGGATATATGTAAATGTGTAAATATTCTGGAAAGCAGTTTGATAGCACATAACAGGGGCCATATATTTGTTTACTAATTATATTTTCTCCCTGGTGAATGTCTATCATCTGGTGGATTAATTTCTTAAATTGAGTTATATTGAGTATTTAAAATAATCAAGATAACAACTTATTCTATTTATAGATCCTCTTTCACAATCTGTTGCTTGCCTTATCTTCTTTTAAGCATCCAGATGTGTTATATTTTTTTATAGTTAGGTTTGTTGATCTGTTCCTTTGTATTTCTTCATGGCTCCTCTGTTGGAAAAGTCATCCTCAATTAAGGGGCTGTATAAATGTTAAAGTCTGTTGATTTCTGATATTTTGGTTTGATTTAAAAAAATATTTAAAATGTAATTCTATCTAGAGTTTTATTTTCTTAGGTTAAGAATCTCTTTCTCACTCTTATTTTCCCAGAAATGTTCATTGGCTATTCTGACATCAGTTATTAGCCCTTTTCTTCCCTAATTTATTTGTGAGGCCTCATTTAGCACTTATTAGATTATGACAGAGATCAAATTGCCGACATCCGCTGGATCATCGAGAAGGCAAGAGAGTTTCAGAAAAACGTCTATTTCTGCTTTATTGACTATGCTAAAGCCTTTTACTGTGTGAATCACATAAACTGTGGAAAATTCTTGAGAGAGATGGGAATACCAGACCATCTGACCTGTCTCTTGAGAAATCTGTATGCAGGTCAGGAAGCAACAGTTAGAATTGGACATGGAACAACAGACTGGTTCCACATTGGGAAAGGAGTACGTCAAGGGTGTATATTGTCACCCCGCTTATTTAACTTATATGCAGAGTACATCATGAGAAATGCTGGGCTGGAAGAAGCACAAGCTGGAATCAAGATTGCTGGGAAAAGTATCAATAACCTCAGATATGCAAACGACACCACTCATGGCAGAAAAACTAAAAGAGCCTCTTGATGGAGGTGAAAGAGCAGAGTGGAAAAGTTGGCTTTAAGCTCAACATTCAGAAAACTAAGATCATGGCATCTGGTCCCATCACTTCATGGGAAATAGATGGGGAAACAGTGAAAACAGTGGCTGACTTTATTTTGGGGGGCTCCAAAATCACTTCAGATGGTGACTGCAGCCATGAAATTAAAAGATGCTTACTCCTTGGAAAGAAAGTTATGACCAACCTAGACAGCATATTAAAAAGCAGAGACATTACTTTGCCAACAAAGGTCCGTCTCGTCAAGGCTATGGTTTTTCCAGTAGTCATGTATGGATGTGAGAGTTGGATGGTGAAGAAAGCTGAGTGACAAAGAATTGATGTTTTGAAAGTGTGGTGTTGGAGAAGACTCTTGAGAGTCCCTTGGACTGCAAGAAGATCCAACTAGTCCATCCTAAAGGAGATCAGTCCTGAGTGTTCATTGGAAGGACTGATGTTGAAGCTGAAACTCCAATACTTTGGCCACCTCATGCAAAGAGCTGACTCATTGGAAAAGACCCTGATGCTGGGAAAGATTGAGGGCAGAAGGAGAAGGGGTCGACAGAGGATGAGATGGCTGGATGGCATCACCGACTCACTGGACATGAGTTTGGGTGGACTCTGGGAGTTGGTGATGGACAGGAAGGCCTGGCATGCTGTGGCCCATGGGGTCACAAAGAGTCAGACGTAACTGAGTGACTGAACTGAACTGAACTGAATTTAGGGGCTGTATGTATTTTCTGGACTGTAGATTTTCTTTACATGATCTCTTTTCCTATTACCCTCTGTTTTAATCCCTGCAGCCTTATAAAATTGGTTATCTACCTACTTTCTTCACTTTTAAAGAGTCTTGCTTGCTTATTCCCTAGTTGAAATTTAAAACCATTTCATCAAGTTAAAAAAAAAAAACTTTTTGGGATTTGAGTCAGAATTGCATTAAACAATCTATAATTTAACTTCTTAAAAAAAATCACCATTATTACAGTATTTTGACTTGTTGTCAATGAATGTTATGTATCTTCAATGTACAAACCCATTTTTTAAAATATATTTGTGAACTTTCCTACTTTTCTTAATATTGGTCAGATGCATTTTCCATTATGATTAGCTCTATATTTTGTTTTATTATTAAAAAATTTTTTATTTTTCTGTATTTTTGAGTTCAATATTTTATATTATATTGCTGTTTGGTATAGGATCCTTAAAACTATATTTATTGTAGGCATATAGGGATATTATGGAACTTTGCATGTTTAGTTTGTGTAGATCTTTTTAATTTGTGTACCTTGTCAGATGACCGCTTTGTTGAGATTATGCAGTCATTTTCTATACACATAATCATTTTATCTGTTTCTGATGTTTATGCTTTCTATGTCTTTGGCCAGAATGTCTATGACCATATTTAGGGATATTGATGATGGAAGGCATCCTTATTTTGCTCTTTGTTTTAAAGTGAAAGCTTCTGACACTATCCTTGATGTTGTTTCCAGCAGGTCTGAGATCCATTGATTTTATCCACAGGGGCTGTTATGATTTATAACCACAACAAGAAACCTTTCTAGACCTTTGAGCATCTGGCAGAAAGCGCTAGGGGGCTTATGGTTTGGCAGGTTTGCTTTTTCTAGAATCCTCAGCTTGCCCTAGATTTGGAGCCTGCAGGGCTGATTCAGTCCTCCGTCTCTTTTTACTGGAAGTCTGACCTCTGGGCGTTCGCTCCTCCCCGTAAGACTTTGCGCTCTCTTCTGCAAACCCCATCCTGCTGATTTAAGAGCAGGTTCCTGACGTCGGACAGCAGCCAGGCTGGAGTCACCTAGCATAGCCCTGAACCAGAGCAAACAGTAAAAGCACTTTTTTTTTTTTTTTGACTGAGCCTCGAGACTTGCGGGATTCTTAGTTCCTTGACCAGGAATTGAATCTGGGCCCCCTGCAGTGAAAGTGCAGAAGCTCAACCACTGGACTGCCAGGGGAATCCCTAAAGACATTTCTTAATGGGATGTCCTACCTCTCTGGCCCCTCGGTCTTTTGGATTTTGCCCTTACCCCCCATCTGTCCCCTTTCTTTCCTCAGACCAGCTCAGTGAGGTCCCCAGTAACTCTGTCCTGCCTGCCTGGTCCACCTCTGCTGGTAATGTGCTCTGGGGGGGTCTTCCTACTCCACTGGGAGAGTAGATGCAAAACGAGGTTAATACAGTGCAGGTGAAGAGGTCTCTTTCACACCAAATGAGACTAGGGGACTGGAGCTTAGGGTTGTCAGAGAAGGCTTTGTGGAGGAGGTGACATTTGAGCTGCTATTAGAGTCAGAGTAGAAATTCTGTGAGGCAGATAAGGGTGAAGGGCTTCAGTTTTGATTATTTCTATAGATTTTGCATTATTGCTGCTGTTCAGAATAGGACTTTGTTCTTTCTTCTTTCCTCCTTCCCTCCTTCCCTCCCTTTCTTCCTGTCTTCTCCTCTTTAATATACTTAATAATATTTAAAATATGAATTAAAAAAATTTTATTGGAGTATAGTTGATTTATAATGTTGTATTAGTTTCTGCTGTACTGCAAAGTGAGTCAGTTATGCATGAACACATATCCACTCGTTTTTGGATTCTTTCCCCATATAAGCCCTTCTGAGTACTGAGTAGAATTCCCTGCACTGTTCAGTAGGTCCTTATTAATTATCTATTTTACATATACTAGTGTGTTTATGTCAATCGCAATCTCCATTTATTCCTCTTCCCCACGCCCCTCACCCCGTAACCATAAGATTATTTTCTACATCTGTGACTCTATTTCTATTTTGTAAATAAGTCTATTTGTACCATTTTTTTCCGATTCCACATATAAGTGATATCATGCTCTTATATAACTGAGAAAGATTTGTTCTGTCTGACTTTCTTTGCAGAATTGGATTTTTAAAAACTATATTTTGTTATTGGCATATAGGAGTGCTATTGAATTTTGTGTGTTAATTTTGGTACAAGTTTCAAAGGCTTAGAGGCCTGGGGAAGCCTGGCCTCTTGAGGGAAAAGACCACAGTTTGCTGAGAGGTGGATCAGTGCTGACTGAGTCAGTGCGTGCTCCTCTTGGCGGGGGGCAATCACCAGTAATGCGGGCATCCAGAAAGACTTCTAGAAGAGGTGGGGTGGGACCTGGCCTAGAAGCATGGAGAGGTGTGGGTAGGATGCGAAGGGGAGGGCAAAGTAGAAGGTGAGTAGGGAAACATTTGTAGTAGCCCCACTATCTACCTGCTAGGCACTTGGTTAGTATATTGAGTACTTTATTAAAATATAATTTTATTTCTTTTTGGCTGTGCTGGGTCTTCACTGCTTCAAAGGGCTTTTCCCTAGGTGCGGTGAGGGGGGTCTTCTCTGCAGCTGCAGTGCACAGGCCTCTTTGTGGTGCTTCCCCTGTTGCTGAGCGCAGGCTCTGGGCTGCACCAGCTTCAGGACTTGTGGCACGTGCGTGGGCTCAGTAGTTACCGCTCCCGGGCTCTAGAGCACAGTCTCGAGTTGTGGTGCACAGGCTTAGTTGCTCTATGGCAGGCGGGATCTATCGGGTCAGGGATGGAACTTGTGTCTCCTGTGTTGGCAGATAAATTCTTTACCACTGAGCCACCAGGAAAGCCCCACTGAGTACTTTTTATTATATTTACTTTTCCCGACATAGGTAGACAATGATGCCCCATTTTAAAGTTGAGAAAACTGAGGCTCAGCAAAGGTAAGGGACTTAGAGGAGCTGGACAGCTAATTCTGAGCCTCCATGCTTTCAATGTCTCTCTGCTGCCGTATATATGAAACAGCTTTATTGAGATATAATTCACATACCATATAGCCCATCCATTTAGGGTGTACAGGTCAGTGGTTTGAGTATATTCAGTATGCCACTATCACCACATTCAACTGTAGAGCATTTGCATTACCCCTGCAAGGAAACCCCTCACCTCTCAGTACCCCCAGCCCTGGGGAACCGATAACGTACATCCTGTCTTTACATTTGCCTCGTCTGGACCTTTCATATAAATGGCCTCATACAGCATGATGTCCTTGGTGATTGGCTTCTTTCACTTACCATAGTGTTTTTAAGGCCGGTCTATGGCTTAATGGTAAAGAATCCTTCTGCCAACCAGGAGATGCGGGTTCGACCCCTGGATCAGGAATATCACTGGAGAAGGAAATGGCAACCCACTCCAGTATGCTTGCCTGGAGAACTCCCTGGACAGACGAGCCTGGCAGGCTACAGTCCATGGAGTCGCAGAGAGTTAGACACGACTTAGCGACTAAACAACATGTTGTAGTATACATTGGTATTTTATTCCTTTCTGTTGCCAAACAAAATGAATATACCACATTTTATCTATTCATCTGTGCATGGACACATGACTTGCTTCCATTTTTTGGCTATTATGAATAATGCAGAGGATGAGATGTTTAGATAGTATCACTGACTTAATGGATATGCTGCTGCTGCTGCTAAGTCACTTCAGTCGTGTCCGACTCTTTGTGACCTCACAGACTGCAGCCCCCAAGGCTCCTCCGTCCATGGGATTTTCCAGGCAAGAGTACTGGGGTGGGGTGCCATTGCTTTCTCCCAGTGGACATGAGTTTGAGCAAACTGTTAGTGAAGGACAGGCGAGCCTGGTGTGATGCAGTCCTTGGGGTCACAAAGAGTCAGACATGATTTAGCAACTGGACAACAACAACATGAGTAATGCTGCTATGAATATGTATACTGTCTTGTGTGGACACGTGTTTTCATCTTTCCCAGATATACACCCAGGAGTGGAATTGCTGGGTCATGTGCTAACTAGGTTTAACCATTCAAAGAACTACCAGACTATTCTTCAGAGAGGCTTCCTTGCTGCCTCTTGGACAGACCTATCTTCGGAGTGACAGGACAGGGAAGAAGGTCAAACCACAAAGTCTATGTGAATTGCCTCTTTTCAAAGAAGTAGACTGTTAGCAGTTCAGTTCAGTTCAGTCGCTGAGTCATGTCCGACTCTTTGCGACCCCATGAACCGCAGCACACCAGGCCTCCCTGTCCATCACCAACTCCCAGAGTCCACCCAAACCCATGTTCATCGAGTTGGTGATGCCACCCAGCCATCTCATCTTCTGTTGTCCTCTTTTCCTCCTGCCCCCAATCCTTCCCAGCATCAGGATCTTTTCCAATGAGTCAACTCTTTACATGAGGTGGCCAAAGTATTGGAGTTTCAGTTTCAACATCAGTCCTTCCAATGAACACTCAGGACTGATCTCCTTTAGGATGGACTGGTTGGATCTCCTTGCAGTCCAAGGAACTCTCAAGAGTCTTTTCCAGCACCACACTTCAAAAGCATCAATTCTTTGGCGCTCAGCTTTCTTCACCATCCAACTCTCACATCCATACATGACTACTGGGAAAACCATAGCCTTGACGAGACGGACCTTTGTTGGCAAAGTAATGTCTCTGTTTTTTAATATGCTGCCTAGGTTGGTCAGAACTTTCCTTCCAAGGAGTAAGCATCTTTTAATATCATGGCTGCAGTCACCATCTGCAGTGATATTGGAGCCCCCCCCAAAAAAAGCCTAACACTGTTTCCACTGTTTCCCCATCTATTTCCCATGAAGTGATGGGACCAGATGCCATGATCTTAGTTTTCTGAATGTTGAGCTTTAAGCCGACTTTTTCACTCTCCTCCTTCACTTTCATCAAGAGGCTTTTTAGTTCCTCTTCACTTTCTGCCATAAGGGTGATGTCATCTGCATTTCTGAGGTTATTGATATTTCTCCCAGCAATCTCGACTCCAGCTTGTGCTTCTTCCAGCCCAGCGTTTCTCATGATGTACTCTGCAGACAAGTTAAATAAGCAGGGTGACAATATACAGCTTTAACATACTCCTTTTCCCATTTGGAACCAGCCTGTTGTTCCATGTCCAGTTCTAACTTGCTTCCTGACCTGCATACAAGTTTCTCAAGAGACAGGTCAGATGGTCTGGTATTCCCATTTCTCTTAAGAATTTTCCACACTTTATTGTGATCCACACAGTCAAAGGCTTTAGCATAGTCCATAAAGCAGAAACAGATGTTTTTCTGCAACTCTGTTGTTTTTTCGATGATCCATCGGATGTTGGCAATTTGATCTCTGGTTCTTCTGCCTTTTCTAAAACCACCTTGAGCATCTGGAAGTTCACGGTTCACATATTGCTGAAGTCTGGCTTGGAGAATTTTGAGCATCACTTTACTAGCATGTGAGATGAATGCATTTATGCAGTAGTTCGAGCATTCTTTGGCATTGCCTTTCTTTGGGATTGGAATGAAAACTGACCTTTTCCAGTCCTGTGGCCATTCCTGAGTTTTCCAAATTTGCTGACATATTGAGTGCAACACTTTCACAGCATCATTTTTCAGGATTTGAAATAGCTCAACTGGAATTCATCACCTCCACTAGCTTTGTTCATAGTGATGCTTACTAAGGCCCACTTGACTTCACATTTCAGGATGTCTGTCTGGCTCTGGGTGAGTGATCACACCATGGTGGTTATCTGGGTCATGAAGATCTTTTTTGTATAGTTCTTTTGTGTATTCTTGCCACCTTTTCTTAATATCTTCTGCTTCTGTTAGGTCCATACAATTTCTGTCCTTTATTGTGCCCATCTTTGCATGAAATGTTCCCTTGGTATCTCTAATTTTCTTGACGAGATCTCTAGTCTTTCCCATTCTGTTGTTTTCCTCTATTTCTTTGCATTGATTGCTGAGGAAGGCGTTCTTATCTCTCCCTGCTATTCTTTGGAACTCTGCATTCAGATGGGAATATCTTTCTTTTTCTCCTTTGCTTTTTGCTTCTCTTCTTTTCACAGCTATTTGTAAGGCCTCTTCACACAGCGATTTTGCTTTTTTGGCATTTCTTTTCTATGGGGATCATCTTAATTCCTGTCTCCTGTACAATGTCACGAACTTCTGTCAGGCACTCTGTCTATCAGAGCTAGTCCCTTTAATCTATTTCTCACTTCCACTGTATAATCATAAGGGATTTGATTTAGGTCATTCCTGACTGGTCTAGTGGTTTTCCCTACTTTCTTCAATTTAAGTCTGAATTTGGCAATAAGGAGTTCATGATCTAAGCCACAGTCAGCTCCTGGTCTTTTTTTTTTTTTTTTTGCTGACTGTATAGAGCTTCTCCATCTTTGACTGCAAAGAATATAATCCATCTGATTTCGGTGTTGACCATCTGGTGATGTCCATGTGTAGAGTTTTCTCTTGTGTTGTTGGAAGAGGGTGTTTGCCATGACCACTCCCTTCTCCAGTGGACCACAGTCTGTCAGACCTCTCCACCATGACCCAACCGTCTTGGGTGGCCCCATACAGCATGGCTTAGTTTCATTGAGTTAGACAAGGCTGCGGGCCAGACTGTTATAAGGCACTCTTTAGACTGTGACTTCACCGCTGAGTCTGATGATCCTGGAGGGACGTGAGGGTCCTGCAGGGCCTCAGGCACACAGCCTTGTGGCCTGGACATCAATGTTCTGGCAGAGCTCTGCCTTCTGCATTCTGGCTAGCAGGCTGTGCTATTAGAGAATGTGCTAGAATCAGCCTTAAGTTCAGGGAACTCGATGGGGACAATTGTGGTGAATGGTAATGAAGGCTCTTGGAGGAGAGAGGACAAGGTCTTGAGCCTGGTGCAGGGAAGATGGGTGGGGGAGAAGGGAGGCGGTAGGACAGACAGGTTCAGGGTCTTTGGGGTTGGGGGCAAGTCTGTGGTCAGCTCTCGCTCCTAACTCTGGTCTTTGTCCTTTGCTGCAGACTTGGCCGAGTGCAAGCTGGTTTCCTTCCCCATCGGCATCTACAAGGTCCTGCGAAATGTCGCCGACCAGATTCACCTCATCACGCTGGCCAACAACGAGCTCAAGTCCCTCACCGGCAAGTTCATGACCACGTTCTGCCAGCTCCGAGGTAGGCCAGGGAGGGTGTTCACGCTTCATCCTGAAGGCTTCGCCCCTCTCTGGGGACCGTCACCAGGGCTGGTCCCCTGGTCAGCTAGTCTCAGGAAACAGTTCCCAAGGAGGGCCTTTAAGGGTGGATCCGAGCCCTCCCTGCAGCCTGGACATCTCCCCTTCCTCTAGCTGGCTGTGGATTGGATTGACTCATGGTCAAGGCTGTGGGCCTTGGAATGCATCTTTTGTTTTGAATAGACCAGCAGGATATTTGGGGTCTTGAAGCTCTTGAGTAGTTTTTTCTCAGTAGAGCTGTTAGTGAGCCCCCTTCTGCACCCCCCCCAATCTAGCACTGTTTTCCCGTGTTGCTTTTTCAGTTCAGGAGTGACATGTCAGAGATGTTTTCTCTGCTGTGCACACGCAGAACAAGTGGACTTGGGTGCTTGACAGAGAGATGGGCAGGAGGCTGATAGGTGGGCGTTATAGATGCATATGAAATTTCTCCTCCAGACGGAGGAGCAGGATGCAGTGGCCACTGCATGTCCACTCCCCACTCCTTCATCCTTCTGCGAGTCCCTCATCCTTCTGCAGGAGTTCACTGCTGTTCAGCCCAGTGACCTGTGGGGTAGAGCTGCAGCCTGGGCGCTTGGTGTGTGTTTGTGAAATGGGGGGGTGGGAGGGAGAATTGGGGAGGGCACAGGAGAGATGATTCCTGCCTTCTGGAATTCTCTACCTGATAGGGGCATGAAAGGGGTCTTAGAGTCAAACCAGTATGTAAAATGCTGCTGATGGAATCTGAGGGACCTGAACAGCCTATTTCCTGCAGCTTCCCAGAGGAGGTGTGGACTCTGGCAGAGCCCAGAGAGGAGAGGGAAGCATGAATTGGCAAACCTGGGCCAGGGACAGGAAGCAGCTTGGACAGTGGCTTGGGAGAAAGCTACAGGCGGGACCTGGACTGGGTGCAGACACAAGGGCCAGGAGGAGGGACTGATCTGTGTGGTCGTTTCTGACTGAAGCTCACAAAGCTCATTGCATTTGTGCCTAAAATGTTAAAGTGCTTATGATGGAGGGTGAGTCAAGGAATCCCAGGGCAAGACATGTTTCCCCAGGAGCACCTGTGAACGGTTTTCCCCAGGACCATTTTACCTTCCTTTTCTGGTGGCTGCTTCTTTACACAGGTGAGATGGGTCCTCCCAGCCAGTGGGGCCCTTGGACCAGCAGCCCTCAGCCTGGCTGAAATTAGAATCGATTTGCCTCAGCTTTACCCCAAGACCCATTGAATCAGAATATCTGGGTGTAGGCATCTGTTAAAACCTAAATCAATCGTTCTAAAGTGCTGGCAGCCAAAATTGAGGCCGTAGTTTAGGGATTATAAACGCAAATGCCAAAGAGACTAGCATGTAAGTTATGAGTGACTCAGATTGGTAATGATAAGAAGGAGTGGTAGGGACTGTGGCCAACCAATACCTGCCCTGCTCAGCTTCTGCTAGACGTGCCATGGGATTCTTCTCTTTTTTCAGCCACATCGTGTAGCATGGGGGAACTTAACTCCCCAATTGGGGATCAAACCTGTGCCCCCTGCAGTGAAAGTGTGGAGTCTTAACCACTGGACCATCAGGAAAGTCCTTGGGATTGTTCTGATTATTTTATTCAATTGAAGCTAGAAAGATGGATCTTTATATGAAATTTATCCATTTTTACTTTAATGTGGAAGCCAATAAAACACATTTTGCAAGTTAGACTTAGCCTGTGGGGCCCCAGTTGAGAGAATCTCCCATAAAATATTAGAGCTGTTTCTGCCATCTCATCTCACAGTGGAAAAGGAAGGTCAGGGAAAGAAGCGATGTGTCCAGGGTCTTCTAGCAGGATACTCATGTCACTCAGCCCGCAGCTGGGATTGCCTTTCCAGACCATCTGCATTAGTTAGCTCAAGGGCCTCCTGGAGAGGACTTGACGTTTGGCAGCACCTTGTGGAATGAGTGAGCAGGCCCTCTCCAGGGAACACAGCAGCAAGTGCTAAAGAAACACACTTAGGGTCCCTGTATTTGTGCCTCAGTCGTGAAAATATACTTACCATGATACCTTTCCATCAGTCAGTTGTGAAAATATACTTATCATGATACCCTTCCATCAGAGGTCTGTAGAAGGATGCTGTTTGCCCTCCTTCCTGTGCTCTGGTACTCTTGCCTCCCCCATACCACTTTGGATTACAAAGAGATTACAAAGAGAAGGCCCCGGTGTGCCCAGTGATTGGATTTCACAGGGGCAGCAGTGGACCCAGGGAGGGTGACCAGGAATAGAGGGGCTGGAGCAGAGACTCACCTGGCTCCCACAGTGATGGCTCTGGGTCCCAACCTTTATTCTGCTTTCTCTTTCAAATAGAAAAACCTTTTCCTTTCAGGTATGACCAGGAAGCTTGAATAGGCTTTGCTGGGCTCCTCACCGCCTGCTAACATCCTCTTATGGGTCCTTGACAGAGAAGGTTGGCTGCCTCGGTGTTGGGGAGAGAGCAGCTTGCTTACTCCCTGCCTATGCCTATCAGGTGGTCTCCTGTGGGTACCCTGGGCACTTTCTTCTGCTGGAGTCATGGTCCGTTTGAAGTTGGATGGTCTTTTCTTTTCACTTATTTTTTTTATTTTTTAGCCACATCATGCAGCATGCAGGATCTTAGTTCCCCAATCAGGGATCCAACTTGAGCCCCATATGCTGCCCTCTGCAATGAAAGTGCTATGTCCTAGCCACTGGGCCTCCAGGGAAGTCCCTGGGTCGTCTTTAAATGGTTACATCCCCTTGACATCTTTCACCCAACTTACAGTGGGAAAAGCAAGATCTGAGATGGACAATGGCACAGATTGTATCGTTCCAAAGGGCAAGAAGGCTCTGCCGAGAGTGGGTCCCCAGGTCTGGCTGTGGCTTCTCTGGCCTGTCTCCTCCTCCCATGTTCCCATCTCTCCACTTCCTCCCGATGAACGTCATTCAGGTCTTTTTATTGAGTGTATCCTTAGCCTCCCAGGACAGAGGTGTCCAAGACACACCTGCAGAAATAGACAAAGACCACCCAAATGAGAACCAGCAGAGGCTTTTCATTCAGAGCTTGCTCTAGCCAAGGATTCAGCCACTGTCACTTGCATTTAGCCGGGAGTCAAAGACAGAGAGAGGTGTGGGAAGGCTTTATAGTGGATGAAAGGGAGGAGGCTTCAGGAGTTCCTGAAGGCAGGCTGGGAGCCCAGGGAAGCTGGAGGCAGGCAGGCCAGCCGGCTGCAGGGCGTCCTATGTGATTGCTTAGGATGTACTTCTGGCTGTCTCCCGTTGATCCTAAGTGGGATATTGGGATAAACATTAGGGAAACTCAGTTAGTAATCAAGTTCTGGCCATTTGAAGCCAACTGTTACAGAGAATGTTATTTGGCTTCCTGGATAGTTGATGGAGATGGTAGTCTGACTGCCTACAAGTTTGACTTAACAGAAGGCTAGCTTCCTGGGTGGTTGCTTTATTAACGGGATGATTTCCTGGACAGGATGCTGCAGGTTCTGGGTCTCAGATCTATTTTTGTACTTGGTCTGGCCATTGTCTGTGTGTATATTCAGTCTCACAGCCTGCTTTTCAGCTCAATTCACTGGCTTCTCCTGAGCACCTGTTCTGGGTCTGGCAAGGGCATGAACAAGTGATTAATAACACTGGACCCAAATTCACTGGGTGCTTAGCACCCCCAGCTCCACACTGAAGGTTTTACATGTGTCATCTCATTTCACTGTCATAGTGTATCCCAGGTCATCTGACTTGGTCTGCTCTATATGAATCTTTATCTTCCAGGGAAACTATATATTGGCACTGTCTATAAGGCACATAGCCCAGTTTTCTAGTATTACTAGACTGATTCTCCTTAGTATGATTTAATTGTTTCCAACACAGAGGAGACTTTAAATCTAAATTACCATATCCTGGTGTTATCTATATAAATCCATCCCATAATTGTGGGAGATTTTTCCTCCTTTGTTGAAACTTTGCTTGTTGCTCTGATTGAGCTTGAGTAATAGAAGAAAGCTCAAATTTATGGCCAGAGTCAGAACAGGCATTATTAACTGGCCCGGTGAGGGGATCCCATCCAGTAATATCAATGGAAACCTGAATATGACTATAATTTTTTTTTAAGTAAATTTTCTCAGAGCCAACCAGTTAGAGCCTTGTAGTGAGAAATTTACCAAGGTACCCCAGAACTAGACACAGCTAATTAGCCACAAACCCAACAATTGGATTGATTTCTAAAACTAGCAACTAGCATAGGATCAAGTCTATGATAGAAAAGCATTTGATTTATATGCAAAGGTCTAAGAAGTCAAGAAAACATAAATGATCATACAAATCAGGTCCAGCATCTTGGGCAAGCTGTCTACCTCTGATGTTGTCATCTTCCCATCCTGGTGTAGTGTAATTTCTCCTCTGTTTGAGCATCATTTTAAGGTAAGATCAGGTCAGCTGTCTTCTCTATAGACCAATCCAGTGTAGGGGGCCTTTGGAAGTGGGAATTAATCTAAGAGTCAATTTCCCTTTAGTTTCATTGTGCATGAGCTAGTTAAGAATACCTGATAAAAAAGTCCTTCCATCCAGCTTGGAGACAGTCCCTTAAATTATGTCTTTTTCCAGTCCGGGTTGCAGGTCATGAGGCATCTGATCTTCATCCAAAGATAGATTACTGAGATAAGCTTCAGAAACAAACTTAAGGTGTTATTTAAGAATTCAATTAAATTTTACATTAATATCGCGTAACAGCAAAGACCTATCCAAGAAATGAGTCTTACTAGATGCAGACCTCCATTAACAAATTGGGATTTAACATTTATTGAAACATCTTTTTCTCCCTAAAATTACCCTCATTTTAATCAAATATAACCAAATTAAGGCTAGTTTGTTTGCAAAATAGGTCTGTTTTCACTAACTTTGGCCTGTGGGTTTATATAACCATAGTTGATCACAGACTTTTTATTTTGCTGAAACATTTATAGAGTCTTAGACTGAACTTTTAAAATAAAACAGGCCTGAGAAACTCACACACCAAAGGCTTATCAGAGATTTCGCCTAACAAATCTAGGTGACTTCTTCCCTTTTTAGGGTCTCAAAAATTCCTTGAGATTTTTGTACCTGTTAGTAAGATAACCTTCCTAATTCATTTGATAAACTTACTGGAAACCTAAGAGTTTCCAATTTCTGGAGGAGTCAGATAGAGAGAAAATATAATTGTTTTGTTTATAATTTATAATTTTACCAAATTATTGTCATAATGAGTTTGAGAGCAAGGTTTTCCCTACTCCTGGAAAATGTAAGATTCAAACCCATAATTTTTCAGATAGAAACCATCAAAGTTATAAGCGTATTCGCTGGTTCATTCAGTCCTTTTGTTAACTTTTGTAAAGTCAAGTTTTCCATTAGAATACCAGGACATATCAGAATGTTAAGAAAAGAACTCCATATAATTTCTGGATATCTATATTAGTAATTTTAACCATATATTATAACATGAAAGGATTTATTACTCCTTTGATAATATTTTTCATGTAATTTAACCAACCAAAGAAACACAATTAGTTTAGTATCTCTCTTTGGGATGTTTCAGGGGCCCTCTGAAGTGCTCCAAAGTTAGCTAGAGGTCAAAGGAACTTCAAAAGAATTCGATTCAGGAAGTTTTGTCAAAAAAATCAATTAAAAGGGTTTAAAACATTTGGTCAGATTTAGTCATTGTTGATGGGTGTATCATCTAGCTTGCTGATATGTCAAAATGGACATAATACTGAGGTTCAAGGTCAACTGAAAGTTGACTCCACCTTGGACCTAGTTGGCTTTAAGCAGTTTTCCTATGGCTGTGTCATTCGTATCTAACTAATTGTAATCTAATTTTAGAAAATCCTGATCATACATAACTCTTTTTAGTATTTTTTCATACTTTTTTTTTTTTTTACTCAAAACACACTTCCTACTTTCCTTTAGCAACCAGGAACTAATTTTTATATTAGCATTTTATAGATTGGTGAGCATAAATACCAGTGATAATTTCTAAAACCTTTGCTTTTTTAGAACATTTTAGGCTGGCACCAAACTTTATTCATTTATAGTCCCAAATCTCTTTAGTTTCTCTGTAAAAGGAAATTAGTGTTTAGTAGTAAATGTTTCAAAATCTTTTTTTATTTGGAAATGGCCTAACTATTCAATAGACTTCCAACACTTCGTTTAGCACAACCCTTAGAAATTCAAGTTATGTCAATCTGGAGAGACTATTTTAGACAGATATCCCTAAAGAATAATTATTCTTAATAGAGCTTATGTAAAAGCTCATATCTTATTTATATATTTTTTTAGAAGTTTCTTCACTCGAGATAATTTTCTTGTTGACAAACTTGTAACAGATACGATCATATTTAACTTGTAGTAAACCTAGGTACCATGAAAATACTCTACTTAATGTTAATTACTGTAAGATATGCCTATATTAGATAGGTCAACAAACAAACATTAGTATCAGGTATTTAATACTGAATATTTCCCAGTTCACATGAACCTGGAATTTATTGTTTAATTTAGAATTATTTGATTTGTAAGCGCTTACTGTTAAGTCAATTAAATTGAGCTCATTTACAAATTAATATCAAAAATATTATCCAGAGACAAAGACATACTGAGACATATTTAGACAGACACAATGCAAGATCTAGCTTCATTTTCTAAGTTGTCATGAATTAGATATTACAATATAAAATTTACCAGTTTGTAAAAAATAGTTGGAATAAATAAACATTTTAAAGGCTTTTTCTCATTTTTCCTCAGTCTCAGGAGTTAGAGATGGTCTAGATTAGTGTTCCTGAGAACAGAGCCCTGGTCTCAAGGCACAGGGAAAGAAAGTCAAGTTCTAACAAAATGGCAGCAGGTCTAAACCAAATGGTGGCCAGACAAAGCAAAATGGCCATCAAAAATCACAACACAGAACACAGAGTTAAAACACACACATAGACCTGGTAGTCCTCATCAGACACTCCTTTAAATACAGGAATACAGTCTCTCAGAAAACCTCCTATAGAGATACAGAACTTCAGATCCAAGTACTAGCAGAGTAAATGAAAATATCTCAGATCTTTAAAGATTTCAAAGGGAGGGAAGAAGCCAGGTTCAAAGAAGGGGAAGGAGGCAGGAGAGGAGGGCAAAAGGGGTAGCCTTAGAGACATCTGCCACCTGCAGATACCCAGGCATTATGAGACTTTACCCTGGGCCTCCAGAGAAGGAAGGACAGGAACTCGGCCCTACCAGAAATCAGACCAGAACAGAACCAGAATTCAAGTTTTCTGCCAAGAGGAGGTGATCAGTCTCCAATCCTCAGCTCAGGCTGAGGCCCTTCTACCAGATTCCTATGTCCAGGACCAGGGGACTAGATAAAAGGGGAAGCATAGGAAGGGTTAAGGAGAGGAAAGAGAGAGGGAAGGGGAGAGAGGTCAGTAAAGGCTCTTGTTCTTTACTGGTCAGGGCACTCTGTCCAGTTGTCGGCGTCAGGAGGAGACCAGGGACAAAAAGGTCCCAGTTGTGGCCGCTGGGTCTGGTCCATCAGTGGGCCAGCTGGTCCCTGAGTACCCCGAGTGGTCAGGAGGTCAGTCGCAGCAAAGAAGAGTCTCACCAGAGTCGCCATTTGTTGAAGGAAGGGGACCCTCTTCCAGGTCACAAAACTGGGCTCTTATCTAACCCTCGGAAATGAATTGTCTGAGGAGACACATGTGCTGCCAAAGCAAGAGATTTTATTGGAAAGGGCACCCAGGTGGAGAGCAGGAGGGTAAGGGAACCCCGGAGAACAGCTCTGCCACATGGCTCCCAGTCTCAGGTTTCATGGTGATGGGATTAGTTTCTAGATTGTTTTTAGCCAATCATTCTGACTCAGAATCCTTCCTGGTGGTGCATGCCTTATTCAGCCAAGATGGATGCTAGAGAGAAGGAGTCTGGAAGGTGATTGGACATGTGGTGTCTCCTTTTGACCTTTCCTGAACTCTTCCGGTTGGCGGTGGCTTATTAGTTCCATGTTCCTTACCAGGACCTCCTATCATAAAACAACTCATGCAAATGGTTGCTATGTTTCGAGGCCAGGGTGGGCGGTTTCAGTCAATGTGCTTCCCCTAACAATAGCAGCGACACTTGGGAAGGGTAAGAAAACCAAGAGCTAGACCCGGTCCTTGAGGAGCTCACAGTCTCCCACGGAGGCCGGTGTGTAAGCACAGAACCACTTCATAATGTGAGGGGATGTTTACTCCAAGTCTGAAGCCTCTGGGAAGTCAGTACGCTTTCCATGAGGAAACTGAGGCACAGAGAGCTTAAGGAGCTTGCCCGAGGTCACACAGTGAGAGGATGGGGTCAGGACTGTGGGTCCAGATCCAGAGCTCCTTAATAAACTACTGATGCGAGTAAGGATCTGCATAGTTTTGCAACTTGCCACTTTAGATTTTAGGAACTGGTTCTTGTCCGTTCAGTGAGACCCACATTATCCTTTCCATGGGGGTGGGACAGTTAGCACTTAGTTTAGCACTCAGTTTGGTCTGTCCAAACTGAGAAGAGTTTTCTCCCCCTTCTTTCTGTCCACCAAAGAAGTGGAGGTGGCTTTCAGAAACTTCTCTCCTTTCCCCTCTGTCCCCCACAGGCAGCAACTGTCTCTGTGCGAAGCATCTTCAGTGCTGAGTGTGGGCCATTTGAAGGTCGATCATTGTCCCACCCAACCCGCCGACTCTGCCCTGCAGGAGGGCCCTTACAGGCGGAACAGCAGTTGCTCAGTGATGCCGGGTCCCAGCAGCCAAGGTGCTGATTGATCCTCAGTGGGCAGGTATTTTTAGAGCTGGCACAATCCTTTACCACCAGGCTGAGTGATTACTACAGGCCGGCTACATCTGTCCCTTAATGGAATGGCAGGCCTTGTCTCTCCCCTGGGGTCAGTCTGAGGCCCCTGAATCAGCCCTGACAATTGTCCAGGATAAGGATTGTGCAGAAGTAACGAGAGGAGGTTGGGGAAGGAGAGATCCATCTAGTCGACACCAGAAACCACAGTTCAGAAGGGATAGTAAATAAGGGAATATCAGGCCTGTCTGCTCTCAGGCGGGGGACAGTCTGAGGAGTGGGATAGAGGAATTTCTCCCAGAGCCCCTGTCTGTCCTGAGAGTCCAGGTTGTTTGACTCTGAACCCTGGCACAAGACAGCAGGAAGAAATAAGTGGAGCTCCTTGAATATAGCTCCCTGGGCCAAGAGGGCATTGAGACCCTGGGCATAATTGTGAAAGTCTGATTGATTTTCCTGTAAGCCACGTGTCCCAGCTGCAACCACCTTCTCTTCTTTTATCTTTTGATTCTCGCTTTTAATGTTAGCTTTTCATTTTTTTCCCCCCGCAAAAAGCTCCATCATCTTGTAATTAAGTCTTGTGGATCTCATATCCCTCTAACAGAAACAGTTCCATTTATTGAGTGCTTTTACTTTTCCGAGATTATCCTTTTCAAGTATGGGACTGAGCACACAGTAGGTGCTTAATAAATATCTATATTTTGCTGCACATCCTGCTTTTCACAAGACGCACAACTCATTCTCACAGCCATGCTGTGAATGGGCAGGGAGGACCTTCTCATGGAGTCTGTTCAGGGAGAGGATGGGCCTAAGGACACAAAATGAGTTAGGTCAGCTCCAGGTCCTCTTGGTTTTTAGCCCATCATTCATTCACCACTAAATAAGCAGAGACTTGCTGAGGATCTACTCTGGCGACAGGTGCGGCAGGAATTAGGCACGCAAAACTGGAAGAAGAAGGCCCACTTCTCTTGGGGAAGCTGGCTGGGGTTTGCATCCTAGTTTGGGGGTTGGGAGAGGAGAGTCAGATTAGCTAGGGGAGAGGCTGGGATTCTGTGTGACCTTGGGTAAGTTATTTATCTCTCTGTAAATTGGAGGTAACAGATTATAGTAAAATGAAAGTGATGATTGTGTGTAAAGCCCAGAAAACAAGTGCCTGGAGCAGAGTGCTCCTTAGATGTTAGCCATCATTATTCCTTTTTGTTTCAAGTCCCAGGTCCTGAGAGGCTGGGTATCTGGCATAACAGCTCTTGCCTGGAACCCCCTCCCCCATCCAGTCCCAGTGCTTCAATACTTTGTTAACCCAGCAGGAGCCTGACTCACTGGCTCGGGTTCATACTGCCTTTCTAGTGCAGATCTGGAGCCCCCTTTGAAGATCAGGAATGGAACGCTTTCCCTTCCTTCCCAGTTTCAGCACAGCCCCTCTGATTACCCTAATGCAACCAAGGAGCTGAATGTCAAGGGTGCAAGCCCTGCTTTCCAGCCACGATTCCCTCTGCGCCTTTTGCTTTTCAATGATGCTTCTGAGCTGGTGGGGAGGCTGCTTTTCAGGCAGACTCAGCTCCTCCTTCTGGCAGCTGAGCATCGCCTTAGAGCCTGGAGCTGGAAAAAAAAAAAAAGCCTGGACTTCAGAAAGCAACCTTCCCTGGGGATCGAGAAGCTGGGCAGGGGTGTGATTTTGTAGCCCCAAGTCTCAATCTTGACAGCAGTGATCTCTAGAGGAGGATACACCAAGTGATTATTTGGAAAGCTGCCTTGGCTTTAAGTAAAAAAGCAGGAATCAAAAGAGTACATAGGCTATGATTCCATTTTTGAAAAAATATTTATTTACTTGGGTGCACTGGATCTTAGCTGAGGCATGTGGGATCTTTAGCTATGGCATGGGAACTCTTAGTTACGGTATGTGGGGTCTAGTTCCCTGACCAAGGATTGAACCTGGGCCACCTGCACTGGGAACATGGAGTCTTAGCCACTGGACCACCAGGAAAGTCCTCCTCCATTTGTTTTTTAAAAATATCTACCCATCCATCTATCTATTAGTATGTACATAGAAAAATATAGACTAGTGAATACCAGGCAGCTGTGGTTCTAGGGATGGAAATAGGATTTTCATTTTCTGTGTTCCATATTTTTGTGATGTCTCTATTTTTATAGTGAGCATGCATTGCTTTTTATCAGTAGAAGATGCGTTTAAAGTGAAATAAACTGTATTGGTTATGATACGCCAGTTTTGGATTAAAGTGAAAGTAAAAGTTGCTCAGTTTTGTCTGACTCTTTGCGACCCCATGGACTGTAGCCCACCAGGCTCCTCTGTCTGTGGAATTTTCCAGGCAAGTATATTGGAGTGGGTTGCCATTCGCTGCTCCAGGGCATCTTCCCAACCCAGGGATCAAACCGGGGTCTCCTGCCTTGCAGGTGGATTCTTTACCAGCTGAGCTACCAGGGAAGCCTTAGTTTTGCATCACGAACAAATAATTTTAAATCTCAGTGGCTTCAAACAACAAAATCTTGTATTTGCGGTTGGGATAGCACTGAGTGTCTATGATGGTTATCGGCACTGTTCACACGCCTGAGTGCTAGGCGACTTGCTGCCTTCCATGGTGGTGGAGGACTAGGCCTGAATTTTGAGACGATAACTCAGCACAAATATGGCCCAGGAGAGCTGTGCAAAGAGTGGGGAAAATATTTAAACAATGACAGCAATAATCTCCCCTGATGATAGTAAATTTCAGCAAGAACATCTAATTTTAAGTAGTGCATCTTTCCGAAGCTTCTCCCTGATAAACCAGCTGCAAACGTTGTCCATGGCAGCTAGCCAAGCGACTCTGTGTGTGTATCAGGAGGGTGTAGAGAGACGGTAAGTGGCATGACTACAATTGCAGAACCTAGAGCCACACTGGCCTCAGGTCAGAACCTGGCTCTGCTGTGTCTAATGCCCTGATCTACACAATGCGATCCATTCTGTGCCACTTCAGTGGGTCATCATAAGGATTAAGTTGAGGTGAAACATCATAACATTGAATAGAGGGTGCCGGCATGTGGTGAGTGTTCAAGATGGTTTGCTCTATCGATCATTATGTAATCCATCCCCTGTGCAGTCATATCCCGATCCTGTCTGCTTCTCCCAAGAGGACCTGAGGTATCCAGATAGCGCGTATCAGAAGGATCTGTTGTACCTTTGGGATGGACCACCTAGTGAGCAAATAATCTGTAATTTGATAGGAGTGAAAGTTGCCCTTTTCTAGAATGGGGTTCAACCAGATGGAATCAAGCCAGGAAGTCATGAGGAGAAAAAGAGCTTAGGAAGAAGAACCTGCTGTTCAGAGTGGTTCTTGAGCAAACATCACTGAAACAGGAATGGCTTGTTTGTTTGGCTTGGAGTTTTTCTAAAATTTTTATTTACTTGTTCTTTATTTCTGGCTGTGCTTGGTCTTCCTTCCATGTATGGGCTTTCCCTAGTTGTGGCCAGCGGGGGCTACTCTCTGGGTGCGATACACGGGCTTCTCACTGTGGTGGCTTCTCTCGTTGCAGAGCGTGGGCTCTCGGGCACTTGAGCTTCGGTAGTTGTGGCTCACGGGCTCCAGGGCAGGCTCAGTAGTTGTGGTGTGTGGGCTCAGTTGCCCCGAGGCACATGGAATCTCCCCAGAGAAGGAGTTGAACCCGGGTTGGCAGGCGTATACCTAGCCACTGGACCACCAGGGAAGTCCTAGCTTGGGCTTTTTAATTAACCTCACTGATGAGGGAGCAGTCTTGACCTTCTGACACCTGTTGGTGTTGGAATGTGGGCAATTGACATTGGTTTGTAAAGCTTGGAAGAGCAAGCCTCCCACCCGTCTGTCAGGCTCTGAGCCTGAACAGAAAAGATCCCTGCCCTCCCACTTCTCCCCCAGCCCTGAGAGGAGAGGACGTGATGATGCAAAAGCCTGGGGGTGATGTTCATTGTAGCCATACTTGATGGCAGGGAATTTAAAGAGCCTTTGAGTCATGCATGCAGCAAGACAGAGACATGGAGAAAAGCTATTGAACAGCAAAGAAACAGAGCTGTCAGGCCACACTGCGCTTTCATTAAAACGCTGTCAGTCAGCTTCTCAACTGCGGAGATGCCCCCGGCTGATCCCAGGCACATCTCCCCAGCAGGACTCGCAGACTGCTCTGCAGGGAGGTGTCTCCAGCCTCCCCAGAGGCTCTGCTCCCTGAAGGCTCCACTCAGCCCTGACCTGGTATCAGTGCCTGGATGGACCCCTCCCCGACCCCATTTCCCTGAGGAAATGAGACTGTCATTCCATTCCTCCCTTCCTTCTCTTATCCGTGAATCTCGGGGAACAAGGGGAACATCTGACCGTCAGTTGGGATCCGCCAGGTGTGTGTGCCTTTGGGCAGGTTATTTGACCTCTGTGATCCTCAGTGGTCTCATCCATAAATTGGGAGATATTTGTTGTGAGATTTCATGAACAACTAACACATTGCCTGGGACATAGCACCACTCGTTAAATATTCACACCTGTCTCCGGTCGCCTTGGTCACGTTTATCCCGTGTTTGGTGACCAGTACCAGGACATCCAGGCCATCCCAGTCCTGGCTTCTCTGCCACCTGGAGATATGATCTTGGCAAATTGCTTAACCTCTCTAAGTCACCATTTCTGCTTCCATCAAATGGAACAGAGTAAGACAAATCTTGCAGAGCTGTTCTGAGGATCAAATGAGACAATAAGTATCTGCTCCTGGTGGCATCTGGGACTCATAGTAAGTAACAAAGGGAAAAGGAGCTCTTGTTACCACTTCTTTAGTACTGCACTGGAGTCCAGGAAGATGATGTTGTACGACTTCTCCTATGTTGTGTGAAGATCACCCCAGAGGATGTTCCAGGCAGCCGGGGCCCAGACCTGGGTGTGAGTGCTGGACCTGCAGATCCTTGGCCTGATCATAAAGGGCCTGGATTACCTGGGGGAGGAGACCTTGGGGATCCACTGAAGAATTACAAGCTCAGAGCTGTGCTCATGACGTGAAATAGGTCCCACTGTGCAGCACTGATTGGAAAGGGGCTGGAGGTAAGAGTCCAGGGAGGAGGCTGCCAGTGGTCCAGGTGAGAGGGACTGGGGGGAACCAAATCAAGAGCCTGTTTGAGCTGCAGTAAGGAAAGCCTGTCTGGTCATTCTGGATACCTCAGTGCAAGGATGCTGTGGCCCCTAAACCAGCCTCGGGAAGGACCCCAGATGTGCCATCCTGAGCAGGGGTGAGAGCCTTGCTTTCCAAAGCCAAAAGCAGGGTGCCCAGCTGGAATGATGGGTGGCAGTGGTCAGGGTTACCCCTCCTTTTGCATGAATATGGAATTCGCCCTTTGGGAGGACTTCCTTTGGATATGGGTTTTCTCTTTGCCTTCCTGGCCAGCAGTCACTGTGGTCTCTGGGTTGTTTCCACTTCTCCACTCCTTACTCTTCCTTCCCACCTGCCAGAACTCCGCTTGGAAGGGAACTTCCTGCACCGCCTTCCCAATGAGGTTGGCACCCTGCAGCACCTCAAGGCCATTGACCTGTCCCGGAACCAGTTCCACGACTTCCCCGAGCAGCTTACCACCCTGCCTGCGCTGGAGAACATCAATCTGGAAGAGAATGAGATTGTGGGTGAGTGGACCCAGCCCAGGGCCCTGCCCATCCTCTGTCTGCAGAGCCTGCTCCGAGCTCCCTTGCCTGAGTTGAGGCTCACAGGGCCCTCTGGGGCACAAGGGATGAGGCTCTGGGGGCAGAGTTTCATAGACAAGAGTGCAAGGTTGGGCTTTCTGGTCTGAGATTCCTGAGTACAGGGCACTGAGCCTGGAAAGGTAACTATTATGAGGCCCTGCTGCCAGCCAGGGGCCAGGCTGGACACTTGCTTTCACCTGGCAGGTAGAAGGTCTTGGCTTTTCACACTGTGAGCCCTGAACTAGTTGGGCCACCTTGGACCTCAAGATCTCCTTCTCTTGTCTCCATCTGCCAGCCTTGGCTGCCTCTATGACCCTTCAACTCAGACCTTCTATGTGTTAACTTCTTGCCTGAGTCCCTGGCCCTCCCTCCCTGGCTTCACAGGAGCTCTTTGCCATTATTAAACAGGAGCCCCTAGGCAAACATGTTCAGAACAGACTCTCTGTGCTTTCCAGTACAAATATGCTCCCCCCATGGAAGCAGAAGATCTCTGCTCTGAGTTGGTGGTGTGCCTCCTGCAAACAGCAGACCTCGGCAAGCTGGGCTCCTCTGGAGTGGAAGAGGGGTTCCTTTCTTCCTTTTGTAACACTCGCATAACTCTTGATCTCATTAGGCCTGAGCATCCTCTCCGACTGCTGTCTAGCCTACCCAAGGGAGAGCCTGGCACTCACAGGGTCCCTCAGTGCCCTTCCTCCTTGGCTCCTCCTGCAGCTGCTTTGGCAGGCTCTGGAAGCCCAGCTCCAGCTCCAGCTTCTCTCACGTTGCCTCTAATGTTGATGGTTAATAATAACCCCCTTCAATTATGCGTTCATTTTTGTAAGCTCTTTTACAGGCATTATGCCATTAGATTAAAAGCAAGAGGTCTCTGGTGGTTTGGTGCTGCCTAGTGCACTGATGAGCCTCCCTTTTATCAAGGATGCTGCCTGCAGGGCTCAAGGTCTGGCTGAGTGGGAGGGGGAACCAGCTAAGCTCTGAATTTTGGGGTCTATCCTTTTACAAGTGTGTAAACTGAGGCTCAGAGAGGTTATGAGAGAGCATGGGGTTGTACAGTGAGACCACAGAAATGCCAGACTAAGAGTACATGATTCTAAAACTCAATCCTATGCCTGGAGAGGGCTTCCCTTGTCTGGCCTCTGGGAAGGCCCTGGGGGTGGACTCTGGTTCAGACTTGCCATCCCAAGACCAGGATCACTGAGTGGCTGGCCCCTGGGTTGGCCCCCCCTGGCCACTTGAAGTGCCTGGTAACTGTAAAGCTCCTGACCACCTAGGGCTTCCCTCATAGCTCAGTTGGTAAAGAATCCGTCTGCAATGCAGGAGACCCTGGTTCAATTCCTAGGTTGAGAAGATCCTCTGGAGAAGGGATAGGCTACCCACTCCAGTATTCTTGGGCTTCCCTGGTAAGGGAAGTCTGCAGGTCCTTCTTGGGTTCAGCTTGTAAAGAATCGACCTGAAATGCCTGCAGTGTGGGAGACTTGGGTTCAATCCCTGGGTTGGGAAGATTCCCTGGAGAAGGGAAAGGCTACCCACTCCAGTATTCTGACTTGGAGAATCCCATGGACTGTATAGACATTACTTTGCTGACAAAGGTCCATTTAGTCAAAGCTATGGTTTTTCCAGTAGTCATGTATGGATGTGAGAGTTGGATTTTACAGAAAGCTGAACACCGAAGAATTGATGCTTTTGAAGTGTGGTGTTGGAGAAGACTCTTGAGAGTCCCTTGGACTGCAAGGAGATCAAACCAGTCCATCCTAAAGGAAATCAGTCTTGAATATTCATTGGAAGGACTGATGCTGAAGCTGAAACTCCAATACTTTGGCCACCTGATGCGAATAACTGACTCATTTGAAAAGACCCTGATGCTGGGAAAGATGGAAGGTAGGAGGAGAAGGGGACGACAGAGGATAAGATGGTTGGATGGCATCACCTACTCAATGGACATGAGTTTGAGCAAGCTCCAGGAGTTGGTGATAGACAGGGAAGCCTGGCATGCTGTAGTCCATGGGGTCGCAAAGAGTCAGACATGACTGAGTGACTTTCACTTTCACTTTCCAGACCTCCGGGGTTTTGCCCTGAGCTCTTCATTCTCTGCCAGGCCCTCTTTGCTGGGCCCTTCCTCTGCTGCCTTTTATTCTTTGAGGCATTCCTGATATCTGCTGCCTTTCTAAACGGGACAGTAACCAAGAAAGGGCTACTTGTTTGGGTTAATGTCAAGACCAGAGCTGGGTGGGTAGCTGCAGGCAGGCAGGCAGGTCAGGATAAGTATTGGCCATTGTCTTCCTTACTTCCTGACTGTAGCTTTGAAAGACTTTTATCCCTTCTCTAAGCTTTGGCTTCTTCTCGGCTTTCACGTGGTGGTTCTCCGACCCTCCCCAAACCCCTGCCCCAGAAGATGGCTTTTCCTCAAGCAGGCTTAGTGGGCATCTCTGGTGGCTGTAGTATAAGAAGTGACTCTCCCCAAAATGAGAAGTACAGGGTGACAGACTCCCTAGTCTTCCCCCCTCCAGCAAAGTTGACAACATTCCTTAGCAGCAACAGCTCCCAGAACCTAGATCAGCTGTTTTGACTTATTCTTTTGCACACATATATTTTCCTTTCTACAGAGTGACAGTAATAACTCTGCACATGGAAGCGTCTTGCACTTTACCAAGAATGCTCATGTGCAGGCCCAAGACAAGAGGGTGATCATCCCATTTGATAGATATAGAAACTGAGGCACTAAGACTCCCCTGGCCTTCATGGTCAGGTGTCTGTCGCACACCTGGCCAGGTAACAGAGACTTCAGCCACTGGGCTATGTTTCCCGGTCAGTTCAGTCTGTGACAGTCTACTGCTGCCCAGGCCTGGGGAACATGGGGGTACTGGGGAATGCCCCTGCCTCCAAGTTTTCCCCAGGTGCCCAACAGCTCCTAGAGGTGCTTGGCTGATCCAGGACTGCTCCACTGTGGGATGCCCTGGGCGTTCTCCCTGCACCAGGTGGAGAGAGGGGCACATGGAGGCAGCGGTAGTTCTTTGCTGGAATCTCCTCACTTCTACATTCTACCTCTCTCCAGCCCACCCTAGTCACTTGGATGGTTTCCTGACTCCCAGACCAGTGGAAGACCAGGCCACAGCCTTTGCAGGCCAGGTTGGAGGGAGGAGAGCTGTAATCACAGTGAAGTAGGTGAGGGCTGCACACTCCTTCATGACGGAAATAGCTTTGCAGTGTTCACTGGTTGTAGCCGATCTCCCGCAGGAGCTCATTGGGATAATTGTGGTAGGAACTTAGGATGTATTCAGTGCGGCTTATTTTTCCCCTCAGAGCTCTCAGAGGGGATTGGAAGATTTTCTTTTTTTTTTTTAACTAAAATGATGGTTTTTAATGGGAACCAGAGGTATGGTTACAGTTACATAGGTCCGACACAAAACACCCGTGGGTGATCAGGAGGTGGAAGGTTACAAAATAATGAGGGTAGTAACACTGGGGACAGGAAGAAAGCTGCTCCAAGGCCTCAGGAGCCAGGCTAGTACGGCCTCTCCCTGCGGTCCTGTCTGTGCTCACCTCTGGAGTCCATCTTGCCAGGGCCGAAACCACCTCTGTCCCCACCACCCCGGCCCCCTCGGAAGCCCCCACGGTCCTCTCCTCGGCCTCGGTAGCCACCCCGATCATAGCCTCCTCTGCCACCACGACGATCATCTCCGTAGTTACCCCCCATATGAGAGCCTCCTGGTCCCCCTCCTGGGCCATCTGGTTTAGGGGCCTTACACTGGTTACATTCATTCCTCCAAGAGAAGTTCATGTTCTCACATGTAGGATTAGGACACTTCCAGTGCCCTGCTCGCTGCTGTCCTCCGCCACCACCACCACCGCTGGGGAATCCTCCTCGGCCACCGCCGCCACTACCACCACCTCCATAGCCTCCACGGCCCATGGGTCCTCCTCGCCCTCGGCCTCCACGACCATTGCCACCACCCCGATTGAAGTCTGCTCGCCGAGTAGCAAATGAGACCTTGATAGGATTCCCAGAGAATTCTTTACCATCAAACCAGTCAATAGCTGCTTTGGCAGAAGGTGGGTCATCAAATGATACCGTGGCCTCTCCCTTCAGCTTGCCTGTTTCCCTGTCTGTATACAGATTAATCAGGGGCTGTCCTGTTTTCTTATTTGTCTTAATGATACCAATCTGCTTGAAGTAATCAGCTACAGACTCAATTGTAACATTCTCGCCCAGCCCTTGCACGAAGATGGTGTTGTTGTCTGAATTATCCTGTTCAGAGTCATGACGTGATCCTTGGTCCCGAGGGCCACCAAATTTATTGAAGCCACCACTGTCACTTCCGCCCATTCCGCCTCTGCCTCCACGGCCACCTCCACGACCTCGGGGTTCATAGCCACCACTGCTGCCGTTGTAACCACCGCCGCCGCCCCGGCCACGGCCCCCACGGTCCTGCTGGCCTCCCCCGTAGCCACCACTCTGGTCCTGACTGCCGTAACCACCGCCGCCGCCGCCAGCTCATGGAGGACTGATCTTGGCCATAGCTACCTCCACCACCCCCTCCACCTCCACTGCTACTGTTGTACTGGTTCTGCTGTCCGTAGCCCTGAGGGGGGTTATGGCTTTGCTGCTGTCCACCATAGCCAGACTGCTGGCCATAGCCTCCACTCTGGGGCTGCCCATAGCCGCTGCTCTGAGAACCGCTACTGTAACTTCCTGAGGTGCTGCTAGGAGCTGGCTGCTGGCCATAGCCAGGGTACGAGGACTGTTGCCCGTAAGACGACTGAGAACTCTGGCTACTGCCATAGCCACCAGTTGAGCCATATCCCTGGGGAGCTGACTGTGTGCCGTAGCTGTTCTGGGTCTGTCCGTAAGAACCACCGTAGCTGCTCTGGCCATAGCCCGAAGTGTCCGCAGACTGGCCGTAGCCACCGTACCTCTGCTGCCCGTAGGGCTGATTGCTCTGCTGGGAGTAGCCCTGCCCAGGCTGAGTTGGGTAGGCCCCGTAGCTTTGGGTTGCCTGTTGGGTATAGTCGTTTGAGGCCATGTCCGCGCACGCGCGCACAGGCCGACAAGCAACAAGGTTCCAACACTACCGAGCACCGACGTCTCGAGGACTGGATTGGAAGATTTTCAAAAAAATGTTTTCTAAAGAAATAAATTGGAGATGCATGAGTCTCCTTAAAGCTTTAGTTCAGTAAGTAGAGAACAAGCAGCTTTAAAACAAGCTCCCAGGTGCATCTGAAGGGACCTCCTCAAAAGATGCCTCTGGCCCAGCCTCGGGAAGGCCTGGAAGCTTCCAAGAGCGGTGGCATCATTTTTAAATTTTACTATTTGTTTTTCCACTTATTTATTTGGCTGCGCCAAGTCTCACCCGCAGCACGCAGCATCTTCAGTCTTCATTTCAGTGTGTGGGATCTCCAGACAAGGCATGCTGAGACTTTAGTTGCAGCTTGCGAACTCTTAGTTGTGGCATGCAGGATCTAGTTCCCTGACCAGGGATCGAACCCAGCCCCTCCACCCCCCGCATTGGCAGCATCGAGTCTTAGCCACTGGACCACCAGGGAATTCCCCGTCAGTGGCATCTTGTTTTTTGAACAGTACCACTGGCCGGCACTCTCTGGGCCATGATGCGGGGAGAGGCTCGGCTCAGGTCCACGGAGGGCAGAAGACACAGGGCCTCATCAGCGTATGCAGGCTGGGAGAGGCTGGGACACTGCCCTCTGCTTTCTGGTTCAACTGCACGTGGCGGGAGGATGCTCATCCTTGGTGCTCACTCGAAGCTGGAGGCCCTCAGGTCGAGGATCTGGGTGGCACGTGGCGACCTCATTGCCGCTGCCTCCTACAGACAGTCCTCTGGTTTGTGTGTGACTTGGCCTTCGCGTCCTGTCATCTCCAGAGCCCGCGTGAGTACGGTGTCGCATGCAGCCAGCTTGCAGCTGTTTGGGAGTACAGTCCAGAGCAGGAATCCCAAAGCCTCGAAGGCTCTCTGAAATGACTGACTCTGAATAAGGCCAATTGTTTCAAGTTGCCAGCTGTGACCCACTAGTAAGCTGTGAGATCAGCATGTGCTGGAGTACCTCACCTGTAGCATGGTACACACAGCTTTGTGACTTTATTTCCATTTTACTATATGCCTGCATAAATATAGGTACTGGATCATGATGTAAAATGTATTCCTTTTTTTCTGACCACTTCACGAGGCTTGTGGGATCTTAGCTCCCTGACTAGGGATCAAACCCATGCCCCCTGCAGTGGAAGTGTGGAGTCCTAATCCCTGGACCACCAAGGAAGTCCTAAAATGTATTTCTTGCTGTGAGTCACGATGAGAAAATAACAAAAGCTGTTTCTCTGAGTTGTCCCACAGTGACTTGGGGTCTGTGCTCAGCTGGCCTGGCTCCCTGTCCTTCAGCTCTGCTGCCTCAACTACGCTACATTCTTCCCTCCTCCCATCTCCACCCACATCTCTGTTCATCTTGGTCACCATCACTGCACCCTCCTGGCGACTAGTTCTTGGGGGTGGTGTGAGGATGGGCAGTGGGGCTTCAGCTGAGGGGATGATCTCAGCTCTCCTCTCGCCTGAGTATGGAGCCAGGTAGATGGTAGGTTCAGTGCTACCTGACTCTCTAGCCCCACCCCACCTCACCTCACATACCCTGCAAGGCCTGAGCTGATGGTCCAGAAGTCCTGCCTCTGGTCTTATCATTTTCTCTGCCTCTGTCCTAACTCCTCAAGTGCAGGTCCAAGCCTGGTGCAGATGAACAGGAAGTGGTGCAAGTGACAGGACTCTCCCTCCCCGACTCGCTGGCTCCCAGCACACACACCGCAAGTGCCCCCATCCAGAATGGGAGGCTTCCTAGGTCCTTCTAGACAAGCCTGCTAGGACATGGTTGTTTTCTCCAGGCATTCCCAAGAGAGAGAAAAGGGTTTGTAGCTTAGAGTGTTTATTCCAACAACGGTGCGTCACAAGTTTCTGGGATATGGGATGATCCTTATATTTTCCAAACCAAAAAGAGGTATATGGAGACTTCTGAGTGTGTAATAAACAAGACTACTGGGGGAGAGAGAGTCTCTGCAGAGGTAGGGGCTACAGAGATGAAGGAGATACAGATCCTGACCTCAAGCAGCTTACAGATGGTAGGGGAGGTCTGAGCGGAAGTGGAGAGTAAACTGCTAGATAAGACATGATTGGAGGACTTCCCTGGTGGTCTCGTGGTTATGACTCCATGCTTCCACTGCAGGGGGCATGTGTTTGATCCCTGGTCAGGAACTAAGATCCTGCATGTCTTTTGGTACAGCCAAAAAAAAGCCAGATGTGGTCAGAAGAGCTGAGGGTGGCCATCCACCTATCCTTGTGAGGTGGAGTTCCCAAGAGAGCCCTGGGAAAGCTTCAGAGGAGGTGGAAGCATTTAGTCTGGCTGTGAATGGTGACATGAGGAGAAGATGGGTCACTCATTCTATGAAAGCCAGGGAGTCAATGCTTTATCCCAGCAGCCGTCACAGAGGGCTTGAAGGTGGGTGCTGAAGCAGCGTTCACGCCTAAGAACTTGGAAGTACTTGATGCTGCAGAGCAATTCAACATGTTCCTGGGTCATGTGGGGATGACGGGAAACCAAGTATTGAAGAACCTTCATTTTGCCAAGTAGGAGACAATTTTGGCTAAGCTAGAATTTCACTTTTTGTCACCCTCAGTTCACTGTTTTTTGTTTGTTTGTTTTGTTTTTTTACTCGATGCATTCACTGTTCCAGAGAGAGCAAGAGATCATAGAAAAAGAAAATCTTGTTAAGAATTTAGCAAATAGAGCAATGGTACTTTTAAAAGGAAAAGCACAGATATTCTTGGCTTTTCAAAGGTTTGCTTTACACCTCTTCACTTCACTTTGATTTCACTAGTCAAAGAAATCTGAAGAGGATTTTCACTTTTATAAAAAACTAGGTAAGTGCAAACAGCATTCAGCATTCATTTTGCAGCAAGTGTTAATAGAGGAAGCTCCTACCCTAAGCAGGGAGAGTGGCCCCGCCAAGCTTCTTTCTGGGATCCCCACTTAGCATCAATCCGCCATTGCTTTGAACTGTGTCTGTAAGCATCTGTGCTTTATCTCCATTTATTTTGTGTGTCTGATAGTAAGTGAAAGTGAAAGTTGCTCAGTCGTGTCTTACTCTTTGCAGCCCTGTAGACTATAGTAGAGGGAATTCTCCAGGCCAGAAAACTGGAGTGGGTAGCCTTTCCCTTCTCCAGGGGATCTTCCCAACCCAGGAACTGAACCTAGGTCTCCTGCATTGCAGATGGATTCTTTACCAGCTGAGCCACATGGGAAGTCCAAGAATACTAGGGTGGGTAGCCTTTCCCTTCTCTAGCAGATCTTCCCAACCCAGGAATCAAACCAGGGTCTCCTGCATTGCAGGCAGATTCTTTACCAACTGAGCTATCAGAGAAACAAGATGTGTCTTAAGGTGATTGCTTCTTCACTTTATACTGCTTCTTCACTTTATACCATTTCTGCTTACAGAAGCTTTTATGTGAACTCTCTGCTTTTGGATAGCCGGGTTACATAGAGATGCTTTGGGCTGCATTTACTTAATTCTGCCCAATACAGTTTCACTTCTTACTGTTGAGGCCAACAGTTCTCAGAGTCATTGGGGGCAGGAGTGGTCCCAGGACCAGCAGCATCACCTTAGAACTTGATAGAAATACATATTTTTAGGGCCCTCCCCAGACCTCCTCAGTCAGAAACTAGGGGAGGGAAGTGAACAGAAGATGGTTTTGTTTTCTTATTTTGACCTTGCCACGTGGCTTGTGGGATCTCATTTCCCAGACCAGGGACTGAACACAGGTCACAGCAGTGAAAGTGTTAAATCCTAGCCACTAGACCACCACCTGATGTGAAGAGCCAACTTATTGGAAAAGACCCCACGCTGGGAAAGACTGAAAGCAGGAGGAGAAGGGGACGACAGAGGATGAGATGGTTGGATGGCATCACCAATTCAGTTGATATGAGTTTGAGCAAGCTCTGGGAGTTGGTGAAGGACTCACAAAGAGTCAGACACGACTGAGCAACTGAACAGACCACCAGGGAACTCCCTAACAATTTACATGAATAACCACTGACCCTGCCCCCAAATGATGCACATGTATGCTGAAGTTTGAGAACCCCTGCTGAGGCTCTGGCTTCTCCAAGTGTCACTCAGTGGCAGGGTGGGTATCACGTGTTAGAAATTCAGAACCACGGACAGAGGAGCCTGGTGGGCTACAGTCCGCAGGGTGGTAAAGAGTCAGACATGACTGAGTGACTAATACTTTCTCTTTGGGCGCGGCTCAGTGCGTAAAGAATCTGCCTGCAATGCAGGAGATGCAGGAGACGTGAGTTCGATCCCTGGGTCAGAAAGATCCCCTGGAGGAGGGTATGACAACACACTCCAGGATTCTTAGCTGGAGAATTCCATGGACAGAGGAGCCTGGTG
Source organism: Antilocapra americana (assembly GCA_007570785.1). NCBI lineage: Eukaryota > Metazoa > Chordata > Mammalia > Artiodactyla > Antilocapridae > Antilocapra > Antilocapra americana. The sequence goes on from ML663567.1 coordinate 396,000, forward strand.
GGCTATAGTCCATGGGGTCACAAAGGGTTGGACAGGACTGAAGTGACTGAGCACACACAGGCTTCACCTCCAACCTCCTGAGTCATAACCTGCACCTGAGAAAGACACCCAGGTGCTTTCTGTGCATAGCAGGACCTTTTTCCTAAAGCCCCCAGTGCCATCTCTGGGCAGCTGACTGTGCTAATTGGCCCTGCCATCCTCCCAAGCACAATGCTCCTTAAGAATTCCTCAGGGTACCCGCCATGGATCCCCATTAGGATCTCTCTGGATCACTTGTTTAAAAGGAAGGCTCCTGGGTCTCCTCTCAGACCCACCACATCAGATTTTACGTGGATGGGACCCAGGAATCTGCCTTTCTAACACGTGCCCTGGGCGAGGCAGTGGTGTGTTGATCGAGAATCTCTGTGCAACTGATGTCTCTATCCTTCTTTCCTTTCCTCACATCTATCCAGCTAGTGCCTAGTGCAGCCCACTCTGCTTCCTGAATCATCTATTGCAACTGATTCTTCCTTTCACACTTCACAATCCCTACCCCTGACTCCCAGTCTTTCATCATAGTTTATCTGGGCCATGGCGCCAAGCCTCAAACATAAGGTTTCCACAGCGTACAGGACCCTCATCCCTGGGATACAAGGATGAGGGTAGGGGGCACCATGGAGACTTGGAGGGAGCACTTCTGGCCCAAGGGGACACCTGCACGCCTGCCATGGCCCAATATATCTCTGGGGGCCCAGGCCCTCTGTCTCAGTAACTTCTCCCTCCTCTGGGAAAGTGGTGGGGAGAAGAGGCGGATCCCTGCAGGAAACTACAGCTTCACTCTGGTCTCCATCAATAGAAGAGAGTCTCCAGGGTGTCCTCCCTTAGTCTGGGGCACAGGTGCCCACTACAGCCTCAGGATCGCCCTTCCCTTGCATTGATGTCAGTGTGCCAGCCTCACCCTGTGTCACAGAATGAGGTGATCAGCGTCACAGGAACAACGAGGCATGGCTTTACTTCACTTTGGGGCTCTATCAGGCTGCCCCTTAGTGGGAGGTTCTGCAGGCTCTGTTTGTTTGTTCTGGGAACTCTCAAGGGGGTGGGGAGATGAGCCACAAACACTGAGTACCAAGTACTAACTGAGAGGGCCACGTAGTGGCTGAGCAGGGAAGGGCTTCCTGGGGAGCAGGAGTGAATGGGACCCAGTCCTTTTTTTCCAAAGCACAGCCTCTCTGTGCCTCTGGGGGGACAGAAGGAGATTTCTTTCATAAGAGCCCAGGAAATAGTTTTTAAATAGAGGAAACCCTAGAAAAGCAGAAGTAGAAGTAATGTTCTATTCGATCTGAAAAGATAAAATCACACCGGATTTCAAAATCTAACAGCCATGGCTGCTTGACACTGCTCTTCTGTAATTCTCATTTAATTTGCTCAGGCCTCCCTTCTGGATAGGCAGTATTACCTTCACTTGACAGCTAAGAGACAAGCTCAGAGAGATTAAACAGATTGCACAGGGGTGTGGTGGAGGCAGGATTTGAACCCAGGTCTTTGGCACTCCTGGGCCCACATTGTCTTTGGTGTTCCAGAGCTTGCCAGGTCTACATGTGATGGGTGTGGAGGGTGTGGGTGGCACCCAGAGAAGCGTGCGCAGGTGCCACATGTCTGGTAGCACCAGTACGCTGTTAGCCAGGTCACAAATACTGACCTTGCTCAGCCCTGGCATGATCCCTGTGGTGGCAGAGAAAGGAGCTCTCCCTGCAAGGAGTCACACTACAAGGGCTTTTAGCTGGTATTTACAAGGGTCAGTTGGCAAGCACACTTCCTGTAGCTCCCTGCCTGCCAGAGAAGGCTGTTAACGTGTGTGTTAGCCACGTGGTCGTGTTAGACTCTCTGCGGCCCCACGGACTATAGCCTGCCAGGCTTCTCTGTCCATGGAATTCTCCAGGCGAGAATACTGGAGTGGGTTTTCATTCCCTTTCCCAGAGGCTCTTTCCAACCCAGGCGTCAAACCTGGGTCTCCTGCATTGCAGGCGAGTTCTTTACTGTCTCAGCCACCAGGGAAGCCCTGTTAACCCCTAAGACATGTCAAAGCAGAGAAGGTCTGGGAAGACAACGTCAAATCCCTGACACTATCGTCCTGCTCCTGGATCCTGGGCTCTAAGCCAAGATCTTTCTAAGAAATGGAAAGAACCCTGGGCACTGGGTTTGAATTCCTAGCCCCTGCCCTGAGCATACAACAGTCTGAGCCTTGCCATACTCCTTCCACCAGGCACTAAGTGTTACAGTGCCCAGAAGAAGAGAATTCACCCTCCAAGGTGGCAGCTGTCTGTGTGGCACAGTGGACTCATACCCTCTGCCCAGTGTGCCCTTGTCCAGCACCAGCAGAGTGCTGCCACGTGCCCCACGGGCAGTGAGCAGTCAGTGCACACATCGATCATGAAGCCATCGCTAGACACAGCGTAGGAGTGCTTGCTGGCTGTGGAGCCTCTTGAGGGAGAAGCTGGGAGTAAACAAACTGTCTTCAACATCAATTAGACTTGGCCCCCAGACATGGAGGGGAGGGAAGCTCTTGTTGCAGGTCCTGCTCACATGTGTCTGCCTGGAGGGAACTAGCAAGCCAAGTCTCTGCCCAAATGGCATTCCCTGTGCCAACCAGCACGTGGTAAAACCTTGATTACCCAGAACCTCCAGTTGTCCAGGATATTCGTGACGCTCTGTCAATAGCACACAAGAGAAGAGCAAGAAAAGTTCTCTGACATTTGCTTAAAACAAAGCACTTCCATGCTGCCTTAAACAAGCCAGTCTTAAGAGACGGTCTGTCCCTGTCTCTGTCCAGAGTGCTGGAGAGCAGCCCAAATACTCTGACTCTCAGAACTCAGCCTTGCAAGGATCTTATTCAGGGAGTAAGAGGCTCCCAGGGGCACAGACACAGATATAGGCATTGAGGAAGTGTTCATTCACCAGCTGTGTTTTGACTGAGCAGCTTGCTCTGCGCTAGGCATTGTGCTGGAGATGGAGATGGGCTAAGCACACTCCCTGTTCTTGCTGGGCTCCTGGCATGTCAGTTACCCTGGCTGATACTTAGTGACTGTTTACTTCACATCTGGATCTTCTCTAAGCATTTTCAAGTGTGCTTTTGTTTAACACTGGCGATAGCCTTATGTTGCTGTTTAGTTGCTAGGTCGTGTCTGACTCTTTGCAACCCCATGGACTGCAGCACACCAGTCTCCTCTGTCCTTCACTGTCTCCTGGAATTTGCTCAAATTCATGTCTGTTGAATCAGCGATGCTGTTCAACCATTTCATCCTCTTCTGCACACTTTTCCTTTGCCTTCAGTTTTCCCCTTATGAGGCAGGTACTCTTATTCTCCCCAGGTGAGGAAACCAAGGCTCAGGGAAGTTAAGTAACTTGGCCAAGGTCATGCTGCCTGGACAAAACCAGGATCCCAGCCCAGATAGTCTCTCTCTAGAACCCCAGCTGATAAGGACAGTGTTTTGCCTAAGAAGAGGAACTATAGCTGGAGGGAGATTGAAAGCCACAGGAAAATTATGGCTGAAGCACACAACTTTGGTTGGAGGAAAATTCCCTTGGGATGGAGAGAACCAGGGATAAGGTAATGAGGCAGGAATTCCTAAGCCATGAATTCAGGCAATCAGCCTGGCTTTTGACGGCTCTGCCCCACATTCAGTGCAGCAGATGGGTAGCGTCCTAGGATGGAAGTGTTAGATGAATGTTTTCACCAGATACTCTCATTAAGCCTCACCGGGAAGACCAGTGGTACTCAAACTAGCTCTGCATTCAGATCATCTGGGAGATTTCAGAATACCTGTGTCCAAGCCATACCCCATGCCAGTTAAGTCAGAATCTCTGATGGAGGGTTTGGGTCTTGATGATTTTTTTTTTTAAAGCTCCCCAGTGATTCCAATGTGCAAGCAAGGTAGAATCACTGAGCTAAACCAGAACCTTCCAACAGCAAACATTCCATCCCTCAAGAAACTATAATCTTCCTTCTCCTCCCTATGTCAGTTGTGTGTGCACGCGCATGCTTAGCTACATCAGGATGAGAAAAGCAATCAGCCCAGCCATGAGAGCTGACAGTTGGCTGGGAGGGTGACAGAGGTGAGCTCTGTGGACTTGCCTCTTGGCCTCTTTTCCCACTGACCCTACTGGACCCTGGGCATGGTGCTCTGCTGTGCCACAAACTGCCCCTCCTGATTTCCTTGTCGCATACCTAGCATTTTCATTTATACATGAACCAAAGGCACCTGAGAACATATAGATAGCAAAACTGTGGGCCAGTTCCCAAAGTTCAAGTTTATTCCAAAGAATCATAGTGTAGTTAGACAGGAACAGGCCTGAGCTCTGGCACCTTGTGCTCGAGAGCCTGTGGTCCTGCCTGGGTGGGCCACTTGACTTGGCTCCCCAGTACTAGACATGCTCACTCAAGTTCAATGACCTCACCTTGGTAGCTTGAAATTGACCATGGTAGGACTATTTATACCATGAAAAAATTGGCCAATTCTGGGAATTCCCTGGTGATCCAGTGGTTAGGATTCAGGGCTTTCACTGCTGGGGGCCTTGGTTCAACCCCTGGTCAGGGAAAGAAGATCCCACCGTGTGTTAATCTCTCAGTCATGTCTGACTCTTTGAGACTCCATGGACCGTATGTAGCCTGCCAGGCTCCTCTGTCCATGGGATTCTCCAGGCAAGAACACCAGAGTGGGTTGCCATCCCACTGTGTAGCACAACTGAAAAAAAAAAAGAAAGAAAACCTTGGCAAATGCCACAAATCAGGAATGTTTCCCCCCAGGAAGTGGAGTGTTAAACCTTAGCCAGCACATCACTTCCTTATTGGGACCCTACCACCCCTCTCACTTCCCCTCCACCACCACCTTTTAACTCAGTTTTATTTTCTAGAAGCTGGTTTCCATGGTGAGGCCCTCCTTTACTCATTCCCACCTAGTACTTATCTTAAGAGTGTTTCTTCTTATTTTTCCAATTTATAAAGGAGGTCTGATTGCACTGGCAATGATTTTAAGTCTGAGCAGAAAGAGTTGTAAAGTTGGTAGCAGTCAGCTTAGGTTCTGAGCATGGAGCAGATTTACAAAGGGGCCATTCACAAGTCCGCCTCAACCAGGAGAAGAGCTTTCAGGAGGCCATTCCTTTTCCATCCCACATGTCCTTCACCCCTCACTTCCAGACTCTTGGTGTACACACAGAGGATGAGGTGGCTCTTGTCCTCCATCCTCCAGCTGCAAGGGAGGGACCAGCAGACACTTAATGGGAGGCCGCAGCAAAACTGCCATTGTTTCCTGAGGCCCTTGCAGAGCTTCTAACTGAAACAGCTGGAGGAGCAGAGGGGTGGGGGTGGGCCGGTGCAGGGACTTCAGTGGGGAGGGGGAGGGACACAGGGGAGCAAAAGGGGAAATCTGCCCTGGAAGGCAAATTGCCGGGCTTAGGCCAGGCAATTTGAGTTACTCACTTGGCTGTCTTCAGAGCAGCCAGAAATAAGACTATGTTATTCCTTTATTTTTAATTTATTATTTATTTATTTTGGACGCAGTCTCTGGCATGTGAGATCTTAGTTCCCTGACCAGAGATCGAACCCATGCCCCCTGCATTGGGAGCACAGAGTCTTGACCACTAGATCTCCAGGGAAGTCCCAACTGGGTTATTTCTGAAGAGAATCATTATGACCTGGCTTTCACTGCATATCAGATCTGGGCTGGGGAGTGGCTCTGGCAGGCAGCTGCATTAGAAGCCCACGGGCCCACCTTGCTGGCCAGCCTGTGATGAGGAGGAAGGAATCACAGTGGGGCTTTTCTTCTCCTTTTTTCTTTCCCCGGAACTCTGCCCTTAGGGAAACAGTGTCTCAAGGTTCATTGGTGGGTTCCTTAAAACACTCTGTGCTCTCCATCCTCTTGATGGGGTGCCTACCATGCTCTCTGCACCTTCATGGGGAGCACTGTCTGGTCCCTTCTGTGGTCCTCTGTAGCCTCATGAGGCAGAGGACCGTTTAAAGATGAGAGGTTGGGGTTCAGAGAGGTTAGGGGCCCACCGGAGGTTGCACAACTCCAAGTGGCAGATCCGAGGTCAGGGCCCAGATCTCTGCCCCATCGTCTCCCCAAGATGGCCTCCCTTCACCAGAGGACTTAGATCTGCCCGCATACAGCCTCCCCTGAGGGACTCAGCCTGAAGGACTGTCGGGTGGTGCAGTGCCACCTGTGCTGCCCGAGCACAGGGCAGCTTCAGCTTTCTCCCTGTGCCGCGCCCGCCCCACCCAGCCAGGGCTCAGTCCAGCGCTCTGTGGGGTGGAGGAGGCTCAGTCATGGCTCCCACCTGGTCTTCTGAAGGGACAGCCTTGGCTGTGAGTGTACCCCGGGAGCCTCCTTGTTACAGGCACGATTCTCTGTCCCAGCAGTTTACCATAGTTTGCCTGCTTATGTCCTGTGGCATTTCAAGTTGGGCCGGAAGCTCTGTATCCTTGATCATAGTTGTTGCAGGCTCCTGGTGCCCGGAGCCTGGAGCTGTGTCAGGGCTGAGGTATGGGGACAGATCTGGCTGCCAGGCCGGCCTGGATTCTCAAGCATGAATGTGCCTGCAGGCCACCCCCCACAACCCTGGGGAGACTAAGATAGCCCCCATGTGCTGCCCACCAGCCTAAAGCCCAGGACTGGGGCACTGCCCTGCATCTTTACCCAGCATCCCAGTTCCCACTGAAGGAGGCATCAGGCTCCATACTAACTGCTGGGGATTCCTTGGGGATTGAGGCAGACACTGAAAAAATCCTGAAAATTCAGGCATTCTGGCTGGAAGGATTATCTTCTGGATCAGAAGTGAGACTTCCAGCTGTGTATAAGTGTTGCTTACACTATTGATCCAGCCTGGCAGCCCACAGGGAGCCATGATTTGTGTCTAAGCTGCCCAAAAAACTGGAAGACTGGGGCCCTAGGCCGCCAGGCTGGGGAGCCTCTGATCCCAATTCCAGAAGGGACCAGAGGGGCTCAGCTCCACCCAAAGTGGGAATCAGAAGTTCCACTGGCCTCTGCTGTGACTTCTAGAGCTCACTCGGTAACACTTGCCACTTCCCTGGGCCCAGACTCCTTCTCCTGTCAGCATCCTTTTAGACCAGAAGTGCCACATGTATGAAGAATCATGCTGTGGAGGGATCATTTTTATCATCTTGCATCTAGCTTGTGCCCCTAGCATGAAAAAAGTTTGCCAGTCAATAGTGCCAATGATTAGTGAAGAGAATTCAAGCTAACCTTGGAGAAGTAATTTTCTCTAAATACTGTCCATTCTGATGCTGCTATTATTGATTATTTTAAGCTTCCACAGACATAAGCAGGAGTCTTGGAGGGCTGTCTGCAGTGGAAAGAGGGTTGGAGTCATCTCTCATTTTCTGGAATAATGAAAACTGGAAACAGCCTGAATGTCTTTAACAGTAGAAACATAAGCCAAAGCATGATTGCTCCATTCTTTGGACCACCAAGTGGCCATAATACTGTCACTGACTTGTAACCCGAAAAGATGTTTACAATGTGTCATCAAGAAAAACTATGTTATGGCATAGTATCTAGGAGGCCATTTTTGAAACATAGTTGTGAATGCACATACATACACACACACATGTAAAAGAGTTGGTAAGGCCATATACTTCACATTAAGTAATTGGTTCTACGTGGTGGAACATGGGTGATTTTATTTCTGCTCATCAATATTTTCTCATTTTCCAAATTGGATTATTGTGCTAAAGAACTAGTAACCTATCACAACCTTGGCCCACAGAGGCCTGGCCCTGACTAGCAAAAGTGCCCAGAGTGGGTCAGGTCAGAGGAAGGGTCCCAACTCTTGAAAGTACTAAAGTCAGAGTTGTTGAATCAAATGGTGTTCATGGTAGGTCCACTATGTGCTCAGCCCAGGTTGGTTTTAAGCCTGAAGGAACTTAGGATCTAGTTCAGGAGATAGAACATTCATTCATTTATTCGTTCATTCATTCATCCAACAAATAGCTATCGAGCACCTGTGGGCATTGTGCCAGGTACTGTACTTACAGCGTGAACATAGTCCTAGAGTGTGATATGAGATATGGTCTCCTATAAAGTGGTATGGGAGTTTGGATGGGGACCAGAGGGAGTGACAGAGGAGGGGGCCTTTGAGCTGGAATATGAGGATCCACAAGATTCAGGGGATGAGGGTATGCCCCATGGGAGGGGTGCGTTGGGGCTTTTCTTCCTCTCCAGATGGGCCAAAGTCCGAAGATCTGGCTTCCGTTAGCAGCATGATGTCAATGTACCATGTAGCTCTAGGGAGCTTATGTAACCTCTCCAAGCCTCAGTTTTACCACCCACAAAATGCAGATCATTTCATATCCTCCCTTTCACCCTCCAGCCACATCCCTCTCCTGTTAGGTGCTTGGAGACTGAATGTTCTCCTTTGTGCTTTATCCAGAAACTCTCCATCTGCCTCTTGGGCTTCTTCTTTGCTAGCTTGGCTATGCCAGTTGTTGATTCTGCCAGCTTTAACGTAGTCTGTTGGCCCCATTGCTTCTTCCTCTAAGCTGCTCAAATGACCTTCATGGTTAAATCAGGAAAAAGAGATACACTTAATCCCATGCCATCACTCTCCTCCAGCAGAGCCATTTGGAGAATGCCAAAGACTCGGAAGAGGCCAACTCCGTGGCTGGTACTTGGAAATAACAGGCTGAGAACTCAGGGAGCCCTGAAAACTCAGGGAGGGCTGCGCTCTCTAGGCCTGGAGTCACGCAGATTTGCTCGAAGGCTGGGCTGCAGCAGGTCTTCGTGCCATGCCCAGCAGACCTCGGCAGAGGCGTCACAGGGAGACCCTCCTCCCCATCTCAGGAGCACTGGCCGCTTTGCAACCCGCAGGCCTCCCTAGCTGCAGGAGGAATCATATAGTTCAGAGAGAGAGAAGTCCTTAGCAACCCTTAGTTCTTGCTTGAAGGCAGGCCAGGGTGAACAGACATCACTTAGGGGATGGTGGACGATGGGGAACCTGATTAGATATTGAGAGTGAAACTTTCTGGCTCAACTAATGTAGTAGGATTCTTGCTAACATTGAACATGAGAGATGAACACTGAAGTGCAAAAGTCAGGCCTAGTTGAAAAATCCAGGGGACCTAGAGTAGAGTCAGAGAATCATTGTCAGCACAGAGAATCTATGATTCAGTTTCCTTATCTGCCAAATGGGTCACTATGAAGGACCATCTAGTGCAGGGCCTCAAATATCAATTCCCAGAATCAGCCTCTTTTCTGAGGCCCATTTTATTAGTAACAATGTGTTAACCTCCCTGGGCCTTGATTACCTCTTATGTCACCTAGGATATAATGGAATACTCTGTGAAATGACCTGAGGTTTTAAAAAAATTAATTAATTAATTTTAATTGGAGGAGAATTTCTTTACAGTATTGTGGTGATTATTGCTATACATTGACATGAATGATCCACGAGTGCACATGTGTCTCCCCATCCTGAATGTATCCCCACCTTCCTCTCCACCTTATCCTTCTGTATTGTCGCAGAGCACCAGCTTTGAGTGCCCTGCTTCATGCATCAAACTTGCACTGATGACCTGACTTTTAAAAGAAATCATTTATTTAGTTATTATTGGCTGCACCAGGTCTTTCGTTGCTGTGTGCGGGCTTTCGCTAGTTGTGGTGAGTGGGGGCTACTCTTCCTTGCAGGGCATGGGCTTCTCATTGCAATGGCTTCTCTTGTTGCAGAGCACAGGCTCTAGGGTGCGGGGGCTCAGGAGTTGCGGCTCGAGGGCTCTAGAGCACAAGCTCAGTAGTCTTGGCGCATGGGGCTTAGTTGCTCCAAGGCATATGGAATCTTCCTGGACCAGAGATGGAACCTGTGTCTCCTGCCTTGGCAGGCTGATTCTTATCCGCTGTGCCACCAGGTCAGTCCATGAACTGACTTCTTAGAGCCCAAGGCAAGAGGATTTTCTTATTTCGGCTATCAGGGGCAGAAGGGATGATGTCTCTCCTGCATGCCCAGCTGCTGGCTGTGCTGTCGGCCATGGCTGTTACAAAGCTGGTGTGCTAATACAGAGAAGGGGACGCTTCAAGTCATTAGTCCTTCTCTTCCCAGCCATTATTGGTAGGGCACTTGGGAGCTCACCGTGCATGAAGAGAGACAAGGAATTACACAGGCAGCCCCTCCCTTTGGCTCCCACTCCTACAGCCCCCCCACCCAGTAAGGAGTATAGAGGAGCAGGCTGCTAGCAGCTGGGTAATGTGACATTAGCATGCGGATGTGCTCCAGAGAAGGCCGAAGCTGAGTGGGCATTGATAGCAGTTGATCTTGCTTTTCCTCCCCTCCCAGGAACAGCGTCTGCTCACAACCTAGTGATCTGGAAGTGCCTTATCTCTGCTTCTTTCCCTACTGAGCCTCCATGTTTGCCTTGGGCTCTGGGTCCCTCCCCATCACCTCCTTCATGGCTCCTGTCTGTCAAACGGAGTCCCCCTGGCAGCCCTCTAGCCAACCTTGCTTGAGACCCAGCTCCCGGCCACGATCCCCCCGAGTAGCTCCCTGCCAGCTGCCCAGAACATGTTTTTGTGCCCACCATGTCTGTGTGCCACCTATGGTGTTTGGTCCTGGGGATTCAAGGACAAAGAAAAGACTCTACTCTTAGGAGGTTAAGAGTTTCTCCTGCATCCAGCACTAGACCCTTGGTCTAACTGATAGAGCTAGTCCCCAGGGAGCTCAGAGCTAGTCACCCCAAGGTACTAAAGGAAGAGGAAACTCCTGTGACCTGTAATCAGTGATGTTTGATGTTACAATTGCAAAAAGATTGTGACTTGCTGAAGGCTCAGATGATGGGGAACATGTTTTTTTTTTAGCAATAAAGTATTTTAAAATTAAAGTACATGTATATATTTTTAGACATAATGCTATTGCATATTTAATAGACTACAGGGTAGGGTAACAACTTTTATATGCACTGGGAAACCAAAATATTCAGATGACTCCCTTTGTTGAGATATTCACTTTGTTGCAGTGGGCTGGAACCAAACCCGCAGTATCTCTGAGCAATGACTGCGCAGATATTCTCCTCTTCATCCTTAAACAACCGTGTGACGTATATACTGTCATTACCCTGATATGAAGTTCATTTTATTATTTTTTAATTAAAGTGTAGTTTTAGGTATATAGTGAAGTGATTCAGCTATACATATATTAATATATACTTTTTCAGGCTTCTTACCCACATAGATTATTACAAGATATTGAATATTGTTTCCTATGCTATATAAGAAATCTTTGTTATTTTTTTATATATAGTAGTATGTATCTGTTAATCCCATACTCATTTATCACTCCTCCACTCCGCCTTGGGATTCCCAGGTGGCTTGGTGGTAAAGAATCTAGTGTCAGTGCCGGAGACACAGAGAACTTGGGTTCGATCCCTGGGTCAGGAAGATTCTCCTGGAGAAGGAAATGGCAACCCACCCTGGTATTCTTGACTGGAAAATCCCATGGACAGAGGAGCCTGGCAGGCTACAGTTCATGGGGTTGCAGAGTTGAACACAACTGAGCACGCACACACGCACCCCACCTTTCCCCTTGGATATAAAATGTGCTTTCTATGTCTGTGAGCCTGTTTCTGTTTTGTAAGTAACTGAATCTGTATTATATTCTAGATTCCACACATAAATGATATATGGTATTTGTCTGTCTCTATCTGACTTACTTCAGTATATTATTCTTTAGATCCATCTGTGTTGTTGCAAATGGCATTATTTTATTGTTTTTTATGGCTGAGTAGTATTCCATCATATATATATATATATATATATATATATATATATATATATATATATATACACACACACACACACACAACATCTTCTTTATCCGTTCTTCTATTGATGGACACTTAGGTTGGGTCCATATCATGGCTATTGTAAATAGTGCTACTATGAACAGTAAGGGGCGTGTATCTTTTCAAATTAGAGTTTCTGTCTTTTCCATATATATGACATGAAATTTAGTAATTTGCTTTAGGCACACAGCTGTTATGTGGCTGATCTGGGACTTGAACCAGAGACCGAGTGGTCCTAAAGTTTAGATGTGAGGAACTGTAAGTGTTACCAAGTTTTAGTATAGCTTTAAAGAAAATGTGATAAAATTAACCATTTTAAAATGTACAGTTCAGTGGCATTTGATACATTCACACTGCTCTGCAACTGTCAACTCTATCTAGTTCCGAAATATTTCATCACCCCAAAGGAGGCCCTGCACCCATTAAGTAATCCCTCTCCAATCCTTCCTTCCCCAGTCCCTGGCAACCACTAATCTACTTTCTGTTCCTATGGTTTTGCCTATTATGGACATTTCATAAGAATAGAATCATGTACCCTGTGATCTCTTACGTCTGACTTCTTTTATTCAGCTTAACGTTTTTCAGGTTCATCTGTGTCGTAGCCTATGTCAAGCTAATATTCCATGGTTTGTCTATATACCGCTTTTTGTTTATCCATCCATGTTTGTGAATACTGCTGCTGTGAACACGTGTACACAAGTATTTTGAGTACCTGTTTGCAATTCGGTGAGTTCCACTCGGGCATTGCATGGCTGGGATAAGGGGTAATCCTGTGTTTAATAGGATGCTTCCCTGCCTGTGGTTGTATCTCCCTGGTGGGTCCCAATGGCCCCTCACACGGGGCTGGGTGCCAGGCGCTGAGCCCACATACAGTGAATGAACCCATCGCCCTTCTTCTCTACCCACGTGTCCCCAACCTCCTAACCTGTCCCTTTCTCCCTGACAGACGTGCCTGTGGAGAAGCTGGCTGCCATGCCCGCCTTGCACCGCATCAACCTGCGCTTCAACCCGCTGAATGCCGAGGTGCGCGTCATCGCCCCACCGCTCATCAAGTTCGACATGCTCATGTCTCCAGAGGGCGCCCGGGCCCCCCCACCCTAGGCCTGCCTCCTCATGCCCACCCAGCAAGGGACAGAGGCCACCTGGCCAGGTGCCCTAGGGGAGGGAGTCCCCTGGGCCTGTGTGAGGCCAAGCTTGGGGGGCTGGGGGTGGGTGGGCTGAGTAGTGCGTGGTGGGAGGGTGCGGCGGTCCTGGATAGATAGCGTAGAGCAGTAGTGGGCCCTGGAGTATCTGGATGGAGGGGCAGGAGGGGCTTGGAGCCCAGACTCCCGGCACTCACAGCTTCTGCGCAAACCTGGGCGGATCCTCTGAGCCTTACAGTCTGAGAAAGGGGCCAATAGCAGCGGCTTTTGCCTCCTTTTGGCTCCTTGAAGGCTTTTGGCAGAACACATGCCTCCAGGTCACCTTCAAGTCATCAGCACCTTCTGGGCCCATGGATGAGAACTGCTGCGCACTTTCGGGCCCATGTGGGTTTGAGGCCTTGTTTCTAGTGCTGCGAGGCAGCAGCTGCCCTGAGAGTGGCAGCAGACACCCTCCATCTATTTATTGTTTCCTGAGGACCGACCTGGATGAGGCCCTCCACTGTGCCCCATCCTCAGCCCTCTGGGCCCCTGGATTGGCGCAAACCGGAACTAAGAGTCACAGGAAAGCTGCAGAGAGAGTGTGGCCCAGTGCTGTGGCATGGCTGAGAATCTTTGTGTAGAGGCCCAAGGACTGCTGGGGGCATATCAAGTAGGCTCTGTGCTTCCCCATGACTAAGAAATCAGTGGGACTGGAAGTCCAGACTGCTCCATCCCTCCCCCGTGGTGACCAGGTTTGCCTGGCATCAGTCCTGCTGCAGGAATGGCCGCCCAGAGAGAAACCCAGCCATTTGCACCTGTGCCATCCTCAACACAGTCGCCCTAATACAGTTGTCTGGCTGCTTTGGCACTGGTCCACGTGGGGGCAGAAGGCACCATGGACCACTGGATTTGTGACCAGCCAGTTCCCAGGCCGTCACCTCCCAGAGCCCTGATGACTTAGTCATCTCTAGGTCCTCGATCTGGAGTCTAGGGTGTGGCCAGGTAAATTGTGTGACCAGCCACCTCTGTTTGCCTGGGACTGAGGGGTTTTCTGGGACGTGGGACTTACAGTGCAAATTCTGGGACAGCACCCGGCAAACAGGCAACTGGTCCCTCCATGGGGCCAGGGGCTCTGGCTTCCTGACCACACCTTTGGTTTGGACAACTGCTGACCCCGTGATCCCCAGATATATCTACCTCCCACCTTCTCATCTGTGGATCAAGCAGACTCAGAGCCCAGAGCCCACCTGGCCTGGTCTACAGGGAACAGCTGAGGCCTCAGGACTTGCAGCAAGCCAGACTACCCAAATCCTACATCTGTGGACTAGTGGCCCTCTTCCTGTCCTGAGGTTAGGCTGTTCAGAGCTCAGACCACCACTCAGAGCACTAACCCTTTCTTAGAATGCTCCCAGGCCCATTCCCCCTCACCAGCTCCATGGCCTGCCCCTGCCCAGGCCTTCAGTCTCAGCAAGAGGCTGACTAGTTGGGCCACTGTTGACCCGTTGCTGAATGATCAGTGTTGGCTCTGCTCGTCTTCCAAGGCCTGGTTGGTGAAGCTCTGGGGGAAAGTGTTTTCAGGTTGAGGAGGCTGACATGGGATCTTCTAGGGCTTCGGAGTTCAGCCATGGACAGTGGGGCCAAGTGAGCCTGCAGCCCAGCCCAGGCTGGTTGGGATACCCTAGACTGTGACCTGGAGCGGGGTTTTTCCTTGTCAAAGAAGGGGTGCACTTTTCCGACATGCAGGAAGACACTGTATGGCCAGAGCCTTGCAGCGCAAGTGTGGTCTGTGGGCCTACAGCGTTGGCATGCACGAGAGCGCGAAAGAAATGCAGAATCCCAGGTCCCATTCTAGCCTTCTGGAACCAGAAACTGCATTTCAGAAGATCGCCAGCTGATTCCCACGAGCAGGGGCCTGGGGTGATCCTGGGGACATTCTCAGAGTAGAGGGTGAAGGTTCTTGGCTCTCCCTCTGCACCATTGGTAGAGTCTGAGTCTGCTCATGCCCCCCTAAATCAGCCCCCAGAGACCCTGGGCCCCCTTCGATCTTTCCAGAAGCTGTGTAGTGCTCCCAGTGAAGGGACTGACCCAAAGCCGCCAGGGGAGGAGAGCTGGCTTTGCCTGGCCTTCCTGGGTAACCTCTGCTGCTTCCCCAGGTTGTCACCTAAGGCCCTTAGACGGGGTGGCTTCTGGAAGCTGTTTTCTACTCTGCTTGGAGAATTTGCCCATGCCTGCTGGGAAAGCTTGGGCAGTCAGAGAAGGCCCCAGATCAAAGCCCACTGTGTGAGTGAGCCCTTTGCTTCATTCTGCAATAAAAATGTGTTGGTTTCTTCTGCCTGTTGCTGTTTGATTCATTCTCATGGCACAGATCTCACGTGGGCCGGGTTGTGACCCCTCCGTTGGCAAAGGGGAGGGGCTGCCCCTCTGGTTGAAATCATAGGGTAAAGTAGCTTGACCCGAGTGCGGCTTGGAATATTCACAGTGTGCGGAGGCACAGCCAGACAGAGCTGATGCCTGCCCTGACACTGTGCGGCTGCAGAGGTCTAAACACAGTCTGGGGGGACCTGGTACCTGCAGAAGGATGAAGGGGCCCA
Organism: Antilocapra americana; assembly: GCA_007570785.1. NCBI lineage: Eukaryota > Metazoa > Chordata > Mammalia > Artiodactyla > Antilocapridae > Antilocapra > Antilocapra americana. The sequence goes on from ML663567.1 coordinate 411,533, forward strand.
CTGTCCCCGCCTTGCCATTTCTCCCTTACTGATACCAGAAATTATGCCTTTAGTGGTTCATTTCTCAGGGTCCAAAGTTCTCAAGGAGGGGTCTCAGGACCAGCCAGGAAGCTGGTTAGAGGTCTCACCCCAACTCCACAGCTACAGAATCAGATCCTCCAGAGGTGGAGCCCAGCACTCCACTTTAATAATCTTTAACTCCAGGTGTTCTGATGCAAGTGAGAAACTGCTCCTGGATTCAAGGTTTAAGTCAGTTTTTGTTTTCTAAATCTGGGAGATCAGCCCGAGTTTGCCTTGAGTTTTAGGCCAGCCTTGCCATCACTTGTGTTTAACAAACACATATAGAGCTTAGTGCACACCAGGCAGTGTCTAAGCACGTTATAGATACTAACTCATTTAATCTAACAACTGCAGTGAGTACTGTGCATTGGACAAATTCCTTTCCTCTCTCTGGACCCTGTTTGCTGTCTGTAAAGGGAAAGAGCTGTAAGGAGATCCCGAAGGGACTTTCTAGAACTCACTTTGTCTGTGGTTCTGGGGGCTTCACTATAGCTGTGTCTTTGGGACCAGCCTGGGCTCAGGCTGCCACGCACCCCACCCCAAAGGTCAAACAGAAGACTCCTCTGACTCCGTTTCTTTTTGCTGAATGCTGTCACCAAAAATATCACAGGCTGAGAGCTGTTGGTCAGACAGAGCCGAGACAACTCTTCTCCAGGTCAGGAAGATCTTTACCATGCCTTCCCAGTGTGCCAGCATGGGGAGGGCACAGCCACGAGAAGGAGATTTCCGAGTCTGGTTTCAGGTGGGGCTTTCTGTGCAGGGAAGGATGCCTTGACTAGGATAGCACAAAGATCGTGATAGAGTTTAGGATCAGTGGACACAACAAGGAGACGTTTTGAGGTGAGGGGTTCAAAGAGTCTTAAGATGTAAGATCTTAAAGACTTAAATGTAAGATCAAAAACTATAAAACTCTTAGAGGAAAACATAGGCAGAACACTTGATGACAAAGCAATATCTTCTATGACCCACTTCCTAGAGTAATGGAAATAAAAACAAAAATAAACAAGTGGGACCTAATTAAACTTAAAAGCTTTTGCACAGTAAAGGAAACTACAAACAAGGTGAAAAGACAACTCTCAGAATGGGAGAAACTTATAAAGAATTAATTTCCAAAATATACAAGCAGCTCTACAACTCAATAACAGAAAAACAAACAACCCAATCAAAAAGTGGGAAAAAGATCTAAACACATTTCTCCAAAGAAGACATACAGATGGCTAACAAACACATGAAAAGATGTTCAACATCACTCATTAGAGAAAGCAAATCAAAACTACAATGAGATATCACCCTGCACCAGTCAGAATGGCCATCATCAAAAAGTCTGCAAACAATAAATGCTGGAGAGGGCATGGAGAAAAGGGAACCCTCTTGCATTGCTGGTGGGAATGTAAATTGATACAGCCACTATGGAAGACAGTATGGAGATTCCTTTAAAAACTAGAAATAAAATCACCATATGACCCAGCAATCCCACTCCTAGGCATATATTCGAGAAAATCATAATTGAAAAAGACACATGTACCCCAACGTTCATTGCAGCACTATTTACAATAGCTAGGACATGAAAGCAACATAGATATCCATTAACAGATGAATGGATAAAGAAGCTGTGGTACATATACATGATGGAATATTACTCAGCCATAAAAGGGGACATATTTGAGTCAGTTCTAATGAGGTGGACAAACCTAGAACCTATTACACAGAGTAAAATAAGTCAGAAATGTAACCCTCATATGCTTTTGCATATATAGGGAATCTAGAAAGTTGGTACTGGTTAATTAATTTTCAGGATAGCGATGGAGAAACAGACATAGAAAACAGACCTAAGGACACAGGGGGAGGGGAGGAGGGAGAGGGTGAGATGTATGGAGAGAGAAACATGGAAATTTACAATACCATATGCAAAATAGACAGCCAGTGGGAATTGTCTGTATGACTCAGGGAATTCAAACAGGGGCTCTGTGACAGTCTAGAAGGGTGGGATGGGGAGGGAGATGGGAAGTTCGGGAGGGAGAGGAAATGTGTGTACCTATGGCTGATTCTTGTTGATGTATGATAGAAAACCACAAAATTCTATAAAGCAATTTTCCTTCAATTTAAAAAAGTGAAATATATATTAAAAGGAAAAAAAGATGTAATTTTTTTTCTTTCTTTCTTTTTTTTTGGCTATGTTGAGTGACATGTGAGATCTTAGTTCTCTGACCAAGGAACCTGTGCCCCCTGCATCAGGAATATGGTTTCTTAACACTGGGTGGCCAGTGAAGTCCCTGTGAGCTCTCTTTTGATGCTGTTTACTAAAGAGTTAGGCAGTTTGATGTTCCTTTAAATGATGGTTTCAGGAATTTCCTAGGATGAACAATACAGTGATTTACAACTTTCTTTCTGGGCAAGAATTTCCTGGATTAGTACTGTTGTGTTGAATATGATAAGATACAAAGACTTATTAATGTTGACAGTAAGATGTGTGGGGCTAGAGGGTTGCTTTGCTTGAGAATACAGCTGACATATAACATTATATTAGCTTCAGGTGTATAACAGTGATTGCCTATGTATATAAACTGTGAAATGACCATCACAGTAAGTCTAGTTAACATCCTTCACCACACATAGGGGGTTTTGGTTCTCAGTCTCCCTAGATTCAGTGTTGGACCGTAGGCCTTACTTTGGAGCTGCCCTTTACATGAAACATGCCTGTCCCTTCTCAGAAAGCTGGCCCTGGGGTGGGGAGCAGTTCCTGGAAGGGTGAGCATTTGCAGGGGCCCAGAAGTTCTGGCCAGAGTTCTGGGAGAGATGCCAAGGCCAAGAAGGGCAGGCCTGGGAGTCTGCATCACTGGGCCGCTGGGCAGGACAGGAGGTAGGCTGGGTCCTAGAGCAGTCAGATCACTCTGTGGACATGAGCCTCAGGGCTGAGTGGGCTGAACCTGTCCCTCAGAAAAGGGACACAAGCCCAGCTGCGCTAGGTCCAAGTGGAAGCACTCACCGTTTATCAGCTCTGGGCAGCGCTTCTATGTCTTCTTGTTTACTAGCAGCAACACGCCCTTGGTCCTCACTCTGCAGATGAGGACAGACAGCCTTAGGGCCTGGGGATTAGTGTATGCCACAGAAGAAGCAGAGCTGGGGTTTGAACTGGGAAGCTGGCTGGGATGGGAGATGCAATTGCTTTTTCCAACTCACATGTTCTTTCTCCCATCACATTCCTAAGAAGAGCCCCTGACTCTTGCTTTTCTCATCCATAAAATGGGTGCTAAGACTGCCTCTCATCATGCCTCAGGTGGTAGAGGTAAGTAGCCCTTGGCTATGCCCACTCCATACACCTAAGCGCTTCCTCATCCTTCTGCTTACACCAGCCCTTGCATGGGCTCAATTTGAGTGCTCTGACAAGAACCTGTCTCTCAGGGAAGCACAGAGCTGTTTGTCACACGTCCCTGGAGGACATCTGGATGCTGATGTGGGAGATTACATCCCACAGGAAATGAGAAGACTGACAGCTCACTGGTCCCACATCTTCACAGCTCAGGAATCTAGGAGGTTCTGTGCTGGGCTGCCAAGGACAACTGGTAACTTGTATAACTCAGAGCCTTGGCCAGGAGTCAGCTGAGGCTCCTACTGCTCTGTGTACATCTAGGTTCTTACCAGCCAACGGTACCTGGACACCCTCTCTCCTCTAGACAGAAAACACTGAAATCAGGGTGTCTTCAGGGGTGGACCCTGCAGAACTGCCACACGACACAACTCTGATGGGTGCCAGTCATGATGCATTCTAGCTCATTGGCACCAGTTACCTAGAAAATGGGTTCCCAAGTGGTTCAGTGGTAAAGAATCCACCTACCAAAGCTGGAGATGCGGGTGCTATCCCTGGGTCGGGAAGATCCCCTGGAGTAGGAAATGGCAACCCACACCAGTATTATTGCCTGGAAAATCCAATGGACAGGGGAACTTGGTGGGCTATAGTCTATGGGGTTGCAAAACAGTCAGACATGACAGAGCATGCAGGCCACTAGTGGGAATGAACTCTTCAATGAACCTAGAAAATAACATGCATGGGCCCTGGGGGTTGGACAAGGGTGGTCCTGGATCTCCAGACTGTATAAGAGACTAAGTCACCGGGATGTTTTAAGATGCAGATTCCAAACCCACCTGAGCCCCAGTAAACCAGACTTAAAACAGGGCCCTCACCTCTGCACCTTGAAGAGTCTCTGTTTCTCCCTAACACAGCACCCAGAGGATCCTTTTATTATTTAAGAGAAAATTTTTTTTTAGCTGTGCTGTGACTTGTGAACAGGGATTGATTAATTCCCTGACCAGGAATTGAACCTGGGCCCTGGTGGGGAAAGTGTGGAATCCTAACCAGGGAATTCCCCAGAAGATCCTTCTAAATCCTAAGTCCCTGTCTCCCCACATCCCCCAGGGTCTCCATGGCACTTCGGTGTAAAAGCCAGGTCCTCACCGGGGTCTCGAGGACTGGGTGTGGTCTCCCCTTCACTGCTTCTCTGGTCCTCTGTGTCCCCTTCTTCACTGTACTGGGAGGCACACTGGCCCCCCACTGTTCCTCCAACACCCCAGGTGTGCGTGCGCCTCAGAGCCTTTGTCATCCCAAGGATTGACAAGCAGGAAGTCTTTGCTTTGGTCTTTCATCCCTCACACCCGGGGCTTCCCTGGTGGCTCAGCAGTAGAGAATCCACCTGCCAATGCTGGAGACACAAGTTCGATCCCTGGGTTGGGAAGACCCCCTGCAGAAGGGCAACCCACTCCAGTGTTCTTGCTAGGAAAATCCCTGGACAGAGAAACCTGGTGGGCTACAGTCCACAGGGTTGCAAAGAGTCGGACACAACTGAAGCGACTGAGCACGCACACTCATGCCCTCACAAGCCATGGTGTTGTGAGGCTTTTCCTAATAGAGTGCTGGGCGGCCAGTATGCATGATCTGAGGAAGGAATCCCCTGGTCTCCCCGACTAGCCTACCACTGTGACCATTGCTTTCGGTTTAGCATCACCCTCTCCCTGTGATCCTATTCCAACCCTTGATAGGATTTTGAGAAGGATTCCTATACACAAAGTTGAGAGGTTGGATGGGGCTCTTGCTCTTGGTATGGTCTTCAGATGAGCAGCGTCAATAGCACCTGGGGGGATGTTAGACCCAGAGGATGGGTCCCTCTCCAGACCTTCTGAATCAGAATCTGCATTTTTGTTTTTAAGAAAATTCTGAAATTTTAATCAACATTTAACCAGCATTCATTAGTCCTTCTATTCACTGATATTGAAACTTGCAAGTGAAAATTACAAGATTCATAAATTTCATACTGCTCAAGCTGCTAAAAAAGACTAAAAAATTAAGTATCTGGAAAATGGAAACAGGATTATCAAGAATAGTTTAAACCAATCCTCTTTCATCTCCTGGATTGGAAACTACTTCAACCTTTAACAAAGTCAGCATTTTTCTGTCATCAAAACATTGAACAGACAACAGGGCTGTGCATGAATAGGATAGATAAGCATTAGTGAAGAAGGGGAGGAAGAAAAAGTATAATTTACAAAGCATTGTCTAGAGTGAATTTTTGAGTGAATTCTCTGAGAAAAGCTGGGCACACAGAGAAGTAAGAAAGCCCTAGGTCCTGGGAGAAATGGAAGAGGAACAGTTTGAGAAAACGGAAAAAGGGAAGTTCAAGGACTAGGTGGGGTTGTTGACTATTTGGGCATTTATCTAACAGCAACTGCCACATGCCCCACCTCAAGCACTCAGTTTCTGGGGAGGCAACACTCTTAACAGTTTCCTACTTACTCCCCTAGACTCACTCATACATCTTCACATTATATATAACTTGTTAATATCTTTACCCAAATGGCAGTATGTTATACACACTGACTGCTCTGCACTTCAGTTTTTTCATTTAACAAGATTAATTGAAGACTTTTTCCATTTTGATATGTAATGAAGTCACTTGCTTCTTTCTAATAGGTGAAAAATATTCCATTGTATCAATGTGCCATAATTTATCCAGTCCTCAGCCATCCCTGACAGAGATATGGAGTTTAGTCTAAGAAGTCAAATATAAGTGAGAAAACGTATTCATATGTATTTCCTTTTACATACAAACATACAGATCATTTTAGATCTTATATCTGATGAATCAAACTGGATATTCATAGGTCCAGGATTTATTTCATGATCTACCTCAGTGAAGAGAAGATACCTAGAGTCACTATTCATATTTGCCATTTTTCTCAGACTCTAAGCACTAAAGAAGGGTGTCCTAAGCAGGCCAAGCCCAGAAACTCAGAGAGCTCAGTGGGAAGGAGGACACCGCTTCCCCAATCTTCTCACCTTGTTGCAGCCCAGCATCTGTATTTTGACCACCACTACCTGCCTCCCCCAGCATGATTCACAGGGGCTTCCTTTGCGACTCAGCTGGTAAAGAATCCGCCTGAAATGCCTGCAGTGTGGGAGACCTGGATTCAATCCCTGGGTTGAAAAGATCCCCTGGAGAAGGGAAAGGCTACCCACTCTAGTATTCTGGCCTGGAGAATTCCATGGGGTCGCAAAGTGTCGTACACGACTTTCACATGATCCATGGGCATATTCAAGTTTGAGAAGCTTGACTTTTGATGACTCTGATATCCCCTCTCATATTCTCAAAGTCCTTGTGATAGGCATTGCCAAAGTGTAATTTTCAGAAGCTAAAAACAAGACTTTTATAAATATAGGATGATCATATGTCAAAGATTTTATTCAGCTCATTAGTTAATGAGGGAACCAAGACAGTAAAGCTGATTCCAAGGGCGTTTGTATAATCCTGGAAGAAAAAATATAATGTTGGAATATGATCACTGTTACATGCAACACTGGTCAGTGTCCTACAAGGCAATAAACATTCAACAGTGGGGTTGACATTCTTTTCTACTGGACACAAATCCACAAATTACCATGTAACCTCTCAACATCTGTGCCCTTAAGTAATGCTAACTGACAGAGCCACAGGGGAACATTTCGTGGGCAAGCTCTATGCATACATGCAGTTACCATCTTGGCCTCATCTCTAGGTTTTGGGTACTCTTTTCTGATGACCGATTCTCCTGCAAGTATTCCTTGGGACCAAGGTTAATATTGGGACCAAGATGAACCAAGCTGAACCACCTACTCTGTGTTTCTGGTAAAAGGTGGGAACCATCCCTAGCTGGAGGGGAGAGGAAAGAACCAGAGGTGCACAGAGGAGGTGAAAAGTAGCTAAAATAAAACCCATACCAGCAGCTCACCACGCATCTGTGACGGTGCAGAGTACTTGCCCACAGCATGGGAGGTAGCTAATGTTTTTATTTCAATTTTCCAGGTGAAGCACTGAGAACTGGAAATGACAGAGAACCTGGTCAAGGTCAGACATTAATTGGTGGGGCAACCAACATCCAAACCAAGTCCATGTTTCCAGGGATTGGTGTCCAGGGCCTGGGAAATGGTTTACAAAAGGCTCTATCTGGTCTGAAGGAGGCCCCGCTGCCCCCAGAGAGCTGCCCACCTCTTCCAAAAGGCCTCAACATTTTGCCATTACTTCTCTGGTCCTGTGATGCTGACCTGACCTCACCTTGACCTAGAAGCCTTCAACATCCTCCCTTCTGGCACAGGACCCCAGCCAGAGAGCTAGAGTTCCTTGGTGTGGCCCCAGCCTCTCCTCCTGAGGGGACTCCTTAGCCTGGGTTCTCAGAGAGGGTAGACCCCAGAGTGGGAAGTTCTTGTGGACAATGGCTCTCCCATTTTACAGATGGGAACACTGAGCTCCAGAGTGTTCCAGAGGGCAAGTGGAGCCCTTCCCCAATGACATGCAGCACAGAGCCCAGAAAAATGCTCAGGCTTCTGGCTCCGGCCTTGGGTTCTTCCTGGGGTTCTTGCTGGGTCCTGAGCTCTTCTGCTTGGCACTTCTGGCCTCTCCTTCAGCCCTGACTGTGCTGTGGAAAGTGAGTCAGCCGTTAGCACCTTGGCTTGTCATTTATAAATGCAAATAACTCTTCCTTGGGGAGAGCTCATTAATTAGCATTTTAAAGCAGTTTGAAGGAAGTGTTGGCTGGTGAAGGAGAGACAGGGGGCACCTCTTGACTCCCAAGAAGGGAGCCCAGTTGGGCCCAAACCTCAGTCTCTCTGAAGCTCCCCTAGCCTCCTTCTTCACAGGGTTAGTCCTGCCCCACCACCAAACAGATGCTGAAAATGCTGGCAGTGTCACTGCTTCCTGAGAGCCATGTGGCTGCCAGGCTGAGACCTCCTTCCCCTCCCCTGTGGATTCTGACCCTTTTCAGAATGGTGGCAACACCAGTGGCCTTCCTCACCCCAAAGGCCTGGATGCATTTCCAGCCAGGGAGAGAGATCAAGTCTCCCACTTGTGATGCTGGCTTTCCTGCCACTGGAGAGACATCTCACAGGGCACTCTGCAGCTTCATGTCAGCCCTCTGGGTGGGCACCTCTCAATTCCCTTGGGCATCTCAGAGCACACCTCTATATGCTTAGGGGACAGGGGGTGCCCAGGAGAGGCCAGCACAGGCCTCGTGCACGCCACCCACCAAGGAAGGATGCTAGGGTATGGCAGCAAACAACCAAGGATCTCTGCTCCTGGTTGGGGCAGAGAAGGAGTGGTTATAGGCTAGTTAGGGAGACAGGTGTGGGAAGGGAAATAGTACTTCAGTATCAAGACAGTGATTCTCAAACTTTGCTGTACAGTAGAATCACCTGGGGATCTTTAAAAACGATTATCTGGTGATGTAATTGGTGTAGGGTGTGGCCTCAGCATGGAGTGGATGGGGCTTACAATCTCCAAGGTGGGACTAACAGGGAAAGGTTGGTCTAATAGCTACTCTAGAGATGTGGAAGCAAAGAGGATGGGACAAGGGACTGGCTGATGGGCAGGTGAGGAGAGATAAGGAGTGGTATATCAGGAGGTAGCCAGGCAGTGGGAACAGCACAGCAAAGGCATGGAGCACTTCAACAGGAAGAGCAGGGATGCTTCCTGAGGGAAGAATGGGTGATCAAGGGAGAAACAGTGGGACTTGAGGCTGCAGGTTGTGAGGGGCTTGTATGGCATATGGAGGAAGTTTATTTCACCTTTTGGCCTCGCAGTATGCCGAATCTTAATTCTCTGACTAGGGATTGAACTCATGCCCCCTGCAGTGGAAACGGGGAGTCCTAACTACTGGACCACTAGGGAAATCCTGGGAGAAATTTAAGTTTACTCTGGGAGGTACCTGGACGTCCACGGAAGGGGCACAATTAGATTCATGATTTGGGAATAGTATGGGGGTGAACCACAGACAAGGGGATCATTCATTCACTCACTCACTCACTCATTCATTTCTCCCCATAGCTGATGGTGAGCTCCATGAGACCAGGACCTTTGTGGAAGGGGAAAAGCCAAGAAGGGGCTTGCAGTGGGGCTCTACCTTGCCCACGTATTAGAATCATCCAGAAAGTTTTGAAAAAGTATTGATTCCTAGGCCCTGCCTGCCAGAAACTTGATTCAGTTGGGTCTGCACGATGGTCCCAGCACTGGTGATTTTTTTTTTTTAAGTTCCTGTGTAAGATTCTAATGTGCATCCAAGGTCGAGAACCACTGGCCTGTAGAGATTCAAGAACTTGCAAAAGGGCCTTGAGCTGAATTCATTCAGTCCACAGATGTGTTTTGTTTGGCCTGCACAATGTTTAAAAGTAATTTTGAGTTAGTTGCCCAACCATTTGAAATTGAGAGCTGAAATTCATGAAAAATATCTGGGTTTCTGGCTTCTGAAAAAATCAGAAAAGCTGGCAACCCTGAGCCTACATTCCGATGGCAGCGATCTCCAGGAGCTGGGTGGCAGAAGTCAGGCAGGAGTGCCCTTGTGGCCACGCCTGGCCACATTCACTTATGTATTGGTCTCCTCTGTCCAGCCCCCGCAGGGCGCTGAGTCTGTCACCTGGGTAGTGTTCAGGCTGTGCCGCTGGGGTCTTTCCTGGGAGGACAGCACAGCAGGAGGAACAGTCAGCAGGGGACAGGAGGGAAGATGAGCCGATTTGGAAAGAGGCAGAACTTTCCCGTCTTGTGTTCACTGGGAGCTAGGAATGCGAGGACTGAGAGACCAGATTAGCAATCACCAAATGATTTGCTTCCAACCCATCTCCCTCTTCTCACTGATGCCCAGAGAGGTTGAACCACTTGCTCGAGGTTACACAGTAAGTAGAACTTGCTCTAGAACCGGAGGCTCTTGACTCCCAGACACAGCATCACAAAAGCTGACACATGGCGCACTGTCAGCCTAAACCTCATCCAGGTTGCTGGCTAAGCCTCAGCTCCCCCACATTCACCACAGCCTGTTAAACCCTCCCTCCCCTGGCTGATGGTTACTGCTTTGCTCAGGCTCTTGCCTCTTTGACTTCCCTCAGCATCCCCCAGAAAGCTTAAAATCTCTATCTCCTCCCCCTGCCCTTCAGACCCTTTTCCAAGCAGGTGTCCACACAGGTTCCAGTCAGCACAGGAAGCTCTTCTCCCTTCAAGGGCCTACTCCATCCCATGGCCCCCTGCCACCTCCTGGCATCCAGCTTTTCAGATGAAAATCAGTTTCCAGGAAGGTGGAACTGATGGTTAGAACATTCCCGGGGACACAACACAGAGGTCCAGCTACAGCTATTGGGGGTGGGGTGGGATGGGGAGCAGCGCCTCTGAAATGAAGGGCTTGACCAGAATGGGTAGAGTGGGAAGCCCTGAAAGACCAAGGGGTCCCCAGATGAGCAGGGGGTGCTTCTGAGCCTTGGGTGACCACACTCATAATTTCTCAGATGCTCCCAAATGGCCAAGAACCTTGAAGGTAGGCTTGGGTGAGGGGCAGCAGAGCCAATGCCCTCGGTGTCCCTCTCTGTCCTTGGCTGTCCAGCTGTGTCACGTTGGGTAAGGCATTAACCTCAGTGGTTTCACGTGTTAATTAAGAGCGATGATGCTTTGCTTGGCTGAAGGTTCAAGGCTGGCAGTACCCCAGACTGACAGTCAGGTGACCCTAGGAGGAGGCATGATCTGAAACAGAGCAGTGGTGGGCAGGTTTCCTGGGAGATTCTTTGGAGTAGGGAGGGGAGTGAAAGGTGACACTTTTAAAATTTGCATGGAAAGGCTTTTACTCAAGCTATCTGTTTCACCTCCACCCATAACTTTAGGGAGAAGGAAGGACACTGTGTCTGTCTGTGGCCCTTGACTTAATCCTCACAGCAGTCTTGAGAAGAAGATGATAAATTTCTTTTTAAAGATGTGGAAAATGAGGTTAAAGGGCCTAAACGACTTGCACAGGGCTGCACAGGTAATAAATGGTGGAAAATGAATTCACAACCATGTCTTTCTGTCCATGGCACTGCCTTGCCTGGCCCTCAAAGGCTGAACTGCTGAGTTTGTTTAGAATGGTACCACTTGTCCTTGGGCATGGCACAAAGATTCTGATGGTGAAAGAAAGAAGTCTGTAGAAGAGGAGAGAGAGAAGGTCAGGAAAGTGGCTCTGATTCAGAACCATTCAAATAAAAAAGAGGGTGAATTGGAGGAACTGATCATGAGCTTACATTAATGCACTAAAATGATGTGGATGCTAAAGAAAGAAGAAAGGGAGGGGGGAAAAGGAGGAACAAAAAAAGGTGGAACTGAAGTATTAAAAGCCCATGTAATAAATATAGCTCACATTTATTTAGCACCTACATGCCAGGCACTATTTTAAGTGCTTTACTATATGGTAGGCTCAGCAGTTAGGAAATTTGCCTGCAATGCAGAAGACTGCCTGCAGGGCAGGAGATGCAGGTTCCATCCCTGGGACAGGAAGATCCGCTGGAGAAGGAAATGCAACCCACTTGCCTGGGAAATCCCATGGACAGAGGGGCCTGGTGGGGTCGTAAGAGTTGGACACGACTTAGCGCTACCAGTCACTATTACCATCCCTATTTTGTAAATGAAGGGAAACAGGCGCACTGAGGTTATATAACTTTCCCAAAGTCATACATAAAATAAATGGCAGGGCTGGAGTATGCAGATTTTATAGCCATTTCCTGAATTCTGCATTGCTAAAAAGGGCCTGATAAGACCTGTCCCAGTTCTGGGTCCTGACTGTCAGGGAAACTTTGAGCACTTCCTCAGGAAGGTGAACTCAAGATAGTAATGATATAACCAACTTTATTGACCTCTTGTGTCAAGTGCTATTCCAAGAGCTTTACACAGAGGAACTTCTTTCATCTTCACAACTCTAGGAGATAGGCTATCATCTCCATCTACACAGGAAACTGAGGCAAGTCACAGGAAGCCAAAAGTCCAAAGAAACTCAGATGTTTTGCCTGCAGAAGGGCAGACCTGAGAGGGCGCCTTCCGTCCTGCAGGCCCTCTGAAGGGCTGTCCTGGGGAAGACAGAGTGAATGGAAGACAGAAATACCCACTGCTGGCCATTAGGATCAAGACACTTGCCCAAGTCAGGGTTCTACTCAGTGTCCTCTAAGGCCCCACCAGTTCTGAGAGTCCACCAGTCATTTGGGTCAAAGAATGAGCTAGAGGGATAACGGAGACTAGGAAGTGGCCTGGTGGGAATTGTTTCCCCAGAGTCCCTCCAGAATAAACCCCAGAGCTCCCCACTCAAGGGAAGAATGAGCCATTCACTCCCTTCCATCTGCCTGGAACCTGGGATCTTCATTCAAATGAGAAAAGTCTATGCTGGTGCCTGACCAGGGCTGTAAATGTGGGAGGGAGGTGGCCTCCCATCCAGCCCAAAGGACCACTTATTGGGCATCTACTACATGCTGGGCAGAAACTTTGACATCATCTCCTTTACTTTCCTCAAAACAGTTTCACAAAGGCAGAAACTGAGGCTCAGCTGCAGGTAAGACTCTCGCCCAGGAGTAGGCATCTGGTGAGTGCCTGGCCAGTTCATTCAGATTCGCAGAATTAACTGTCTACCAACACACTGTCCCTTGCTCTCTTTGCTTAATGGTGTATGACAGCTGTCTCTCATCCCCTTCCCAGGAGGGCCTCAGGGTCCTGTCCACCAGGGTGGTTGGCCGGGGGTCAGGCTCCTCTACGGCACCGACAAAGAGTAGGGGACAGGCGCTGGGATGGGGGTCGCAGGGAGAGGGACACAGAGTTACGCAGCGGCCAGAGCTGCAGTGGTCAGTGGGTTGTCTTCTACTTTGAAGGGCTGCTCCGTCTGTGCGGTGCGGAGGGAGCCACATCTGGGAAGAGGCCGAGGGCCGGGCGCACGGGCAAGGGGGCGCTGCGGCGACACAGGTGTGCCGGGTGCCATGACGACCGCAAGGCGCGGCGCGAGCCCCCTCCCCCTGGCCCGGAGCGCGGGCGGCGGACAGCCGGCAGCGGGCGGTAGAGTCTAGAGCCGGGCGGGCAGCTGCGCGGCTCGGGGGCCTTCCATCCCGGCCGCTGCCCGGTCTCCTCCGCGCGGCGAGGGGAGGAAGACCCCGCTCTGAGCTGGGGCCCGCTGCCTGCCTCCGCCGGGGACCGTCCTGGAGCAGGGAGGAGTGGCCAGGATGGACGGTGAGTGACCCCGGAGCTGAGGCTAGGGGCGAGTGGATGGGCTCTTCTCAGAGAAGAGAGAGAGGAGGGGAGGGGGTGTTCTGATCGCAGAGGGCTGTCCAGAGCCCAACACTGTGACTCTGAGTGTGTGTGTGTGTGTGACAGTCAGACACACACCGGGAGAGGGAGAAAGACCTAGAGTGCTTTGTAGAGTGTGTGCCTGAATATGTGTGTGTGAGACAGAGAGAGAGAGAGAGGGGAAAGACCAGGAAGCCTCTATGCCCCAGTGCCTAGTGCACTCCCTCCTGCCTGAGAGGGGGCTCCTTTGAAACCAGGTGAGGACAGCTTGCCTATTGGCATTGAAGGGATTGTCATCCCTTCCAGGCGGCAAAGTTGGAGAGATGGGATTCTAGACAAGGTCTCCTCCATGCAAAATTTCCTTCCCTGGGAGAAAGGAGAGGGAACTAGGGACCTGACCTCCAGAACTTTAAGGCAGGGGTCCCCAACCTCTGGGATCTAATGTCTGGTGACCTGAATTGGAGCTGATGCAATAATAATAGAAATAAAGCTGCACGATAAATATAAGGTGCTTGAATCATCCCCAAACCATCCCGCCCCCCTACCGACCCCCACCCCCACCCCCTGTCCTGGTCTCTGGAAAATTTTTCTTCCATAGCTGTTTACTCCAGCCTTCCCAAGTTGGGGGCCAGACCCCTGTCTCAGCCGATGTGGGCAAAGGAAACCATCTTTCAGCTAAGAAACTGGAGCATCCAGGGCTGGTCCACTGGCTCGCTGGGTGTCTTTGGGGTTTTGCCTAAATCTCTCTGTGCTAGTGGTAAAGAACCTGCCTACCAATGCAGGATACATAAGAGACATGAGTTCGATCCCTGGGTTGGGAAGATCCCCTGGTAGAGGAAATGGCAACCCACTCCAGTATTCTTGCCTGGAAAATCCCATGGACAGAGGAGGCTGGTGGGCTACAGTACATAGGGTTACAAAGAGTTAGACACAACTGAAGCGACTTATCACGTACATGCTTTGTGCAGCTGATTACCTATCTCTTGAATGGAGAAACTTACATTCAGCTGGATTCACAGTGTGGCTGTGAGGGTAAAAATAAGACAAGATGTGTTGAATAAAATCATACTGTAAAAGAAGGCTGCTCCAGGAGGTAATAAAACCCGGAAATTCCAAGCCAGTACAATTGCAAACATGGCTGGCAAGGAAGAAAAGAGAGTTTTACAGAACATTGTGTGCAGCTGCACTTGTTGCTTTTCAATGAGCTCGGATTGAAAAGCGCCCGCACACAACATGCAATGAGAAATGCAGAACTCAAGATGCATCCAGAAGATTAGTGGGCTCTGGAAGGACAGTGTTAGCAGAGCACCAAAGCCTCAGTGAACAGAAGCCAAGGAAAACTGGCAGAGAGAGAGCAAAGTGCTTTCAGTGTTTGCATAAGGATAGCAGAGGACCCTGCGTTGGGCTTGGGCTTGTGGTGCATGTAACCTAACACACAAGGGAGGACAGCCTAGCAGGCCACACAGGCGATTTTACTTCAAATGGTGAAATGAGGGACATAAGGGGGAGACTGAAGCCCAAGATAAGTGATTGGATAAGATCTGACCATATAATCTAAGGTCAGACAATAACAGCCCAGAGACCTGGAGACATTCTCCGATGTAATCTTTGCCTTAGAGGAAAAGACAGAGAATGAAGTGCCAGATGGCTAAAGATGGGCAAATGTCCTGATTTTCAGAAAAGAAGAAAAGGTAGATCGAAAACAAGCCTTAAACTGCTAAGAAAAATACTGACCTGTATTTGAAATTTCAGAATAGATTATCAAACACTTAGTGAACACTTGTTCAGTCACTAAGTCATGTCCAACTCTCTGTGACCCCATGGACTGCAACATGCCAGGCCTCCCTGCCCTTCCCTGTCTCCCAGAGTTTGCTCAAATTCACGTTCATTGAGTCAGTGATGGCATCCAGCCATCTCATCCCCTGTCGTCCCCTTCTCTTCCTGCTCTCAATCACTCCCAGCATCAGTCTTTTCCAATGAGTCAGTTCTTTGCATCAGGTGGACAAAGTATTAGAACTTCAGCTTCAGCATCAGCCTTTCCAATGAATATCCAATGACTTCCTTTAGGATTTACTTGTTTGATCTCCTCACTGTCTGAGGGACTCCCAAGAGTTTTCTCCAACACCACAGTTCAAAAGCATCAATTCTTTGGCTCTCAGCCTTCTTTATGGTCCAACTCTCATATCTGTACATGACTTCTGGAAAAACCATAGCTTTGACTATACAGACCTAAGTTGGCAAAGTAATGTCTCTGCTTTTTAATATGCTGTCTGGTTTTGTCATAGCTTTTCTCCCAAGGAGCAAGCATCTTTTAATTTCATGGCTGCAGTCACCGTCTGCAATGATTTTGGAACCCAAGTAAATAAAGTCTGTAACTGTGTCCATTGTTTCCCCATCTATTTGCCATGATGTGATGGGACTGGATGCCATGATCTTCGTTTTTTGAATGTTGAGTTTTAAGCCAGCTTTTTCACTCTCCTCTTTCACCTCCATCAAGAGGCTCTTTAGTTCCTCTTTGCTTTCTGCCATAAGGGTGGGGTCATCTGTATATCTGAGGTTATTGATATTTCTTCCAGCAGTCTTAATTCCAGCTTGTGATTCATCCAGCCCAGGTTTTTGCTTGATGTACTCTGCATATAAGTTAAATAAGAAGGGTAACAATATACAACCTTGACATACTCTTTTCCCTATTTGGAACCAGTCCAGTTCCATGTTCCATGCTAACTGTTGCTTCTTGACCTGCATACAGATTTCTTAGGAGGCAGATAAGGTGGTCTGTTATTCCTGTCTCTTTCAGAATTGTCCACAGTTAGTTGTGATCCACATAATCAAAGGCTTTAGCATAGTCAATGAAGCAGAAGTAGATGTTTATCTGGAATTCTCTTGCTTTTTCTATGATCCAACAGATGTTGGCAGTTTGATCTCTGGTTCCTCTGCCTTTTCTATAATTCAGCTTGTAAACCTGGAAGTTCTCAGCTCACGTACTATTGAAGGATTTGAAGGATTACCTTGCTAGCATGTGAAATGAGCGCAATTATCTGGTAGTCTGAACATTCTTTGGCATTGGCCTTCTTTGGGATTGGAATGAAAACCGACTTTTTGTAGTCCTATGGCCATTGCTGAGTTTTCCAAATTTGCTGGTGTATTGAGTGCAGCATTTTAATAGCATCCTCTTTTAGGATTTGAAATAGCTCAGCTGGAATTCCATCACCTCTACTAGCTTTGTTTGTAGTAATGCTTCCTAAGGCCCACTTGATTTCACACTCCAGGATGTCTTGCTTTAGGTGAGCGATCACACCATCATGGTTATCCAGTTCATTAAAATCTTTTTTGTACAGTTTTTCTGTATATTCTTGCCACCTCTTAATCTCTTCTGTTTCTGTTAGGTCTCTACCGTTTCTGTCCTTTATTGTGTCCATCTTTGCATAAAACATTCCCTTTGTATCTCTAATTCTCTTGAGATCTCTAGCCTTTCCCATTCTATTGCTTTCCTCTGTTCTTTTCATTGTTCACTAAAGAAGGCTTTCTTATCTCTCCTTGATATTCTTTGAACTTTGCATTCAGTTGAGTATATCTTTCCCTTTCTCCTTTGCCTTTTGCTTCTTTTCTTTTATCAGCTATTTGTATGGCCTCCTCAGACAACCATTCTGACTTGTTGCATTTCTTTTTCTTGGGGATGGTTTTGGTCACTGCCTCCTGTACATTGTTACGAACCTCCATCCATTGTTCTTTAGGCACTCTGTCTACAAGATCTAATCCTTCAATCTATTTGTCACTTCCACTATATAATCATAATGGATTTGATTTAAGTCATACCTGAATAGCCTAGTGGTTTTCCCTACCTTCTTCAATTTAAATCTGAATTCTGCAATAAGGAGCTGATGATCTGAGCCACAGTCAGCTCCAGGTTTTGGTTTTGCTGACTTAGAAGACAATAAAGCAATCAGACATTACAGAATTTTTTCAAAGGAGGCACCCCGTACACTTGCAAAGATATGTGCACAAGCGTTTCCCTCACAGTGCAAAATTAGAAATCATCTAATGTCCCTAAGTTAAGTAAATTAAATGATGAGAGCACTTGCAACAGCATTCTATATGAGCTGTGTTTAGGATTTTATTTACTGGTATGAAAATATATTTACTACCTAATGTGAGTAACTTTTTAAAAAGCAGGCTTTGGAACATACGTGTAGAATGATCCCCTTTATGCAAAATTAAATAGGCTTATTATTGAATGTACATGTAAAATACCTGCTAAGAGATGATCACTAACATCTTTGGGTGCTCCTGCTTCTGGAAGTATGCCCTAAGAGCAGGGGCTGATGCCTGAAAGCAGAGGTCAGGAGACTGAGATGGGAAAAGGAGAAAAGGCAAGAACAGAACTGAGTGTGTGGATGAACTGGGCTTAGTGGTGGGCCACTAAGGTTCTATTTCTCTGGATGCCTTCTGAGAAAAGTGCAGAAGGCACCAAGATTTTCCCCACAACGATGGGTAGCTAACAGCTGTTTATTCCTCTTCACCGGTTGAAGGTTGCTCCACTCCCACACTTCTAGGTTGATCCTTTTTGTGGCTTCAAAGAAAGCAAAACAGAGAGCCCTGGTGTCGGCCTGATGAGATGCTGGAAATGTGGGGTGCAAGTGACTTGGTCAGAACCTTTGGGACATGGCTGGGGACATCACAAAGGCAACGGCCATGGGGGTATCTCTGGGTATGAAATTTCAGGGATGTTTATTTCACTCTTCTTATGTAGTGCTCAGAAGTGCTTTATAGTAAACATATTGCTTTTTTTTTTTTTAAATAAAAACAAATTTTTTTTTCAAAAAGAAAGAAAAAAAATGTAGTGATGTAGTAGTCATTAGGAGCCAATTTTAGTGCTAAAAACAACTCAGGCTAAACCTCCCACATTTCCTCTTTCACACTGGGTTTCTAAGAGGTAGAAGGATGAATTGTGAGATTTCAACAGGACCCTGCTAAGATCTCTCATGAGAGCCCTGTGAACTGAGCTGTGGCAAGGGGGCTGGAGGACTGATGACAAGACTTTTTATTAACTTAAATGCAGCTTAGAGGTCCCTCAGACTTTGACCTTGACATTGATGTTAAATAAGTGAGAGGGAAAATAAATGGCATGCTCATCAAATCTGTGGATAAGAGCCATAACACCAACATAACAGCAGGTTCAAAATTTAAATTAGGGTATCTTAACATTCTGGAACACTGGATCAAAACCAAGAAAATGAAATGTAAAGTGAATTGCAAACACCCGAATTTAGGTCCAAAAAAATCAATTGCATACATTTCAAATAGAGGAGATCTGGCTTGTAATCTTGAGGAAAGTTTCAGGGGAGATAAAAGCCAACTGACTGATGGACATGGGCCCCAAACCCCCACTCACTGAAAGGACCCTGAGTTGTTCAGAGTGGGGAAGAAAGGCCGGGAGAGGGGATGACCTTCGGGACAGGGGCCCATTCTTGTTCAAGGAGCAGAACTGGAACAGGTGGGGGACAAGTTGCAGTAAGACAGCTCAACAACAGGAAGAACTTTCTGTCACTCAGAGTTGGCCTAGAAGCTGTGACCTTGCCAGGTCTCATTCAGCAAGGGTCACTGACTGGCTAGATACTGACTAGAGGGTAGAAGGAGGCATTCTTGGGTGGCTGGACCAAAACTAGGGCCTGAAGGATCTCTGAGGGCCTGCAGATAGACACTGCAGTCTGTCCGTCCTCCTGCAGAGCTGCTGGAGCAGCCGGGCAGTAGTCCCTCTCAGGCCTTCCCCACTGGACCTTGGCTGCGTGGTGTGCTGTGCAGTGAGTCGGCAGAGGGCACGGTTCCCACCCTGCTCCCTGCCCAGCCCCAGTCTAGCGGCGTCCTCAGAGCCTCCAGCAGCCTCCACAGCTGCCTGCCCAGCCTGGGAGCTCTGTGGCTGAGGGAGGCCAGAGGCGGGGAGGATGTCTGCTCACACTGCCTGGTGGTGGGTGACCTTTGGGGAAGTGGCCCATGCAGGGGAAGGTTGCCAGAGAGAGGAGCAAGCTAGCTGGTTTGCCTCCAGCGCAGCACACAGAAATTTCTTGGAAACCCAGGTGGGTTCTGCTTTCCATGCCCCCAGAAATGCTGCCAGTGGCGCTGTCAGAGTTGAGAACCACTGCTGTCGTGAATATTTTAATCATATTTATCAGAGCTTCCTTCTGATTAGAAAGGTTAGATCTCAAGTTAGTGCAAAGGAAAAAGAAATTACTTAAAACACACTCTGCTATGCTCTGTTAACGTCTTTTGTTTGTTCTGGGTGTTTTGGTCATTTATTCTCACACACACACATGCACACACACACACTTTTGTATGGAACACAGTTTATAATGCTTTAACCTACTATTTTGTAACCATTACCACCTTGGTCAGTATTATCCTCCCACCACTAGAACTTGTTCTATTTCTTAAGTAAATCCCCAGAAGTGGACTGGCCGGCTCTGGGAGTGGGTCTTGGGTCAGGGTGCTGGATGGATGTGCCTTGTTTGCAAAGGCTGAGCTGATGTGTGTCCTTCCAACCCCCACAGTGCACAGCCACCCTCTGGTGTCACCAAGCACTTTTCCTCTCTGCCAGTCTGACTGATGGCATGCTTACCCAGTGTTCTTTTAAAATTGCATTTCTTTGTTTACAAATGAACTTTTCATCTCATGTGTTTATTAGCCATTTGTACTGTGTTGTGTTGTGTTCTTCAGCGGGTCAGGCTGTCTTCACCCTGAGGCTCTCAGGAAGTGGGCGCTGAATGGCATAGTTCAGTTCAGTCACTCAGTTGTGTCCAACTCTTTGCGACCTCATGGACTGCAGCATGCCAGGCTTCCCTGTCCATCACTAACACCCAGAGCTTACTCAAACTCATGTCCATCAGGTCAGTGATGCCATCCAACCAGCTCATCCTCTATCGTCCCTTTCTCCTCCCGCTTTCAATCTTTCCCAGCATCAGGGTCTTTTCAAATGAGTCACTTCTTCATGTCAGGTGGCCAAAGTATTGGAGTTTCAGCTTCAACATCAGTCCTTCCAATGAATATTCAGGACTGATCTTCTTTAGGATGGACTGGTTGGATCTCCTTGCAGTCCAAGGGACTCTCAAGAGATTTCTCCAACACCACAGTTCAAAAGCATCAATTCTTCGGTGCTCAGCTTTCTTTATAATCCAACTCTCATATCCATACATGACTACTGGAAAAACCAGCTTTGACTAGATGGACCTTTGTTGGCAAAGTAATGTCTCTGCTTTTTCATACACTGTCTAGTTTGGTCATAATGGTATAACTGGGTCTCTAATCTAGGGCTGAGCTCCGTGTGGTACCAGGTCAGACCAGTATGTGGCGCAAACGATGCAGTTATTAGTGGGAGAACTGTGAACTTGGTGGAGTTCCCAGCTGGATTCCGTGCTCTGGACCTTCATTTTGGTGTTGCTTTCTCTCTCACACATCTTCCAGGCTTTTCAGGGAGGCCCACAACAAGAGTATTATAAAATATTATCCTCGGATCCATTGTGCAGTTTAATACCATCAGCACAGCTGCTGCTGAGTTAACACATATTGAGGGTTGTGTGTCCTACATCGTGTCGTTTTCTTCACATATTATCTCACTCTTTTCAGGAAGTGTGAGCTTATCTCCATTTTGGCCTTCCCTTATGGCTCAGCTAATAAAGAATCCGCCTGCAATGCAGGAGACCTGGGTTTGATCCCTAGGTTTCGAAGATCTCCTGGAGAGGAGAAAGGCTGCCCACTCCAGGATTCTGGCGTAGAGAATTTCATGGACTGTATAGTCCATGGGGTAGCAAAGAGTCTGACACGACTGAGCGACTTTCACTTTCTCTCCATTTTACTAGTGAGGACTCTGGTTTCCAGAGAGGTGACATGACTCACCCAAGGTCACAGCTAGGAATTGTGTGTTTCCACTCTAAAGATAAGAACAGTAACCTCCCATACAGATGAGGAGATGTCTTAGTGAGGTTCGCTGCTGTAACAAAATACCATAGACTGAGTGGCTTTTATGCCTGTGTGCATGCTCTGTCACTCTGTTGTGATCTTTGCAATCTCATGGACTCTCATGCAATCTCATGAATCTCAAGCCCGCCAGGCCCCTCTTGTCCATGAAATTTTTCCTGCAAGAATACTGGAGCAGGTTACCGTTTCCTACTCCAGGGGATCTCCCAGACTCAGGGATCAAACCCATATCTCTTGCGGTTTCCTGCCTTGGCAGGTGGATTCTTTACCACTGCGCCACCTTGTGGCTTTTAAACAGCAGAAAGTGACTTGTTACAGTTCTGGAGACTGGGAAGTCCAAGATCAAGGTACAGATCCAGTGTTTGGTGAAGATCCTCTTGTTGGTTTATACACAGCTTCCTGTGTCCTTATGTGGTGGAAGGGACAAGGGAGGTCTCTGCAGTCTTTTTAAAATAAAGGCACTAGTCCCATTCATGAGAGCTTGTCCTCATGACCTAATTAGAGCTGACCCTTGAACGACATGGGTCTGAACTGCACTGCTTCATTTATACACAGATTTTTTTTCCCAATAAATGCATACTACTGTACTACACGATCTGAGGCTTGTTGAATCCATGGATGTGGATCTATGGATTTGCAGGGCTGACTGTAAATTTATATTCAGGGCTGATTGAGCTGAATTTAAAGTCATATTTGGATTTTTGACTGCACAGGAGTCAGAGCCCTGAACCACCCCATGCATTTTTCAAGGGTCAACTATGCCTCCCGAAGGCCCTACTTCCAAATACCATCACACTGGGTATGAATTTTGAGGAGACACAAATATTCTGTCTATTGCCTGAAATCAGGAGAAAAGAGAGCTGGGACTTACCAGTCTATGTGCATCCACTACCTCCAGGGTCTTTGGTCTAAGACCTTCAGCTCTGTGGTTCCCAGACTGGAGTGTCCATTGGAATCATGGGGAAGATACATTAAAACAGAGATACCTGGGTTTCTGGTTCCCTAGATCAGGAGTGATTCCTGAGAATCTGTATTTCTAGCAAGTCCCAAGTGATGCCGAAACTGCTGGTCAGGGACTACACACTGAGAACCAGGGCTTCCTCATCTTCTCTGGCCCCAGACTTTCAGTGGCTCAGAGCTTAATCTCTGAGATCATTAGAATGCCCTAGAGGAAAGGGGAATGGCATAATTGGGTCCAGAGGATGAAATTTTCACAGGCTGTAATGTATCCACAAGGGCCCCAGGCAGATCCCCAGAAGAACAAGTCTAGGTGTTAATGAGGTCTCCGGCTTCTGTTATGGGGTCCAGATGGGGTGGGAGGCCTGCCTGCCTCCAACTCATCTCACTACCAGCCAGGGGAATTACCAGGAATAGGAATGAGTTTAAATAAATTGAGAATAAATCAGTCCACAGTGTTGGAAACTGTCGTAAGTGTAGAGACTGATGCTCAGGCTCAGCCAAGGGTCCAGGGATGGGCTGGGTTGCTCCCAGACACTTCTCAGGGCCAGCCTGTGGAATATGAGCTTACTAAGCAGTCCCTTAAAACCAAGTGAAAGGCAGTGGGGCAAACACACAGGCTAGAATTTAGTTGGGCAGGTTTTGACAATTTCCTCTACTCATCCACACCCACGGATTTCCCCAAGTTATTCAGGTCGATGTTGAGGCTCAGCAAGAGTGAGCTAACTAAGGAGGCTTCCAACAGACTGTGATGGGGGTTCTTTCCAGAGGACCCTGGAAAAGGCTTCTCAACACTAGCAATGCCAGCCTTGAGCAGGACCTGTCACCTGACATCAGGATCTGCCTTTCCTTCCTTTTCCTCTTCATACACGTATTTATCCCCTTAACAACCATTTAGTAAACCATTTATTAACACAATGATCAGGCCCTGCTGAGATGCTGAGGATATCTTCCCATCAATGAGAAAGAAAAGATCCTTCCTCTCACGAGCTGATTTTCAGAGTTGGAGGAAAAAAATCCAATAAACCTGGAAGCAAAGAAAATATCGGCAAGTGAAACAAAATAAGCAAGATGCCATGAGAGATAATAGTGGGCACCTAAATTAAATAATCAGGTCATGCTTCTCCAAGAAGACAGCATTTAAGCTGAATGCTAAAGGAGGCAGAAAGGCAGAGGGACTAGGAGGAGATAAAGGCGTTGAGATTGGAAAGAGCAAGAGTGCGTTGGAGGCATCACAAGGGGACCAGAGCACAAAGGACAAAGGGCAGGGTAGCAGGGGGGTGAGGCCAGATCGATGGCAACGGGAATCGGACCACGCAGTAAGGAGTCTGGGTTGTATTTGAGATGCAATGAGGAGTCTAGGCAATAAACCTGATAGAGGGGGGACCAAGCTGACATCACTTAAGCCCACTGTTCAACCTTAGCATTAAGCAAGAGACCATGAGGAAGTCCCCTGGTGGCCTAGTGGTTAAGATCCCAGGTTTTCACTACTGCAGCCCAGGATTCTACAAGCTGCAGCCGAAAAAGAAAAAAGAGTCCACCAGACATAATCAGATCAAGCCTCTAGATCTAATTGTCATTTACAGGAAATACAGCAGACAGAGAGCAGAATGTGTCAAATGACATCAAGAGGGGGCAATCAGCAAAATCCAGTCTTCGAGAAACTCTACAGACCAATGACTCAGACATTTATACCATCCCAAGAGAGACCTGCAGAAGGGCCACTCAGATGACTAAACCACAGTGCCATGTCACTAGATTTTGGGGTGGTTTGCCACATAATAATACATAATAAAAATTGAAATCTCATTTGGATCCTCACTCAGACAAACCAGTTGTTTAAAAAATTCTGTAAATCCTTCAGTAAAAAATAAATTGGTTAAAAAAATCTAACAATGGGGGAATTTTGAATGCTGGATAATTGATAATATTGACAAAATTGATAATTGACACAATGTTTAATTTTGATACTGGGTTATGGATTTTTTTGAGTCCTATATTTTAGAAACACAATCTGAAATATTTATGAACAAAAGAGAAGTGATTGTGCTTCAAAATCATCCAAGGAGAGTTGTGGGTATGGATGAAGCAAGATTGGCCTTGAGATGGTAATCATTGAAGGTGAATAATGTATGCTTGGGGGTTCTTCATACTCTTCTCTTTTGTCATGGTTCATTAAACTATTAACTCTTATATACACCCACTCTTACATTCTCTCTTGTACATGTTTGTCATCTTAAAATAAAGATGTTTGGGTACAATTGGATGCCCCTGGAGGGCCTAAGCAGAGTAGTATCATTTCCTTCTCTCACTGGGTGCCCAAAACTTCCAGCGCTTTTCTCACTGTGCACCCAAAATTTCCAGCGTCTCCTCCACTGGCAGACCTTCGCCCCTGACCCAAGTGCCCCCCTGCACCTACTGGTCCCTGTGGCCCCACCGTGCCAGCTTACTGGCCGGTGCTTCCCCCAGGGTCTTTCTAGTCTCTGGTCCCAAGCCTCCTGTGGGGCCCCAGTGGCTGAGCTCTGTATGCAACAGAAGACTCCCCAAAGACTCCTCACCTCCTGAACAGGCCCCATTCAGTCCCAGAGGAAAGCAGGAGGAGTTTACAAGACAATATCATGAGTCACCATGACTAATGACTTCCCAGAAGAGCTGTGGTTGGACACTCAGCCACTCCTTCCAAAGGTACCTGGAGAAACACACGCTGAAGCCTGAGACACACTAGAGACACAGAACATGCCAGCTCAGCTGCAGAGACTGGTGTTCTCTTGAGTGAGTCTGAGAACCCCTCTGATCACAGTCCTGGCATTTCAGATGGGGTTAATACTTAACCTATTTACCTCATGAGATAGCAGGAAGGAGTGGATCAAATAACAGATATGGAAAAGTGAAAATGTTAGTTTCTCAGTCATGTTGGACTCTTGGCGACTCCTATATCATGCCAGGCTCCTCTGTCCATGGGATTCTCCAGCCAAGAATACTGGAGTGGGTTGCCTTGCCCTTCTTCAGGGGATCTTCCCAACCCAGGGGTTGAACCTGAGCCTCCTACATTGCAGGCAGATTCTTTACCATCTGAGCCACCAGGGAAGCCCAGTAGATATGGAAACTCTTGGCTAAAAGCTGTGCAAATGAAGCAGCTGATACCACAATGGGAGAAGGTGAAAAATGGGTGGTGGCCTTGGCTTTGCATGATCTGAAGAATTGAATGTGTGCCTTTGATCCTCAGCCCTGGTTCAGAGTCCCCTTTTAGTCTTCCTCCCTCTATTGCCTGTTTGTCTTCCACAGCTAAAGTCTGTGGCAATGATGAGGAGGGACGTTAAAGATATTGAGGGTGTAATATTAGGATCCCGGAAGAAAACAGGTGGTGCACTCAGGAAGGGTTTAACTGCAGAGAGTTTGGTAGAGAGACTTGACAGCAGGGAGAGGAGGGCAAGAGAACCAGCACGGGATGGTGATGCACACAGGGACTGGCAATCACAGGAAGCTGTCACTGCAGAGGGGGAACCTTGTCAGTGTAGCCCTGCAGGAACTGGAGCCATTGGAAGAGGAGTCACCCAGCCAGAGCTGCACCCATAAAGACAGCCCCATGGGCAGACCTGGTCCGGGCAGGGAGGGAATCAGGAGATGAGTACCCTGACCTCTCTCTCCTCTACTCCTTCAGTCTCCTTTAGTGCCTCCCATTGGCTGAAACCCAGTTAAAAAACCAGAAGGCAGGGGATAGAATCTAAAAAAGAGTGGAGATAAATAACTGACTCACTTTTGCTGTACAGCAGAAACTCAACACTGTAAATGAACTGTACTCCAATTTAAAAAAGAAAAAAGAAAAAAAGACCCAGAGAGCAAGGGAGCCTGGCTGACATAGGTTCCTGAGAAGTCAGCCTCTGGGGCAGAGAGCAGGGCTGAGAAATATGGGGCCTGGAATTGCCACAGTGGGACTGCGTGCAAATGGAGAGTGACCAACGTTGGGAAATGAAACGAGAGGTGGACAAGTGGGTTAGGAGGTGTGAGATGAGGGTCTGAGTGGCTGTGGGTTGCAAGTCTTGGATCGGTGAATCCAGTTGCCTGGGTGCTGGGCATGGTCAGGGTCTGGAGCACAGAAGGATCTCCCAGTGGTGAGAAGTCGGTCATCTCTTCTTCACCTAAGATCCTGACCTATGTGCTCCTTTGCGCCTAGGGGAGCCCTCCCAGCCTTCCAACAGCAGCTGGCCCTCAAGCGAAAATGGGAGTGATACTGAGGCCACCCCGGCTGCAAACCTCACCTTCTCCTCCTACTATCAGCACTCCTCCCCGGTGGCTGCCATGTTCATTGTGGCCTACGTACTCATCTTCCTCCTCTGCATGGTGGGCAACACCCTGGTCTGCTTCATCGTGCTCAAGAACCGGCACATGCGCACTGTCACCAACATGTTTATCCTCAACCTGGCCATCAGCGACCTGCTGGTGGGCATCTTCTGCATGCCCACCACCCTTGTGGACAACCTTATCACTGGTGAGTAAAGGCAATAGAGGCAGCTTCCCCCTGAAATGATGGCTGGCCTGGTCTCCTGGCCAAGGTGCCATTGTCTCAAACTCCCCAGTCTTATGGCTGAGGGATTAGACTAGAAATAATAGATACAATGAATTAATCATTTGCTTTGTTCCAGGCTTTATGTGACTTATTTTTCCTGCATTATTATAACTAATCCTCACAACAATCCAGTGAAGAATGCATTATTGTTATCCCCAGTTGATGGATGAGGAAACTGAGGCTTAGAGTGATTATGGGGCGGTTCTGTAGTTTATACAACTAAGTGTCAAGTCCCACATTCTCACATCTGTATTTCTAACCACTGTGCCGTTCAGTTCTACTTTCCCAGGGAGCTCCTATCTAGTTCTAGGCAGAACTAGAACCAGCAGGAAGAAGTGGTAAGGAGGTAGGTTTCCTCTGAATAAGGACCTAAAAACTAGTTTGAGATGTTCTCCACCAAAAATGTTCCCACCTACAGGTATTGCGCTCCCTGTCACTGGGAGTGTCTAAATAGGGACTGGTTGGCTGTTTAGCAGGGATCTCGTAGACGGATTCAAGCAGAACTAGGCCACCTGACTTCTAAATTCCTGCCCAGTATCTAAAATTGTCAGAAGGATCCCACTGTCATCTACCTTCTCCTAGGATTCACCTTTCTTGTTTCAGAGTAAGGCGCCACAGAGTCTAGGTGGGAAGGACTCATTTCCAGAACTGGGGAGACCCCTAGAGGTCTGTGCCTGCAGCTTCTGAGCTCAGAGCTCCCAGAAACTTAGGATTCAGAGCCTGGACAGCCCCATTTGGAGTGACTTTGGTGTTTCTGTGATATAGTCGGTTAGCACGTTGGGCTGTTAACTGAAAGGCAAGTGTTTTGAGCCCACCCAAGGATGCTCCTCCTTACCCCAGCCATTTGGGCTTCCCAGGTGGCTCAGCAATAAAGCATCTGGCTGGACTGCAGGAGATGCAGATTCTATCCCTGGAGTTGGGAAGCTCCCCTGGAGGAGGAAATGGCAACCCACTCCAGTATTCTTGCCTGGAGAATCCCATGGACAGTGGAGCCTGGCAGGCTACAGTCCATGGGATCATAAAGAGTCGGACATGACTGAACACACACTACCACAAACCACAGCTGATGAGAGGTTGGGGGACTCACAAACCCAGAAAGTGAAGCCAGGGCTGTCACTTTCCCCTTGGCTGTCCTCTGGCTGAGCCTGGTGGGATCTTTAATCACAGCTAAATCACAGGTTCTTTCAGGGATGCTGAACAGAGGCTGTGCACCCTTCTTCCCAAAACACACACAAACATGCATGCACACACACAAGCACACTCCCTAGTTAACACTAGAGTGGTGAGGTCACTAGTTGGTTATAGTAGTGTCTGCCAGTCCTTTTTTATCTGCATCAACCATCATTTATTCAACAACTTATTTATGTGGGCATTTAGATTTTCTCTGATATTTTGCAGTTATAACAATGCTACAATGAATAACCCTGTGCATATGTATTTTGTGTCATCAGAGGTGTACTTCAGAGTAGAGTGAGATTGTTAGATCAAAAGACAAGTGCATAAATTAGGCATTGCCTAGTTCCCCTCCAGAAGGACTGTAATGATTTGCATTCCCACCAGTGATGTTTGAGAGCTCCTATTTCTCCACAGCAAGTATCATTTGTGTTTTTCTAATTATGAATGAGGTTTGAACATTTTTTTCATGTTTTTCTATCTGTTCTCTACAGCGATATTGACTTTCCATGACATTTAAACTCCCTGGCACCCAGATCAAACTCTCAACACTGATCCATAGTGATTTAGAGACAAAGAGATTGTAACTTAATCTCCCTCTTCATTTTCACATCTGTAGAAAGGAGACAGTAATGGGGCTGTGGTGAGGACTGAGTGGGCCAGTGCCTGGTACCTCGTAAGGGTGCAGATAGAAAATCAACATTTTGCAGAGGCTGTTGGTGAAAGAAGACCTCAGTCTTGGGAGATGACTCCTGTCCACAGGCATAACATTCAAGAACAAGCTGCCCCTCCCCATCCCAGGCCTAGAGGGTTGGAAACACTAGGTAGTTACCAACACAGGGCTTCAGGTAGCCAAGATGTGAACCTGGCTACCAGTCCTGAAAGCAGATGGGACCCAGGTCTCATGAGAAAGCAGAAGTTCAGGGATCAGAGTGAGGACATCAGGTACCATGGGCTAGAGCTGCTTATACCTCCCCCCACTTGTGAGCCAGGATGGATCTGTCCTAGTGGGTCTCCACTTCGGCTGCCACTTAAATCTCCTGGGTCAATTTGGAAAATATGGTGATCTGACTCCCATCCTTAGAGATTCTGTTTGTAACTAGTCTGGCATGGTCCTGGGCACTGATCCTTTTCCAAGCTATCAGTTGATTCTAGTGAGCAGCCAGGTTTGAGAACTACTGGCCTAAAACTTGGAGCTGGGCTATGGGAGCAGAAAGCCAAGCAGGGCTGGATGTATCTAAAGTTCATGGAGAAAAACTGCTGGTCATTATAAAGGCTGTCTCTAGTAGGACTGTCCATGGAGGTGCCAGCCAGTCAGCTTGTCACTCCTGGAAGTGTGTAAGCAGAGGTGGAATGACAGCCTAGCTCGACTGGAAAAAAGATATAAGCCATAGAGGGGACTGGCCCAGATGGCAGGGGATCTCTCACTCTGTGGTGACCTCTGTCATGGCAGGGTGGCCCTTCGACAACGCCACGTGCAAGATGAGCGGCTTGGTGCAGGGCGTGTCCGTGTCTGCTTCCGTTTTCACGCTGGTCGCCATTGCTGTGGAAAGGTGAGAGGGTTCCTGGCTGGGTTATCCTGGGCTGACTGGGGCACAGCATGAGGACTAGCTGCTGTTTCTACTGCTCTGCCTGCTAGAAGGCCGGGACTGCTCTGCGGTCTGTGGTCCTGAGCCAAAGAGGGAAGGGTGGTGGGGCTGCCTGCCTTCTAGAACTGGGGGACTGCAGAGGATACTGCCACCTCCTTCTGGAAGACCTGGAGGCAGCTCCTGAGGAGGTTTAAAAGGTATTCCTAGGCCCTAAGAGGAGCTTGGGGACAGTTCTTGTCTCCTGAGCGGTAAACCTGCTTGCTAGTCCCTGACTCCCCAACTCCGCCATCTTCTGCTGCTTCTGGTCTTTCAGCCTCAGGTTCCAAATCAAAGTCTCTGATAAGCATGGCTCTGCTAATAGAATGGAGCCAGGGGCCAAGCACCTTGTTTTGTAAGCAACACAACTGACCCAGTTGCAAGGGGGTCCTCCTCCCTCTCTGTGAGCCCTTTCAATAAGGGTGCTTATCCCAGAGCAAGGGAGGCAGGCAGGTAAGGTAGAGAGCTGCCTGGCTGGATGACCTTGGGTAGGTCATTTAACTACGTTGAGCCTCCATTTTATCACCTGTCAAATAGTCCATACCCTACTGGGTGGCTGGGAGACTTCAGTGAACTTCTGTTTGTAAAGCTGATACATACTACCTGGTACGGAGACCATATGTCAGCAGTTAATAGTATTCTGTTTCATCTTTACACCCACACCCTCCTCCTTGCCTTCTTCCAAACTCAGGCACTACTAGCTAGAATCTAGTGTCCTCATCCTGCCTCCACTTCTGCCCTCATCAAATCCAGTCTTTTGTGACCCCGTGAAGTAGGCAGCTGGGGAGATAGAACTGGGTCCCCATCTTCAAGGCCACTAATTAGCTGGGTAACTGGGGGAAGTCCTCCTTCATTGGTCTTCATTTTGTTGTCATTGTTAATGATGACAACATCTCCCAGTGGTGCTCGGGTATTCTTCAAGTTCCTATCTCCTCTGGGAACTCTTCCTGGTCTCTCCTAGGATCCTTCTCCATTCATTAAGTGCTATTGCACTTAGAGTCAGTACTATGTGCTTTAAGAATTATTTGTTTTCTGACAGTTCCTTAAGTATTTGATGTTATGAAACCAGGAAGCCAAAGACAGGTAGGTTGAGAAAATAAAGCTTGAGACAAGCTGTGGGAGAAGTGGAAGTGCTGTCAGGTGGGAAAAAGGATAGGAGGGAGGAGAGCAGGACAGTTTGGTGAAATGGAAAGAGCAGTTGGCTGAGAGTCAGCTCTAGGCCTGTGTTCTAGCGCAGGTTTAGCCCTCACATTGCCGCATGACTTTCCTAAACTAGATGGGCATCTTTGACTAGGAGAACTGGGCACAGGTATTTTTTAAAACACTTCAGGAGATTCTAATGCACAGTGAGGGTGTACGGCTGCACAGTGGAACAAGACAAATCTGTATTCAAGCCTGGTCCTTGGTACTAGCTAGCTGTGTGACCCTGAGCCAGTTACTTAACGCCTCTGAATCCCATATGTAAAGTAAGGGTGTAATAATAATCACAGCTGAGACATCCTAAGGAGGCAATGGTGCAAAACTGTCTTGATACTATGGAGGCACTGCTGGAAGGATGCTGGCTAAGATGGTATAGGAGAGCCTGTCACATAGACTCCACACCTGAGCTCCCAAGGTTTTCTGGAGAAGCCGTAACAGCTAAAATTTGTTTTCTTTGATACACCTACCCATTCGGCCTACTCAGGGACAGAATCTGCCAACTAAGTCACTGCTAGCTGCCAGCTATGCAGTTTATTCTCCAAAATGCACAGAACAGGATTAAGTTGCTGTGAAACCTGCCCCTTTGTTTTGTTCCATGGCCACCCAACCTTGGAGTTGATTGCCCTGCAAGTGAGAAACCAATTTGCTTGTCAACGAAACGTAATTAACACCCAAGCCTTCTTTGACACCACCTAAGGTGCAATGGTGGAGGTGAAGTGCCTCAACCCCGCCAGCCCCAGCCCTCTGCTCTTCATGGGGTTGGCGCTCATCCCTGGGATCCCTGGGACCCTCCCAGACCCCCTGCTTTTCTTTCCCTCGTCGCCGCAGGTTCCGCTGCATCGTGTACCCCTTCCGCGAAAAGCTGACTCTGCGGAAGGCGCTGGTCACCATCGCGGTCATCTGGGCGCTGGCCCTGCTCATCATGTGCCCGTCGGCCGTCACGCTGACCGTCACGCGCGAGGAGCATCACTTCATGGTGGACGCCCGCAACCGCTCCTACCCGCTCTACTCGTGCTGGGAGGCCTGGCCCGAGAAGGGCATGCGCAAGGTCTACACGGCAGTGCTCTTCTCGCACATCTACCTGGCGCCGCTGGCGCTGATCGTGGTCATGTACGCGCGCATAGCCCGCAAGCTGTGCCAGGCCCCGGGGCCCGCGTGCGCCGGCGGCGAGGAGGCGGCGGGCGAGGGCGGGCGAGGCGCGCGGCGCAGGGCGCGAGTGGTGCATATGCTGGTCATGGTGGCGCTGTTCTTCACGCTGTCCTGGCTGCCGCTCTGGGCGCTGCTGCTCCTCATCGACTACGGGCAGCTGAGCGAACCGCAGCTACACCTGGTTACCGCCTACGCCTTCCCGTTCGCCCACTGGCTGGCCTTCTTCAACAGCAGCGCCAATCCCATCATCTACGGCTACTTCAACGAGAACTTCCGCCGAGGCTTCCAGGCAGCCTTCCGAGCCCAGCTCTGCGCGCCGCCGTGGGGCAGCCACCGGGAGGCCTACTCCCAGCGGGCCAGCCGGCTCCTGCGCACGCGGGTGTTCGTGGAGGTGCAACCCAGCGACTCAGGCCTGCCCTCCGAGTCGGGCCTGAGCAGCGGGGCCGCCAGGCCCGGCCGTTTCCCGCTGCGCAATGGCCGCGTGGCCCACCACGGCTTGGCCGCTGAGGGTCCCGGCTGCTCCCATCTGCCCCTCACCACCCCAGCCTGGAACATTTGAAGGGGATGCGGAGCGCAAGCCTCTGACCCCGAGGGCCACTGCCGCACATGTGACACCCAGGCGTGACAGCGTCTGGTGTGGTGTCAGGAGAGGCTGCCATATGTCTCCATCTCAAACACAAGGCAGTGAAGAGTTGTTGGTGAAATCTCCGTCACTTTCCCCTTCTCCTTCCGCAGAGGACGGGAAAGAGAGAGGCGCTGTTTCCCTGAGACCCTCTGTGGCAGAAGCCACAGGCATCATTAGGCATCATCTCACTGAATTCTCACACTTTGGGAGCAGGGTTTGTTATCCCCTTTCTGGGGCTTCCCTGGTGGCTGACTGGTAAAGAATCTGCTTGCCAAGTAGGAGATGCCAGTTGAATCCCTGGGTTGGGAATATCTCTGGAGAAGGAAATGGCAACCCACTCCAATATTCTTGCCTGAGAAATCCCACCAACAGAGGGGCCTGGCGGACTACAGTCCATGGGGTCTCAAAAGAGTTGGACACAACTTAGCGGCTAAACAACAATAATACACCCCTTCTACGGGTACAAAACTGAGGCTGGAAGAGGAGATGAGACTAGTCTGTCTCTCAACTAGAGCCTGCATGACTTCAGTGCCTGCCTGTCTGGTTTCGACCATCTCCTGCTGCCTCTAGAAGGGCCCCTTAGGGTGGAGCACAGTGAAAAATGTGAATCTAATTAGATATCTGGGAAGAAGTGAAAAGCAAGGCTGGCCTGTCCATCTGATGCTTGGTGTCCCTGTCCTGGAGTCTCCTATGTATGACTGAAGCCACTCCCCTGATCCCTTCCCAAGAGAACATAGTGTATTCTATGTAGGTTTCCTCTTGTTTGCTTCAAGAAGTGTCCAGGGCCATTCTCTTCTCCCCAAAGTACCATTAACAGGATGTCATGCCTGAGCATGAGCTCTATAAAGAAAGCTGAGCACCAAAGTATTGATGCTTTTGAACTGTGGTGTTGGAGAAGACTCTTGAGAGTCCCTTGGACTGCAAGATCAAATCAGTCCATCCTAAAGGAAATCAGTCCTGAATATTCATTGAAAGGACTGATGCTGAAGCTGAAACTCCAATATTTTGGTCACCTAATGCAAATAACTGACTCACTGGAAAAGACCCTGATGCTGGGAAAGATTGAAGGCAGGAGGAGAAGGGGATGACAGAGGATGAGTTGGTTGGGTGGCATCAACAACTCAATGGACATGAGTGAGCAAGCTCTGGGAGTTTGCGATGGACAGGGAGGCCTCATGCTGCAGTCCATGGGGTTGCAAAGAGTTGAACACAACTGAGCGACTGAATTGAGCAGAACTGATGCCTGAGCAATTGCAGAACAATCCCTGGAGAGCCTGTGTCAGTTGCAGACACACTGGGTCTGAGCCCAGAGAAGGGGATGTCTGTCCTCCCTCCTCTCTCATAGCACCCACCACCATCACCCAGACTCAGGTCAGAGCTCACAATTGTGACAGGCAGCTGCAGGGTCACAAGAAACATCCATTTATTTATTCCCAGACAGGAGGAAAGGAGGACAGAGCACCCACTTTCAGCCTTCCAAAATACATCTGCTCACTAAAGCTGCAAGCACACAGCGTTCCCAAGGCCCTTTCCTTGCTCCCTCTAGGGGGTTGTGGGAGAAAAGTTGGCCAACCAAAGGTACGGTGTTCCCTGAGGCCTCTGGGATGACAAACACTAAACCTCTCCCCAGCATGGATAACTCCTGTGCCCTAAACAAGGATGGCACCCACCGCTTGTTTGCTGTGGCTCTCAGTCAACATGCCTGCATCACCTTGAAGAGAGAGGCTTCTTTCCAGGAGATGGGAGGAACTGTGATTACCCTGTGATCCCTGCATGGCCCCAGTCACCTGTAGTTAACTGGATACTTCCCCCTCATCTCTATAGAATACACACTGTTGCCAGAATTTTAGTGAATAACAAAGAAACATTTCCAGGGCAGAGAATGTGACTCTGAGGCTCCACTGGTTTTCTTAATTGACACACGATGACTTAACCCTGTTGACTTCACTCTAAGTACTAGATGTAGGGGCAGAAGAAAACTCCTAAGCCATTGTACAGTGTTTTCTCCAAGCATGTCCCCAGACACGTTTGATCAATGCAAATGGGCTGAAGGAGATGTTGCCATTCTCAAAGTAACTGAGGCTCAAAGAGACCAAGAGGGGAAGGACCATGGGGTCGGGGGGGCAGGGTTTGAGTTAGAATTTGACTTCTGATAGTTTCTTCCCATGCCCCTTCCTGCCTCTCAAGGAAGGTGGATTGGGGAGGAGAGGTGGAAATTCCCACAAATGCTGTTTGCCTGATGCTGAGCCAGAATGCTCACAGAACCGGCAATCGCATCCTCCCGCCCCAAGCTCTTGGTCTGGGAAATTAGTCTATTGTGTTTACTCTTGTAATATCTGGCTTGAGCTGTGTGTATGCTATCTATAACCCATGTATGGAGCAGGCTGCCAAGATCCATCATGACCCCACCCTGGTCAAGGTGTCCGAATGATGGAAGAGGGTCTCAGGAAAGGGTGTGCCCTCCTGTCCCTCATTAGCTAGTGTGTGTCTGGGACCCACTTCTGGTCCTCTATCAGTGTTCTGTGTCACTAGGGAATAGGCTGGAGAATTCCCGGCTGCTTGCCGTAAAGAACTCTGACTCCAGGCTCTAAAAACAGACCAGAGAAAGGGCCATCTTAAATCCCTGTGGCTGGGGGGGATCTGTTGGGAGACACTGTCTGGTCTTTCCTCTGGTGCGTGTTTTTCCCTTAGCATGGCCTCCCCAACCACAGAATCACAGCCTAGGGGGAGACCAGGGCACTCACCCAAGCCAACCTTCTATCAAGGCCCCTTTGTTGGACTTTTCCCCAAAGATGCCATGCTTTGAAAGACTAGGTTGGCCAAAAGAAAAAAAAAATTGCAGTAGGCCATAATTCATATGTTTGCTGGTATTTTTATTTCTTTTCTAAAAAAATCCATCAAAGGCTGTGTCTGCTTTCTGTGGGTATCTGTGGAGTGTTTGGTTTCTTGTGTATGTAGCAGAACACATATACAACCTAAAATTTATCACGTAACTCTTTTTAAGTGTACGTTCAGTGACACTGAGTGCCTCCACACTGCTGTATAACCATCACTGTTCATTTGCAGAACTTTTTTTTTAACATCCCAAGCTGCAACTCTGTACCCATTAAACAATAACTCCCTGTTTCTTCCTGCCTCTGGTAACTGCCATTCTACTTTCTGTCTCAATGAATTCGATCACTCTAGGTATCTTGTACGGGTGAAATCACACAGGATTTGTCCTTTTGTGATTGGCTTATTTCACTGAGTATAATGTTTTCAAGGTTCGCCCGTGTTGTAGAAGGTGTCATTTTCTTCCTTTCAAAGGCTGAGTAATAGTTCATTGTATGGATATATCAGTCATTATCCATTCATCCACCAATGGACTTTTGGGTTGCTTCCTCATTTTGACTATTGTGAATAATGTGTGGAGATTTCAGATGCTAGATGTAGTTCCTGAAAATACTGTTTATGTGAGCCCTGAGGACAGAGGCCCAAGGTTGGGACCCAGGATCTCTTCTGACTTGGCATGTATGGGTGATGAAGCAGTGGTTCAAGGAAAGCTATGATTTGTGTTATTCTCCTAGCCCACCCCAGCTGCTCTGAGCTGGGTTTTGCTTTTTGACCAGAGTGGCTAGAAAATTGTATGTTCCCTCCATGAGACGCTATTTTATGAAGAAGTTTTTCTAAGTATAGTTTTATTATTCTGGCTGGTATCCTATGACCCAACACCTGGGCCCTCTCGGAGGCCTTGTCCAGTTACCCCAGGGCACACAAGGGTAAGCGATGTGGACTCCTGCCCATGTGCCGCCGTTCGCCTGCAGGTTGGCTGGGTCTCCTAAGGTGACTGCCTTTTCGCAGGCAGCAAGTTTGGAAATGAACTGGATGTGTGATGGGGGAAAAGGGCCAAAGGCCTGTGGACACTGAGCATCTCCACCCCAGAGGAACTCTTGGAGGGACTCCATGTCCTGTCCTGCCATTTGCAGCACGAGCAGTCATTCTAATCATGGGTCTCCACTGATGAATGGCCTCTTGACTTCACCGAGGCCATGCAGCACGCAACAGGCCAACGGGAGCTGGAGGCGGATGCCCAGCCTGGGCCTCGCACACCACAGTCTGCCCGCCGCAGGTTGAGGGCTTTCTCTTGGGGCCCAGGGGATGCATGATTTGGGTTGGAATGGAGGGCAGAGTTGGCAAAGTCGGATGAGAGCCCCCCTATCATTAGTCTACTGTGTATTCATCCAGAAATCCGGGTGAGAGCCAAGCCGTGAGCTGGATAGACACAGCATTGCTATTAAGCACTGTACCTTTTTGCATGTTTCCTCAGCTCACCCCTCAGAAGTGCCACTGAGGAAAGACAAATGAGAAGGAGGTGACCCAAATGGGCTTCACTGCAAGCAAACAATGTTGAATCAACAATAGATTCCTTGTTGAATAACCCGATTATTTATGTTTATGACATTTTATTGTTTCTCTTTTTCTCTCTCTACACAAACACTCCATTGTGGAAATTTTACAAAATTTAGATAAACAAAGAGAAGAAAAGAAAAAGCACCCAAATCCAGCCACAAGAGATAATTGTGGAATCATTTTCTATGTGTATATATGTTTAAAAAATCTATAACAGCTTTATTAAGGCATACTTTACATGCAATAAAATTTATCCATCTTAAATGTACATTTTGATGAGTTCTAGCTATTGTATACAGTTGTGTAACCACCATCACACTCAAGGAATTTCCAGAATCTCCCCCAGATTACCTTGTGCCAATTTGTAGTCAACACTCTCCGCTCCTCCTGGCTCCAGATAACCACTCATTTGATTTTGGAAGGTCATCTACTTGTGTAACTTTTTGATCTGGCTTCTTTCACTTAGAATATGCTTTTGAGATTCATCCATGTTGGAGCATGAATCAGTAGTTTGTTCCTTTCTGTACCTGAGTACTATTCCATTGTATGGCTCTATGATATTTTATTTGTCTATTCATCAGTGGATAGATACTTGAGTTGTTAACACTTTTTATGAATTTATGAATTATGAATAATGCTGCTATGAACACGCATGAGTCCTTATATGTATATATGTTTTCAGTTCTATTGAGTAACCTAGGAGTGGGTTGGGTTGAGGGTAAGTGTATAGTTTTACTATGCAAGAAACTGCCAGTGTTTTCCAAAGTTGCTATGCCATTTTGCATTCCCATCAGCAGTATATAAGCATTCTAGTTGTTCTTTCCAACACTGAGTAGTATCAATGTTTAGAAAATTTTCCTGATGACTAGGGATGCTGGGCATCTTTCCATATGCTTATTGGTCATTCTTATATCTTTTATTTACAGTGTTTCCAAATCTATCTTTAAAAATATGATTATGTTGAAATGTAATTATACAATATGATTATATCATAGAGACTTTAGTACAAAAACTTGCCCTGAATCTAAGAGGAATTTATTACTAATAGAAGATTTTAAAATCTATCAAGAATGAGTCTAAAGCAAGATTTGTTGTTCAGTTGCTAAGTCGTGTCCAACTGTTTGTGATATGGACTGTAGCACACCAGGCTCCCCTGTCCTTCACCACCTCCTGGAGCTTGCTCAAATTCATGTCCATTGAGTCAGTGATGCTATTTAACCATCTCATCCTCTAAAACAAGACAGACTCTTTGAAAGGATCCTCTGGATAGAAGGTGTTTAGGGATGGAGGGCTATTTTAATAGGTTATTAGGAATGGCCTCTTTAAGGATTGAGATTTGAATATAGATATGAATCAAGTGAGAGACAGAGCCATGGGAATAGCTGAGGAAAGAACAACCCAACCAGAGAATATCATGTGCAAAGGCCCTGAGATAGGAGAGGAATCAATAGCGAAGGAATTAATGCATATCAAAATGGTACTGAATTTCAAAAATTTACATTTCTGGTCAACTCAAACTGTTTACTGAGGGCCTGTTAAAAACCAGGTACTGTACTGAATGCTTTATGACTGTTATTTATCTCTCACAACAGTGCATAAGCTCCATGAGGACAGGAGCTATTGTCTATTTCACTCACTTTTGTGGACTCAGATCTAGGATATTGCCTGGGATATAGGAGGTACTCAATAAATGTTGAATTAATGAAATAATTACATAAACAGGTATTTTTAAATTATTCCCATATTATAGATGGAAAAAGCAAGTCTCAAAGAAGTTAATTAACTCAATGAAGGTCACATAACTAGATGGTGCTGAAGCTGAGACTCAAATCTTGGTGCATCTGACCAGGAAACCCAGATTTTTGCCACTCTCTCAAGCTGCAGTGAATTCTCCTTCCTATATTTGGGAAGCACGTTCAAAATGAAAGAAAGAGGCTTGATGGAAGTCCCCTTTAATCCTAAAAAATAAAACCAGCCAGGTTCCAGACTGCTGTTTTGGCCAGAAGACCCTATTTTCATCACATTCAGTGGCTTCCACAGACTTGAGATGGAAGAAATACCAGCAGTTTAAGTAAATGATGTACATTTAGTCTGATTCAGTACCATGTCAAGCCTTCATGGCAGTCATGGGCTGAAAGAAATTATCCTCTTGACTTCTCTGCCCTGGGGTCATTGATGAGCTGAAAGCTGCTGAACTGGCTGTCAGTCCCACCTTGAGTTATTTGTGTTCTCTTGCTAACTGCAATGCCCAGGCCTTTGAATCCCTACACCAACAAATGCTGCTATTGTCATGTATAAGCAACCAAATAAATGTGGGTGGAAAAACCCAAGCTTGGTGATTTGAGCAGATTAGTTTACCTGTCACAGAGCCACATTTATTTGGTATGACTGAATTACTTTGCTGTAAACCTGAAACTAATACTATGTTGTAAATCAGTTCAGTTCAGTTCAGTCTTTCAGTCATGTCCGACTCTTTGTGACCCCATAAATCTCAGCACGCCAGGCCTCCCTATCCATCACCAACTCCTGGAGTCTACCCAAACCCATGTCCATCAAGTCGGTAATGCCATCCAGCCATCTCATACTCTGTCGTCCGCTTCTCCTCCTGCCCCTAATCCTTCCCAGCATTAGAGTCTTTCCCAATGGGTCAACTCTTCACATCAGGTGGCCAAAGTACTGAAGTTTCAGCTTCAACATCAGTCCTTCCAATGAACACCCAGGACTGATCTCCTTTAGGATGAACTGGTTGGATCTCCTTGCAGTCCAAGGGACTCTCAAGAGTCTTCTCCAACACCACACTTCAAAAGCATCAATTCTTCGGCGCTCAGCTTTCTTCACAGTCCAACTCTCACATCCATACATGACAACTGGAAAAACCATAGCCTTGACTAGATGGATCTTTGTTGGCAAAGTAATGTCTCTGCTTTTTAATATGCTATCTAGGTTGGTCAGAACTTTCCTTCCAGAGAGTAAGTGTCTTTTAATTTCATGGCTGCAATCACCATCTGCAGTGATTTTGGAGCCCCCCAAAATAAAGTCTGACACTTGTTTCCACTGTTTCCCCATCTATTTCCCATGAAGTGATGGGACCGGATGCCATGATCTTAGTTTTCTGAATGTTGAGCTTTAAACCAATTTTTTCACTCTCCTCTTTCACTTTCATCAAGAGGCTTTTTAGTTCCTCTTCACTTTCTGCCATAAGGGTGGTGTCATCTGCATTTCTGAGGTTATTGATCTTTCTCCCAGCAATCTTGATCCTAGCTTGTGCTTCTTCCAGCCCAGCGTTTCTCATGATGTATGTACTCTACATATAAGTTAAATAAGCAGAGTGACAATATACAGCCTTGGCATACTCCTTTTCCTATTTGGAACCAGTCTGTTGTTTCATGTCCAGTAAATCAACTATACTTCAATTGAAAAATAATAATAAAATGCATTCCTTGAAGACAGTGGAGGGGCTGGCTGCCCTGAAGCAAAGGTATACATAGAGGAATAGGTTCCTGAACAAACTTAGGATTCTTTTAGAAAGGAGAAGGTGGTATGATTATTGGGCAGCTACTAGCAGTGTTTCCTATAATATTCAAAACTAAAGTCATCATTTTTCTTACCCTCCATCCTAACCAAACTATCTCAGTAAATGACACACCATTCAACCAGTTGTTGTAGCCAGAAACCTAGAAATCATCCTCAAATCCATCTTGCTCATCTTCCACCCTGTCCAGCCAGTGATCAATTCCACTGAATCCACGTTGAACACAGCTCTGTTATCACTCATCTCTTTTGCCACCCAAGTCCAGGGCACCACCATCTTTTACCTGGGTCACTGCAACAGACTTCTCATGGTTCTCTCTGCCTGTTCTTGCTAAACTTGAATCCAGGCTTCAAGCTGCGAACAGAGCCACTTAAAAATATTTTTGTGTGTTTTATTTATTTATTTGGCTGCATTTGGGTCTTAGTCGTGGCATATGGGATCTTTGCTGTGTCATACAGCTCTTTCACTGAGGCGCACAGACGCTGTAGTTGTGGTGCTTAGGCTTGGTTGCTCCACAGCATGTAGGATCTTAGTTCCCCAACCAGGGATGGAATCGGAATCCCTGCATTGCAAGGAGGATTCTTAACCACTGGGCCACTAGGGAAGTCCCCAGAGCCACTTTTAAAAGCAATTCTGATCATGTCACTTTCCTGCTAAGAACACTTACAGGTTTTTCATTGCTCCTTCAGAAAGCTCAATCCTTGTATCATGCCTTCCAAGGCCCTCTGTCATTTAACTTTGACCTCTTCTTTGGTTTCATCTCTTAATAGACTCTTTCTGGCTTCTGTCTTCCCCTTTTTGCTTTATTAACCACTTCTTATATTTTAGGTCATAGATTAAGGATCATTTCTTTTAAAAGTTTCCCTGCTCCATTATGCAAAGCATTGTACCTCCTTTATCACTCTGCTTATCCAAACCTTTTTTCTTTTTTTGGCCTTGCCCCCACCGCTTGTGGGATCTATTAATAAGTTCCCTGACCACAGATTGAACCTGGGCCATGGCAGTGAAAGCCTGGAATTCCAACCACTTGATCACCAGAGAATACCCTCTACTTATCCAAATTTATTACAATTATTTGTTGAAGTCTGTCTTCCCTTCAGACTATCAGTTCTGTGGGGCCCACAACCATGTCTTTCAGAGTGCTACATCCCTACCACCTAGCAGCAACAACAGTCACGAGTGTTAAATACAACGTAGTTATAAATTGAAAGTTTTCCTGTTATAGGACCTATAGGTGGTAGTTGACACCAAACATATACATCAGATAACCTAGGGAGAGAGTATCTCTAGAGAGAAAGAACATGAGAAGTTAGAAAAATAGTGATGATCCAGAGGAAGAGATGGCTAAAGGGGAGAGTGAGAAAAGAGTGGCCAGGGAAGTAGGAGGGATGTCAGAAGAAAATGCAGTCATAAAGCCAAGGAAGAGAGAGGGCATCAGGAAGTTGGAGGTGCCTAACAGGGCTAACTACAGCAAATAGCAGGATATGGACTAAAAAGCACCATTGGATTCAGTTACAGAGCAAGAGAGACAACATTTGAGAACAGCTGGGTTCATCCTTTGTCAAACTATTATACTTAAGAAGGTATTTTTTCTCTCCTTTTCATCAATTCCTCTGCCTGTTGGCCTGGCAAAGAGTCATTAAACACCTACTCTAGGGGAGGGAATCGGGAGGGAGGAGGGAGGGGGGTTCTGGAGGGGGAGCATATGTAAACCCATGTCAGTTTCATGTCATTGTATGGCAAAACCAACACAATAAAGAAAATTTAAAAACAAACAAACAAACAAAACACCTACTCTAGACCAGGTACTGTACTCAGCTCCAGAGAGATACAAGGAAGAGAACAAGATCCAAAGAGACTGTGGGGCTCACCGCACCTGCCAGCACTGACTTGTGCCCCAGCAAAGGCAGGATTTGGCTTTTTACTAGGGTTGGTGCTGATTGGCTCTCCCAGGACATTCAATAAAACAAGAGCTAGTGTGCAAGTCCAGAGGTCAGCAAGACTTTATTTTCTTGCTCTTAGCAGCAGGAAGCAAAAGGGAAAGTGCGTATGGCATCCTATTGCATAATTGCTATCTGTTCACAAGTCAGTTACACATGATTTCTGGGGTTTTTCTAGGAAAACTAGCTCGATCTGCTCAAAGGTAGAAAACTAACAGCACAGTTCAGTTTCTGCACCCTTTTAAGAAACTCTCTGAAGGTGAGCCTATTTAGTGTTCACTCTGCAGAGATACCTTTAGCTTTCAGTAATGTATTGGCCTACTGACTGAACTACTGCTCTGCTGTTTTCTTTTTCCTGCCCTTGTGTTCCAACTGCGGTAAAGCTGTGTGGTGTAGTGTTTAAAAGGTCAGTGAGTCATGGCCTTCTGAAGATTAATGAGAGTTTGGATGGAGACAAGGGAAGGATACTCCCACTAACTGGAAAATTTTCTTACTAGGTTTTCATTTAATACAGAGAACATCTCACTTTACATATTTGGCATTGTTTTTAAGGGAAAAAGAGTTTAAATCAAAATATCTTTGAGGCACATTATCTTTAATGTCCTAGAAAATCAAGATTATTTAAAGAGGCCCAACCCATCAAATTTTTAAATAAAACTACGCATTCTCTGAAATAATTTTGTAATCAAATTAGTGAATAATTATTGCTTAATTTGAGAATTTTGAAATTTACATAAAAAAACCCAACATACACAACTGGGGATGTAAGTGGCATAAATTATCTGCCCATAACCTCAATCAGACTTTAGCTTTTGGGGGCTGGCCTAACACCATGAAACAGTAGTATAAAAATAAGCTTCAAAGAGCTTGTGCCTGAGAGAAATGTCCTCAAGGGACTCTGAGCTCAGGCCTGGACTTTCCAATGCTTCCATCTCAAGTCCTAGGGGCGTGGGGGGTGTTGCGCAAGCAGAGGGTGCAGACTGAATCCTCTGCAGATAAGGGTGGGAATAACAAGCTACACTTCCTGAGTGCTTACAAGCCAGCTCCTTTCTTTTCCTCCTTTGCAATTTTTTTGGCCACACCAAGTCACACATGGGATCGAATCCGCGCCCCCTTGAGTAGAAGGGCAGAGTCTTAACCACTGGACATTGAGGGATGTTCCTCCCCCGGATCTCCACGTCCATCTCTTCGGTTCATCATCCCTGCCACCTTTGAAATCTTCACTCTGACCAGCTCCGTTTCCCAGGTG
This sequence comes from Antilocapra americana, assembly GCA_007570785.1. NCBI lineage: Eukaryota > Metazoa > Chordata > Mammalia > Artiodactyla > Antilocapridae > Antilocapra > Antilocapra americana. The sequence continues at coordinate 455,535 of ML663567.1, forward strand.
AGAAACTGAGTGAGAGGTTAACAGCAATTTGCTCAATGTCACACGCTAGAAAGAGATGGAGCTGCCACCTAGCTGGGAGCCATTACAGGTGGTGTCAGTAATATGCCTTAACTTTGCTTAAACGGATCAGAAAACTGCTCCCGCCTGGCACAGGTCGTCAGGTAAAGCAGCTGACTCCTATTAAACTTCTTTCGAGATAAGGAATTACTCTGCGGAGAAGGGTGTGTGAGTCAAAGGTGAGTTCCCAGTGTGCGCGAGATGTCGACAGTCAATTCTTAGGTGGTCCAAGCTGAGAACTGGTTACGCTCCTGGGTCAGGGGCACAAAGCACGGTCGGAAGGATCACGGCCACAGCCGGCCGCCACCACGTGGCCCAGCCTGCTTGCGGAGCAGCGGACAGCGGGGGCGCGGCCCGAGGGGGCGGAGCTAGGGCGCCGGGACACGCCAGCCTTACGCAGTGCGCCTGCGCACGGGGGTGGGCGGGAGCGCGCCCGCGGCGTTAAAGGCGGCTCCCCGCCCCCCCAGCAGCCAGTCTCCGCAGTGCGCAGGCGCGGAGCTAGCTCCTTGTCAGTCGGCGCCGCGTGCGGGCTTGTGGCTCTGTACCAGCATCGGCGGCGGCGGCGGCTGGTCTCCGGCAGGATGAGCGGCTTCAGCAGCGAGGAGCGCGCGGCGCCCTTCACCCTCGAGTACCGAGTCTTCCTCAGTGAGTGTCGGAGGCCCAGGGCCCTCCCTGCCAGCCCGCCCATTCATTCCCGGGCCTCGCTTCGGCTCCCGCTCCAGCAGCTGCGGCCCGCGCTCGGCTCGTTGTCCCGGGCGCCGGCCGCCCTCCTCCTCCGGTCCCGGGGACTTGGGTGGCGGGTCTGGGAGGGCCTGGCCCGCATTTCACACGTCCCACTCTCGCATCGGACGACGTGGATAGGCGTTCCCCTTTCACACGCCCGACTGGACCTGAGCCTGCGCCAGGCTGATTTTGCAGGTGTCCGGCTCAGGCAGTGTCTGATGGGGAAAGGACACCACTGAGCCACCCTAAATAAGGTGTCTTGGGATACGCTAATCCCCGTAAGAGGATTATTGAGTTCGGAGGAACGGGGTGGGGGAGAGGAGGTGATGGTGGTGACATCCTAAGACCTTAATTCCTCCACTGTGGCTCAGATTGTGGGTACCTGGCGGAGTCCAGTCCAGGCTCAGGTCCTACAGACGGGGAAACTGAGGCCCGGATCAGGAGCGGTCAGTAGAGGACTGGACCGGTCCCTCTGCGGTCCCAGTGGCGCTTCTGTCTCCCTGACGCCTGGTTTCCCGTAACCCTGATGCTGGAAAGATGTCTTATGAAACAGAAAGCTGTTCCCCTCCCATCAAACAGGTGACGTCAGGAGGGCCATCAGGAATAAGAAAGGGCCAAACTTTGGCCCCTGGGCCGGGGGGTCGCATCTAAAGGGTAGCCACCCAAAGTCTGCACTTAAAGGCTGCCGGCTCCTCTTTCCTTTAGCCTCCTAGATGGGGGAAAGCTATCTCTGGTTTATCTTTACCTTCTTACCACATACCGCTCCCCCCACCCCCCGCCGCGTTCCACCCCTCCAAGATTATTGGAGATAACGGACGCGTTTCTGTTTTAACTGCTTCACCATTTTGTTCCAGAGGACATGGGCAGGTGCCTTGAGTTCTGTGAGTTTCCAGGTATGAAGAGCAGTAGAGACAGGAAGAGGGGATACATGGTTAATACTGAAAGAACAAAGCTCCTAGCATAAAGTAGCCTGGTGTTAGAGGAAAAGGAAAGGGAGCTGTAAAGTTACACAACTAGTTGAAGTTTAGACTGCCATTTAAAAATCCAAAACAGTGTGGGACCTCCCCCACCCACTTTATGAATTTGGGGATTCAGCAGCAAGGGCAGTGCAGAAACCTTTGACAGATAATTCACTGAGCAGGTTTTCTGGAGTTAGTGTTGGCTCTAGAATTTCTCTGAAGGAGGGACTTAGAGAAGTGACTCTAGTTTGAAGGTTCGGGGATGATTATGGTAATTGTTTTCAAGTTATATTTAAGAAGAAATAAAAATTTTACTCAGATTATGCATGGGTAGTGAGTACTGTATAATTTTAATTAAAAAATTATATAGACTTCTAGTTTTTACCTCTATAATGTTAATTTGCCAGTCGTTTTAAAAGTGATAGTGGGTTGGATCACAAGTCAGTGTTGACTCTGAACGGTCACTGCTCAATTTTTCCTATTCCACTTTGATTTTTAATCTTGAAGGAATGCAATGTGGACTAAGCTTTAGGTTTCCTAGAGAATATTGAGGATGTTTTAGAAGTACGTTTTGGATATGGTAGCTAGTTCTCTAGAATACAGAAATTGCCTGTTAAAGTGTTGTTACAACTAGATTATCCTTAAGAAAAATCATAATCTCAGATGGCTCTATCTCCCTGGAAACACCACTTAAAGCAACATGGTTTATAATTTGACAAATTGGTCCCCTCCCTTTTTCCTGAACCCAGGTATGTCATTAGTTCTGTTAATTGATGTAAGATCAAACAATTTGCTTGCCTTTTGTAAAGCAGACTCTGCAGACAGGCTCTGGGGTACACAGGTTTGTAAAGCAGTCCCCACCCTCACCAGAGAGGTTAGTACCTTTTAGACCCCTAAGGAACATGTAGAATGAAAACCTAACCTCGTCTTGGAGCAGTCAAGTATAAAACCAGTTTCTCTGGGGTGGGAATAAAATCTGGTGAGAGGTGTTGATATGGGGAGGAGAGGGTATGTGGGATATCTCTGTACGTTTTTCTCAATTTTATTGTAAATCTAAATATTCTCTTAAAAAGAAAAGTCTTGTAAAATGTGTACTTCATGGATCTGGAAATGTAATTAACCAATAAAAGTAATAACATTTTCTAATTGATTTTGCAGAAAATGAAAAAGGACAATATATCTCTCCATTTCATGATATTCCAATTTATGCAGATAAGGTAAGATTTCATTCTCTGACCATAATCTCTTTGTTCAGCTCAGTTAGTTTGACATGCACATTTTCTTATACGTCTTAACAAGTGCTTAAAATGCCTCATTGTGTTGAGTTAAAGGTGCATTGACTAAAATGGAGACTGTCTTCGATTCAGATTTTTTGGTTAGAAGCAGCAGCTATAATTTGGAGGAGTAGAGGAACAGAAACAAATGTATTAAAGCTGCCTGGGTTAAAAAAAAAAACCACCAGAATTGCTGGTAACTCTTATTAGTTTTTATTTTCAATTTTGCCTTTTTATATTTCCTAATATTTTTGCAAAGAGCATGTATTATTTGTGCAAATTTAAATAGTTTTTTTTTTTTTTTTTAAAGCCATTGCTTGTTTTATGCTCCCTCCCAATAGGAAAAGTTTATACTATACGTATTTAGGAACTGACACAAGGACAAATGTCTGATTCCTTTTTATACCTTTAAGGTTTTTTTTTTTTTTTAATTCAGCCAGGAAACTTGACCTACAGTGAGTGCAAATCTTTTAGATGTTAATACCTGTGAATATCACATTCCAGTGTTTGTCTAGAATAATAAAGATGAAATCTAATCCTTATGTGTGCTGAGTCTTACTTTTTTTCTGTGCTGGACTATCAGAAATAGATACATTCATTGTACTTCTACCAGGAAGATTACTACAGTTCTGTCCTGACACTAGGACACTGGCAGAAAATCTAATTCGTATGTTGCTTCTGAGTAGCCTGCCTGAGCTGGGCTCTAACTGGAGGCAGTGGAGCAAACAGCCCAAGGCCAATTATGTGGTATAGTTACAGGAGAGACCTGTAATTGGTCTGTGTTCTCCAGGGGGATTCTCAAAGCTGTGCTTATTCAGAACCTTTTAATTTGTTATATCTGATTTCCGGGGAGTTGATATGAATTGCAGAATCCTTCTTTCCTCTTGAATTGGTGTCATTTGGTTGGCTTGAATTATCTTGTATAACTAGTATGTATATCAAAGTACTTTGCAGTTACATTTCAGACCCATTTTGAATAATCAAGAGGTATAAAATGACCCTAAGTTTATTGATGATACCTTGGCATACAGATGTAGTAAGGAATGAAACCTTTTTCTCGACATATAGCTGGGTTTTTTCTTGTGTGTGTGTGTGTGTTCATAGTTCCTTAGCCTGTTTGGACTGCTGTAACACAATACCTAGACTGGGTAGCTTATAAAGAGCAGAAATTTATTGCTTGCAATTCTGAAGGCTGGAAGGCTGAAATCAGGGTGCCAGCATGGCTGGGCAAGGGCGCTTTTCTGGTCAGAGTTCTAGCTGTTTATGTGGTGGAAGGAGCTGGGGATCTCCCTGGAAGCCTCTTAAGGCACTGATCCCATTCATGAGGGTTCCACCTTTATGTCTTAAGCATTTCCCAAAGGTCACAGCTACTATACCATCACTTTTGAGGGTTAAGATTCCAACATATGAGTTTTGGAGGGACAGAAACATTTAGCCCAGAGCTGTAAGTCATTGGACAATATTCTAGCCAAGGACCAGAAAAATCATAGCAGTTATGGTGCCTCATCTTGTTGGTGCTACAAGTTACCCCAAAATAGGAAGCTGAGATTACTTTTTGATGTTGTGTAAAATATCTTCACTCTGGTTACCCTGCAACTCCTTGATGTCTTACACAGGACTGTTTGTATCTATAATCTGGGATTACTCAAGTGAAGAGTCTGCCTTTGTACCATCCTGGTGGTGGTGGTGTAGTTGCTAAGTCATGTCTGACTCTTGCAACCCCGGGGACTGTATGAAGCCCACCAGGCTCCCCTGTCCATGGGATTTCCTAGGCAAGAATACTGGAGTGGTTTGCTATTTCCTTCTCCAGGGGATCTTCCCCACCCAGGGATCGACCTTATCTCTTGCATTGCAGGCGGTCTCCTGCAATGCAGGGGATTTTCTACCTCTGAGCCAGCAGGGAAGCCCCTGTGCTGGCTCAAAAGCACAAGTTCTTGAAATGACAATGGATTTCACCAGTGGTCCAGACCTCAGTGAACTCAAGACTCCTCCCTTAGAGGCAGGAAAGAGTCGTTTTTGTTTTGTTTTTAAGGAAGTTTAGTCTATACAAAACATGGGTGTGGTACACATAACTTATTTTGGATTCTAGCCTAAATAAAAGATCTGATTAATTCCATTGGTTACCAAAGAGTGTGATTTTTGAAAAAAAAAATCAGTATGATTAAGTTTATGTAAATACATTTCTGTGTGGGTACACATAGACTTTATCCCTAACGTGCCCTGCAGTTTGAGGGGTGATAATGAGGGAGTGTGCCTTTAACACAATTCAGCTCTAGAAGGAAAAATGCCCAAAGGCTTGTATTCTACTCCACACCAGGACCTTTCAATGCAGGTAGCACTTGGGAATTCTGCGGTGGTCCAGTGCTTAAGATTCCTGCTTCGACTTAGGGGGCATGGGTTTGATCCCTGGTTGGGGAAATAAGATTCTGCATGCTCTATGGTGAGGCCAAAAAAAAAATATGGGCAGTAAGTATTTGATTTCTTATTATGTGTCATTAGATAATTGATCCAGCCAGTTCTGGAAATCTTTGTGACTTGGATACCCTACTTGGGTTATTTCCAAATCCACTGGGTGAAAGTGAAGGAGGGACTCACTGGATATTTAATTGTAGGGATCCCCTTTGCTCTGGGTCTATTTCGGGATCAAATATAAAAACATCTGTAGCCCAAAGTGTATTCTGACTTAAAACTTCTGAGATAACAGAAAATTTAAGTTTCTGGAACATAATCAGGATAAACAATGTGAAACACTGGGTAGATTAAAAGGCTTTATCAAAATATTAAAGTGCTCAAGTATCATGAATTGATGTTCTAATTTTAGAAGTTTGGTATCTTCTATTCCGTATCTTAAACTTCTATATTAAATACCAGTTATAACCATATAGGTTTCTGTAATTTTTTCCACGTGACTGTTGGGAGAATATGTAAATATGGAACTTTTCACCTTTAAAAAATGCCAAGCTCCCAGTCAAATGGGTGGCTTTTTCAGAAACTGAACAGGATGTTTTCTGCAGTTATGTACCATTCTTAACTTTTTAAAGATGCTATCTTAACTATACCTGAAATTTCTAGAGAAGATAGGCCACCCGAGTGGATGCTTTTTAGATGATTATCGCCCCTGGAGCAGTGTGGGTGGGGCCAAGGCCCCTACTGGCTTATGATTTACAGTTGGCCCCCTGTATTCCTCCCTATCTGGGGATTCAGTTGACAGATCAGGTAATTCTGTAGTAGTTACTGCTGAAAAGAATCCACATATAAGCAAACCTACACAATTAAAACCCGTGTTGTTCCAAGGGTCCGTGGTACTCACTTCCTTACAGGGCTTGCTTTGTTTTGAATTTTATATTTCTTTTTTAGAGATAGTTTTATGAATGAAACTTTAGAGAATGTCACTAAATAAATAATTTAAATACACTGTTCCTCTTCTCCAACATTCTGTGTATATAGACTGGTTGGAGTTTTCTTTTGTGTTTCCCAAACCAAAGTTTGAACTGGGAACACAGATGAAAAGTGATAACAATGAAAACTTAATTAGCATGTTGTAACTGAGAATAAACTCCTATTTTTTTTCCCCTCAGATGAGCTTTAAGATGGCTAAATTTTAAAAACAGATATCCTGACCATAAACTCTGGTTTATCAGTTTTGTCAAAAAGGTAAAGATGCAAAACAAACTTGAAATAGACTCATAAAGAGAACAAACTGGTGGTTGCCTGAGCAGGGATGAGGGAAATAGCTATGGGAGATTGAGGTGCAGTCTTCCAATTATAAAATAAGTTATGGGGATGTAGCACAGCGTGGGGAATATAGTCAATAATATTGTAATCACTTTGTGTGGTGACAGATGGCTACTATTCTTATCATGGTGATGATTTTATAATGTATATAAATATCAAATCACCATGTGGTACTCCTGAAACTCATATTTTAAGTCAATTATATGTCAGTCAAAAAGATACGTAAAAAGACAAAAATTTTGGATGGATTTGACTAAAAAGTTGTGATGGTGAAATATGCATGTAATGTGCATCATAATGTCTGGCTTATAAAGTCTCAATATACAGTAACAAAAAAAAACACAAAAAACCCCACAATAGGATGATGATGTTAACCACAATGACTGGTTCTGGCTCAAGCCCTTCAGAGCTCTGCTGTAGAAAGATCACTGAACTGGGAGTAAGAAACCTTGGTTTTGGTCCTGGTTTTGCCACTAACTAGCTTGGTCACATTGAGCAAGTTGCTTCACCTCTGAGCACTGTTGGTCTTAGTGGGTGTTTTAGATTACATTTAGCACTATGCTAAAGCCCTTATGTGGATTATCTCCTTTAGCCGTCATTCTAGTCTCCAAGCTGGGTTCTTTCATTAACTTAGTTGTCCAGGATTACCAGCCAGCATTCATAAGCAGCAGTGGCGGGATGCAAACCCAGGTGTTAGAACCTGTCGTGTTAACCACTGAGCCACACTGGCTCAAGTGAGAATGGGTGGTGGATTTTCCTCTGTGCTTTTTGGTATTTTCCAGACTTTCTACAGTAAATATCTCTTTGATATTTATAAAGAAAAAAAGCAGGGGGAAAGCAGGAAAAAAGAAAAAAAGCTTTGCTTAAATTTTTTTTTTTTAAATGTAGAATTCAAAAGAAATGAGTAAGAACTTTTTTCATTTGGGAAGGCTATAAAGTCTTCTAGTGTGGGGGTTCTTGGTGGCCTGGAGACCCTGGAATACTCATTGATGGGTTTCTGAGGTTCTGAGATCTTTCTGAAATTGCAGTATGGTGTAAATGTGCATTTTTCTTGAAAAAGGTTCTATGGTCAAAAGTCTTAGTCATTGCAAATCATAGGAAAGGTTGACAGCTCGATACGCAGACTCTTGCTTGATTTTATAAAGATAAAGTAAACAGATATGGTTAGGATATCTATTTCCAAAATTTAGTCATCTTAAAGCTCATCTGAAGGGAAAAAATAGGAGCTTGTTAGTTACATCAGTTAAGTTTTACTACTTTCTATGTGTGTGGTATATGGCAGTGTGCATTACCAAATACAAGAGTTCTTTGAAACTGCTATGAGTGAAAATTTGTGTGACTGAAAAACAAGTGAACATTACTGAAACATGTTTGTTTTAAAATTTTAATGGATTAACTATCTCCCCTGGACACTTAACAACTTGTTGAGCAAATTTTTTTTGGTTGATGTAAATCATGTTTTCCTTTGTGAAATTATAATTCAAAATGAATAAGGGGCACACAAGTGAACTTTGGTAATCACATTTCTTTTGTGTCAGCTTCTCCAATAGACTTTTGTTACTTGTCATCGAAGGAATTCAGGAGCCCATTTTTAAAAATTTATTTTTCAGCTCTATTAAGATATAATTGTCGAATAGTCATTGTATTTAAGGTGTTCAGTGTGATGTTTTGGTGTATGTAAACACTGTGAAACGATCCCCTTAATCATGATAATTAACCTCTCCATCCACCTCATTTATTTTGGGTGTGTGTGGTGATCTACTGTCCTAGCAGAATTCATAGAACCGTGCTATACATTAGGTCTCCTGAGCTTATTGTTCTTATAACCGAAAGTCTGTACCTTTTGATCAACTTCCCCCCATTTCTCCTACCCCTCGAGCCCCTGGCAGCCATCATTCTACTTTCCATTTGTATGAGCTCAACTTTTTTAGATTCCACATACAAGTGAGATTATGCAGTATTCGTTCTTCTCTGACTTAATTCACTTAGCATAGTCTCTTCCGCATTCATCCATATTATCATAAATGGCAGGGTTTCCTTTTTTTAAAGGCTGAATGTTCCGTTTGTGTGTGTGTGTGCACGCATGTGTCACATCTTTATCGACTCATCCGTTGATGGACACTTGGATTGTTTCCATGTCTTGGCTATTGTGAATAATGCTGCAGTGAGCAAGGCAGTGAAGGTATCTCTTTAGGATTCTGATTTACTTTCTTTTGGACACATACCCAGAAGTGCGATTGCTGGATCATGTGTGATCATCCTTTTGTGTGTGTGTTGAGCCACTGCCCTGTTTCCCATATGGTGGACCAATTTACAGTCCCATCAGCAGTGCTCAAGAGGAACTCATTCACCTTTAACAACTTAGGGTGTATCCCGTGATCACAGAACTGACTTGAAGTCAAAGCTTAAAGCCAGGTGTTACTTAGTGAGTACTTAATAGAATAAAAAGACTGTTAGAAATGATATCTGCTGTACCTTTACAAAAGCGCCTTTATGGGAGTAGAGCATTTCCTTACTAAATACATGGGCTCTTCTAATAGGAATTTTATATTTCAAAAATACTCTAGAGATTAGAAAAAAAAAATAAGGCAAGCTGCTCTTTTTTTTTTTAAGCCTCTTCCTCCACATCTACTCTTGATAAATTTAGAATAAAATTCTATCACCACTTTTTTTCCCCCAAATTTTATTGCAAAACAGAAAAATAAAAGGATGGTGTAATTAGAATGAGTTTGTATTTCTTCCTAAGGCTGGTATCTACTTGAATTCTGAAGTTATTTAGAGAAACATATGAAGAATCAACATGGAAATGCTAATTTAAGCCACGTATGCAATTTTGCAGTACCGCGTGTCATGTTCACTAGACTTCAGAAAACTAGTGTTGGGAAAAGATCATAAGTGATGAGGTATTCATAAGTCTCCCAATAAAGACACATTTGATGTTACTACTAAGATTCATGGATGGGATGTAATTAAGAATATGTTCCTTATATATGTACTTAATGATGTTGGCAATAACAGCTCACCTAATAGTCATAGCCTATTCATTAGTAAATGACCTATCGGACTACTGACTTGATTCACAAGAGAATTCACCAGTTTGGAAATGAGACCTATGCTTACTGTAATACTCCTATTTAATCAATGAAGTTAGAAACCTGATCGAGATACAGGTTGATTTCTTCTATTTCTAAAGCAATTTTATTTTAAATCTTTTTGATTAATGGAATGCTATGATTTAGAGTTTCTAATCTCCTTAGAATCTGGACAGCTGTAGCATTAACATTCTTGTCTTACTAATGAAATGATTATAAATCTGGGCAGTCAGACTGATTGCTGTGTTTCAGACTTTGGAAGCTGTGGTTTGTCTTTCCCCTGTTTTCCTACAGCTTTGTCAAGGTCACCCTGATAGGAATACTAACCTCTTCCTTTCTTTCTCTGAAACTGTAAACAGGGAGCTGAAAGCTTGATGCCAGAGCAGGGATTTAGAATCCAAAACACAGTAGAAGCGGAGAACAGTTTTGAGAAGCCTTAACAGTGGGAATAACAAGACAGTAAATCCAGGATTGAGCTAAGTAATAGTTGAAACCAGTTAGGATTAAAGAAAGAAAGCATGAATTTTTAGGTAGTACTAAATTTCCTAAAATCTTGTCTCTGTATTTTAAATGCCATAAACATTGGAAATATTGGAATGCATAATGTTTTCCAGTTTTTTAATTTGTAAAATACACATAACATAAAATCTACTCTCTTAACTACTTTGAAGTATATACAGCTCGGAGGTATTAAGTACATTCATCTTGTTTTGCAACCATTACCACACTACATCTCCAGAACTCTTTTCATCTCGCAAAAATTACATTCTATATACCCATTAAACAATAATTTCCCATTCTCCCCCATCCCCAACACCCTGGAAACCACCATTCAGCTTTCTGTCTTGATGAAGTCGACTTCTCTAGATACCTCCGGTGAGTGGAATCATATCCTAATTGGTCTTTTTGTGACCGGCTGCTTTCACTTATAATGTCCTCAGGGCTCATCCCTGTTGTGGCCTGGGTCAGCATTTCTTTCCTTGTTAAGGCTGAATGGTATTCTGTTGTATGTACGTACCACATTTTGCTTATCCATTCTTCCCTTGACGGACACTTGGATGCTTCTGCATTTTGGCTATTGTGAATGATGCTGCCATGAACGGGGGTGTACAGATCTCTTCAAGACCTGCTTTCAGTTCTGGGGGCGCGGGGTTATATACCTGGAAGTGGAATTGCTGGATCATATGGTAATTCTATTGTTAATTTTTTGAGGAGCCACCATACTGTTTTCCACAGTGGCTATACCATTTTACATTCCTATCAACAGTGCACAAGAGTTCCAAATAGAATGCATAATATTTTAACAGAAAAAGTGTTGTGTTTTTTTTTTCCCCAGTAGCAGTGGAGTGATTGGTTGAATTTCTCATATCAATTGCCCTGAAAATCTTGAGTATCATTGTGTATCTAGTGGCAGCTCCCTGAACTGTAGACATGATGTCTAGGAGAAACAAACTGTTCTTTACTAGTAGTTCCTCCCAAAGAATAAGAACATCCTCCCTTCTTAAATATCAAAATAATTGAAAAACACCCTCTTAGTGGGTTAAATATAGACTGAAAGTTATTACGCATTCATTGCTTTAAAAAAAGATATAGTAATCACTGCAGTAGCTACCTACTCTTGAAAGTACGCTAAACATTCATTTTACAGAGTCCCTCACCGAGGTGTGTGGACTTCAGGCTATAGCTTGAGGCTTGTAAGCTAAGTGATATGGTTCAGAAATCCGAAGTCTTAGGGAGCTGAAAAAGCCTGAAATCTGTTCACTGCTTGTATCTGGCACAAACCAGTGGTGCTCAATACATATCTGTTGGCGAAAAATGAATGAATAGTCTCTGAGGCTTCTTGCAGGATACTGCTTGCTATTTTTGGCTCAGCTAATTTCTAAGAAGTGCCAAACCTTCAGACTTTCAGAATTGTTCTGTTTTCAGTTTTTTCCTGAAAGATATTCTGTTTCCTGTAATGTTTCTTTCTCTTGCTCTTTCTTTTCTTATATATTCTTAATAGTTTATGTAGGTTTGTAGTATCAGGTAATGTGGTTTTTGAGGATCTCTATGTATTTATCATTTAATAAAGCGTTCAGTGTATTTTCCAAACTTTGAATCAGTGATTTTTATTCGCTCCTTTTTTAACTTGAGGCGTTTTATTAATTTGTTGACATTTTATTTTAAAAGACTAGCCAGTATCCCAGACTTAGAACAAACTTCTGGTCTCCAGGAAGTAAGAATGAGGGGAGGAGATAGTTAGGGAGTTTGGGATCGACATGTACACACTGCTGTATTTAAAATGGATAACCAACAAGGTCCTACTGTGTAGCATAGGGAACTCTGCTCAGTGTTAGGTGGCAGCCTGGATGGGAGGGCAGTTTGGAGGAAAATGGGTAAATTTATACGTATGGCTGAGTCTCTTTGCTGTCCACCTGAAACTATCACAATATTGTTAATCAGCTATACTTGAATACAAAATAAAGTTTTAAAAAAAGCCAGTTTCCTTGGTGTTCTGGTCTCAGGTGATCTTTTCATGTAGTAACGGCTCCATCTTGTGGACCTTAAGGGTATTACTACTGTACACTTTTAAGTTCTGACTTGTTTGCAGATGTGCAGATTTTTCATTTTAACACCTGAGGCGTAGATGTGGTGCTAGTTACTAGATGCTTCCAATGAGTAGCATAACATGTATCACATATTGAGGCTGAGGTTTCCTACCCATGAATAATGTGTTACTTTTTCTAAAACCACACAGTTATGACTTAAGGGATAGAGCAGTTTACTGAGTCCTGGATTTAAATAATGTCTCCATTTGGGGGGCTTCTGTGGTAACTCAGCTGGTAAAAAATCAACCTGCAATGCAGGAAACCCTGATTTGATCTCTGGGTTGGGAAGATCCCCTGGAGGAGGGCATGGCAACGCACTCCAATATTATGCCTGGAGAATCCCCATGGACAGAGGAGTCTGACGGGCTACAGTCCATGGGTTTGCAAAGAGTTGGATATGACTGAGCAACCAAGCACAGCATCACACCATTCTTTGTGGTTTTTTATGCTATATAGAGTAGGTGTCAGAAGGCTTGGAGCAGAACCTGAGGAATACTGTAGTCTCCCTTAGTTTGACCAAGAACTTAAATAAGTGACAGAACTTTTAGCCTCTTGAATATAAATCTGTGTAGCTTTCTGCTTAGCCAAAGTAGCAGCAAGTTGATTACTGTCTGGAAACCTTTGGCTTATTTCCTGTACTGATTGTATCAGTCCCTGTTTTTTGATGCAAAGTAGCAAAGAATTAATTCCAATAAGTGTGTCACTAAGTGATTTGCATTTTAAATCATTGTTTAAAATATGCATTTTTATAAAAGTAATGGCAGATTTTGCATCATGTGTGCCCTTTTATAGATGTTTTAAACTGAAAAACTGCACTTAAAATTTTCCTTGGTAAAAAATAATTTTATGATTATTTAAAGCATAATTTAGAGACTCTATTTCAAGTTGATACTTGACTCTGGTATACAGAAGAGGTAACAAAGTGTGATTTTTCTTTAATTGGGTTTTTAGACAGTAAGCATCTGAGATTTTTTTTTTTAATATATCATTCAGTTTCAAATAGTCAATTTAAGGCTGTAAACTGATTACAGTAGAACTGTCATTGGTTAAAACATTTTTGGAGCATAGTGTTTTATCTTCATAGTATTTTATATACAGAGTACTATAAAATACTTCATAGTATTTTTATATACATAATATTATATACCAAATATACATAGTATTTTATATACAGAATACAATAAAATACTTCCTGATATTTTATATACAGAAGAGCCATACAAAAAAGATCTTCATGACCCAGATAACCACAATGGTGTGATCACATACCTAGAGCCAGGCATCCTGGAATGTGAAGTCAAGTAGACCTTAAGAAGGATCACTATAAACAAAGCTAGTGGAGGTGATGAATTCCAGTTGAGCTATTTCAAATCCTAAAAGATGATGCTGTTAACGAGCTGCACTCAATATACCAGCAAATTTGGAAAACTTAGCAGTGGCCACAGAACTGGAAAAGGTCAGTATTCATTCCAATCGCAAAGAAAGGCAATGCCAAAGAATGTTCAAACTACTGCACAATTGCACTCATCTCACATGCTAGGAAAGTAATGCTCGAAATTCTCCAAGACAGGCTTCAACAGTACGTGAACTGTAACTTCCAGATGTTCAAGCTGGATTTAGAAAAGGCAGAGGAACCAGAGGTCAAATTGCCAACGTCTGTCAGATCATTGAAAAAGCAAGAGAGTTCCAGAAAAACATCTACTTCTGCTTTATTAACTACACCAAAGCCTTTGACTGTGGATCACAACAAACTGTGGAAATTCTTCAGGAGATGGGAATATCAGACCACCTGACCTGCCTCTTGAGAAACCTGTATGCAGGTCAAGAAGCAACAGTTAGAACCAGACATGAAACAACAGACTGGTTCAAAATTGGGAAAGGAGTATGTCAAGGCTGTATATTGTCACCCTGCTTATTTAACTTATATATGCAGAGTATATCATGCTAAATGCCAGACTGGATGAATCACAAGCTGGAATCAAGATTGCCAAGAGAAATATCAGTAACCTCAGATATGCAGATGACACCACCCTTATGGCAGAAAGCAAAGAACTAAAGAGCCTCTTGATGAAAGTGAAAGAGAGAGTGAAAAAGTTGGCTTAAAGGTCAACATTCAGAAAACTAAGATCATAGCATCTGGTCCCATCGCTTCATGGCAAGTAGATGGGGAAATAATGGAAACAGTAGCAGACTTTATCTTTTTGGGCTCCAAAATCACTGCAGATGGTGACTGCAGCCATGAAATGAAAAGATGCTTACTCCTTGGAAGAAAAACTATGACCAACCTAGACAGCTTTATTAAAAAGCAGAGACATTACTTTGCTAACAAAGGTCAAAGCTATGGTTTTTCCAGTAGTCATGTATGGATGTGAGAGTTGGACTATAAAGAAAGCTGAGCACTGAAGAATTGATGCTCTTGAACTGTGGTGTTAGAGAAGACTCTTGAGGGTCCTTGGACTGCAAGGAGATCCAACCAGTCCATTCTAAAGGAGATCAATTCTGAATATTCATTGGAAGGACTGATGCTGAAGCTGAAACTCCAATACTTTGGCCACCTGTTGCAAAGAAGTGACTCATTGGAAAAGACCCTGATGCAGGAGGAGAAGGGGATGACAGAGGAAGAGATGATTGGATGGCATCACCAACTCAATGGACATGAGTTTGAGCAAGCTCCCAGATTTGGTGATGGACAGGGAAGCCTGGGGTGCTGCAGTCCATGGGGTCGCAAAGAGTTGGACACAACTGAGCAACTGCACTGAACTGATTTTATCTTCAGTGTCAAGCTTCTTGTCTTTTTGAGGAGTACCTAATTTTTTTAAAATGGCTTGCCTTGTGGCTCAGCTGGTAAAGAATCCACCTGTAGTGTGGGAGTCCTGGGTTTGATCCCTGGGTTTGATCCCTGGGTTGGGAAGATCCTCTGGAGAAGGGAAAGGCTAACCACTCCAGTTCTGGCCTGGGGGATTCCATGAACAATATAAATATAGTCCATAGGGTCGCAAAGAGTTGGACACGACTGAGCGACTTTCAGTGATTTTTAAAAAAAGACAAGAGGTTTGACACTGAAGGTAAAATAACTATGTTCCAAAAATATTTTAACCATACCTGATTTTTAAAAGGGTTTTTCTGGTGGCTCAGATGGTGAAGAATCTGCCTGCAATGCAGGAGACCCGAGTTTGATCCCTGGGTTGGGAAAATCCCTTGGACAAGGGAATGGCAATAGGCTTCAATATTCTTGCCTGGAGAATCCCATGGACAGAGCATCCTCATGAGCTACAGTTCATGGAGTCACAAAGAATCGGACATGACTGAGCAACTAACATTTCACTTTATATTTTATTTCCAATGCCAAACTTCTTGTCTTTTGAGTAGTACCTGATTTTAAAAATCAGCCAAATTGGGGCTTCCCTGGTGGCTCAGTGGTAAAGAATCTGCCTGCCCATGCAGGAGACATGGGTTTGACTCGTGGCCCAGGAAGATCCCACATGCTGTGGAGCAACTAAGCCCGTGCACCACAGCTACTGAGCCTGTACTCTAGAGCCCGGGAGCCGCAGCTACTGAAGCTGTGTGCCTAGAGCCCGTGCTCTGCCAAAGGAGAGGCTGGAGCGCTGCAACTAGAGAGTAGCTCCCATTCACGGCAACTAGAGAAAAAGGCCACGCAGCAGTGCAGACCCAGCACAGCCAAAAATAAATAAAATTATTTTTAAAAACATAAAATCAGCAAAATTGGGAGAATAATGTGGGTCACCAAGCTGATTGACTTCGTTTGTTCTGATTTGGGGTTTGTCTTATAAACCGCCTCTGAGGTAGAAGCTCCAAAAGCATTTTGAGTGCACTGTCGCTGGAGGAAATGCATAGCTTTTGGAGATGGTTGCTTTGAAGATGACCCTCAGAGATACAAGTTCTGCTATGTTTAAAACTGTTTTCTTTATAGGAACATTCTTTCCATTCCGTCCTTACAAAATTTTATTAAGAAAAACTTAGTATGTTTATTGAAGTAAGAGGACAGATGAGCTCCAGTGACCATCTCCCCTTTTCTGTTTTTCAGGAAGTGTTTCACATGGTGGTTGAAGTACCACGCTGGTCGAATGCAAAAATGGAGGTATGTTTCACCTTTGCTAGCGAGGTACAGGATATCAATGTTGATCTAGTCACACTGGTTTACTCAGGGGTTAAACAGCCAAAGTCCAGGGTTGTCATCTTTCTAGTCCCCATTGGTTTTCCAGTTGTATCTCCCCTTGCCTGCCAGTCCTCCTTCTGCGCCCCAACTAAACGCAACCACTTACTGTGTGCAAATATGCTACACTTTTTGTTTTCCCATGCCTCTGCTTCTGGCACTCCCCAAACCAAGAACCACCCTTTTCTCTTCTTTCTTCTTCTCTTCCTTTGTTGACTCCTCCATGTAGTCAACAGGCTTGCTTCAGTCAGCCCAGCCATAAAAATGATTTTATTGGAATTTCTGTCACATTGTATTAATTTATTCTGATGTCACCTAATAAATTTTGCTTTTTGTTGTGGATATCCATAACATTTGCCATCACCTAAGCTTTTTGACAGTAATAAAACTTCACATGTAATAGGCAAATATTTGAATAATTCTAAATGCTTTAAGGGAAAGCTGAAGTTAGATATTTTCTCAAATGTTACGATTAATTCTAGCTAATTTTAATTTTTGATTTCTGGAATTAGTAAATGTTCTTTTTCCCATCTTCTTTGTTCCTGTGTACCTCAAATAAATTTTCCACTTACAGGCTGATTATGATGAAACTTTTATTTTAAATTATGAAAGTGTTCGGAGTAAAAATATATCATGAAAGTGGAACTAGGGGATGCCTGTTTCATAATTCCTTAAATCCCTATTTGACTAGTATTTCACATGCGAATATACAGTGTTTTGAAATTTTTTGTTTCAGATTGCTACAAAGGACCCTTTAAACCCAATTAAACAAGATGTGAAGAAAGGAAAACTCCGCTATGTTGCAAATCTGTTCCCTTATAAAGGATATATCTGGAACTACGGTGCCATCCCTCAGGTCTGTCTCTATGCAGTTGTAAGAAATGTACTTTTCAGCTTACAAAAATTTAACCTACTACTTAAAAAAAAGACTTAAATACCTACAAAAAGTTTTTCCTATCGTAGGTTATAAAAACATAGGGGGAAATTAACTCATTTTAATACTTCCTTAAATAAGTTATTTTCAAGATAAACTAAAAGGTAATCATTTCACATTTGAAAGTTCTTCTCCAAAATATCAATTTTTTTTAATATGGACTGGTTATAAACTAAATAAATTCTTTCATTACAGATTGAGTAGCAGATCTATTGAGAAACTAGAGCTTAAAAGCACTGATTTTTTTGTACCACCTAGAAAAGGGTACAAATCCTAAGTTTGCCACTTTCTAGATTATCGAACTTGCTTCTGCTTCTTCCTCTCTGAGATGGTATTATTCCCCCCTGAAATATTCCTAGTACATAGCTCATGTGGCTGTTTGAGGAATCAAGCACTTAGAACCTGGCACATACAAGTTCTCACAGCTGTTGGCTTTTATCTCTATCATCCAGATTTCTTCTTCTTTGTGATAAAATAATAATGGAGTCTGTTTTCCTAGACAGTCACCCCTTTGAGGTGAGGGGATACCTGCATTGTTTACCAATTTATCCCTCGCACAGTAGCAGTGTGTATAGCCTCTTATTTCATATCTGAATAAAGAATCACTAGAATTCAGTATACCAATGCTGTGACACTTAAGATTTCTAAATATTCAATTTATTTTCTTCCTGCTGATAGTTTGCTTTTATTAACCATTAAGTCTATAAGTGGAATCTAATGTGAAACAACCTGTAAGTTACTAAAACATAGGGCAAACCTGTCTAGCTTGTGAAGTGAAAGTTGGTCAATCGTGTCCGACTCTCTGCAACCCCATGGACTATACAGTCCATGGAATTCTCCAGGCCAGAATACTGGAGTGGGTAGCTGTTGCCTTCTCCAGAAGATCTTCCCGACCGAGGGATATGAACCCAGGTCTCCCGCATTGCGGGCGGATTCTTTACCAGCCGAGCCACGGGGAAGCCCTGTCTAGCTTGGAGGTAATCACCAGGTTAATGACAGCGCTTCACCTTGTGCCTCAGCTGATTTACTGTTCAGCCTCCAAACGTCGCTCCTCTGGGGAAACACTGCTGAACTACTTCACTCTTCTGTAGGCTGAATTTGGTTTTCCTGGGTCTGGTCTTCTTTTCCCCATCACTTTTATCTCCCTGCCTTTACTCCAGCTGAGTAAGCAAACAAATCCAAGAAATATGTTCTGGGTTGGGAGGGAAAAGAACTAAGGCAGCAGCTGTGCTTCAGACTGAACTTCTGACAAGCACAGCCCATCCCTTCCCCTGTGCTGTGCTCTGTGAGGACTCTAGTTTAGCAGGGAAGAAACCCAGCGATTTAAATTTTCAGCAAGTCCTGAGTAAACTTCTTATTCTTGATCCTGACCAGTGATAACATTTTTACCACCAGCACATGTCATTTCCATCTTGATATTACCACGTATGGATCTCCGCTTGGAGACATCTTTTACAGAAAGTCTAGTTAATAGAATAAGTACTATAGAGTTCACCAAAGCAGTTTTCTTTGAATACATTTTTTTAAGTGAGCATCTGGGTCTACATTTGTTTGCATATTGTCTCAGTTATTAGATAGTTGTGTTTTTTCTGTTTAAAATAGGATCATTATCCCTTTTAAAGTTTAAATTTAGTTTAGCATTATGTGCTTAACAGGAGCCCAGCATTTAATTAAGGTTATTGTGGCAGTTAAGATATGAATAAAGGGTTCATTTTAATGAGATGTAAATAGCTGAAGATTACTATTTTTGCAGAAAGATCATGAATTGTTATCTTTTAGTGCCAACATGATCCACTTTTGTCATTAACACATATAGGAATAATATACTCTCAAGTTTTATTTTTATTGCTTTTTAGACTTGGGAAGACCCAGGACACAATGACAGACACACTGGCTGTTGTGGTGACAATGACCCAATTGATGTGTGTGAAATTGGAAGCAAGGTAATAGAATCTGAAATAGTTTTCTTTAGTGTTGAGATGAGAGCAATGAAATCTACAAAGTTCTTACTTTAAAAAATATTGTAAATAAAATATATGAATATCAGTGAAGTGATGATGTCTCTTTGGGTGATAAAAGCTTCCATTCTATTCTAAGCATTTGTACATTATAATTTGTAATTTAAACCTAGCCTAGGAAAAGATGTATATTATATGCCTGTATGTGGAAGAACTGGACGTGTTCTGCATTGCTTTAAAAGGCAGATGAGGAGTCAGTGGATAAAGGGTACCAGGAGGCAACAAGGCAAACCCTGCCTCAGGATTTGGAGTGACCAGTGAACTGGTCCCATGGGGGTTAAATAACCCCACATATTGGGGGTTTATGGTAGGGATTCCTCTATCAAGTAGAGTTGCTCTAAGGTTCTGACTATGGTTATTTTCTTTATGATCTTTCCCAGCCTCAAGAAAAGAATAAGCAACTGAAAAGAAAGTTGTCGTTCAGTTGCTTAAGTCATAAACTTCAGGCTTATTGTATGACTTACCTAACTCAGTGACTTCTATAAAATAAAAGGAAAAGAGGGTGCATTAAAATAGGTGTTTGAAACAAACTCTGGAGCACCTGTTCTTCAGCACAAGCAATGACAGTTTAAAAACCATGAATCACCCTCAACTCTGATAGGATTAATGGACATTTACTTGTTTAGCTTCTTAAAAACTGCTTATGGGAACCATCTTAAGTTGTACAAATTTGGCGTCTTCCTCATTTCCTATTATCCACCAAGAAAAACTTTTCTTGCGAAGTTTGATTCTGTGATTTTTGACTCTCAGGTGTGTGCACGAGGGGAAATTATCAGAGTGAAAGTTCTGGGCATTCTGGCTATGATTGACGAAGGGGAAACCGACTGGAAAGTCATTGCCATTAATGTGGAAGATCCTGATGCAGCCAATTATAATGGTAAGAAAAGATGTAGGGTCTGAACCTTACCCAGTACCAGACTTAACCTGGTAATGACAGAGTCGTTAAGCCCATGCCTTCAAACTGTTAACGGATGGAGGAGCAAAACATTTGACAAAGCACTGTGATTTCTGCTACCGAACTTCTGTGGTTAACTAAGTAAGCTTTCTCCTTCATTCCCGGAAAGAAGAAATCTGGTAGTTTGTCTTTGCTGTTTTCTTCTGTCCTTTTCCACATGCTAGCACTTACTTGCTCTATTTTTTTTTTTAATTGAGATATACATGCCACATGTCATAAAATTCACTGTTTTAAAGTTTCCAATTCCATGGGTTTGATACCTGCACTAGGCTGTTAACCATCACCACTATCTGATCTAGATCATTTTTACCATTCCAGCAGAAATTCCCACTTGCACTAACAGTCCCTCTCTATCCCACCTTCCCTCAGGCCCTGGCAGCCACCTACCTGTTGCCTTTTTTGTTTGTTTCCTTTTTTTTTTTATTATGGTTTTTATTGTAACAAATTCAGTAACCTATTGCCTATCTTTATGGATCTGCTTGATCTGAACATTTCACATAAATGGGATCACATGATATCTGACGCCTTTCACTTAGCATACTGTTTTCAGGGTTCATCTACCTTATAATGTGTATCAGTGCTTTATCCCTCCCTTTTTTTGGTGGGAAAATTGACATAAAATTCACTGTCTTGACTATTTTAAAGTGTAGAATTCAGTGGCATTTAGTACATTCACAGTGTTGTGCAGCCATCACCACATATCTCATTTCGGAACATTCTCATCACCCTGAAGGCAAACTCTGTACCTTTAAGTACTTAGTCAGCCCCTCCGAGGCCCTGACAATCGCTTATCTATCTATGTCTGTGAATTTGCCTCTTCTGGATATTTCATATACATGGAATTATGAAATATATGGCCTTCTGTGTCTGGTTTCTTTCTCCTTAGGTTTTCTAGGTTTATCCATGTTGTAGCATGTATCAGTACTTACTTTTTTAATGGCTGAGTTATATTCTGTGGTGTGGCTATATATCACGTTTTATTTATCCATTCATCTGTTGATGGACATTTGGGTTCTTTTTGACTATTAGGAATAAGGCTGCTGCTATGAACATTCCTGTATAAATTTTTGTGTGGACATGTGTTTTTAATCCTCTTGGGTGAGCAAACTCCCGGAGTTGGTGATGGACAGGGAAGCCTGGCTTGCTGCAGTCCATGGGGTCGCAGAGTCAAATACACCTGAGCAACTGAACTGACGGACTGGGTGTATATAGCTAGGAGTAGAGTTACCGAATGAAATGGTAACTCTTCATGTTTAGTCGCTTGGTGGTGGTTTAGTTGCTAAGTCAAGTCCAGATCTTGCAACCCCATGGACTGTAGCCCACCAGGCTTCTCTGTCCATGGAAATCTGGCAAGAATTCTGGGGTGGGTTGCCATTTCCTTTTTCTGAATCTTCCTGACCCAGGGATTGAACTGGAGTCTCCTGCATTGCGGGCAGATTGTTTATGAACTGAACTACCAGGCAGGCCCCATGTTTAGCCCCTTGAGGAACTGCCAGGTTTTTTCCAAAGCAGCTGCACCATCTTACAGTCCTGAAAGGGTTCCAATTTTTTACTTCCTCGGCAGCACTAGTTATTCATCTGTTTAAAGTATAGCCATTCTAATGGGGTGTATCATCATATTTTTGAGCTGTAAGAGTACTTATATGTTTTGGATTCTAGACCTTTATCAGATATATATGATTTGTATGTTCTTCCATTTTGTGGACTTGTCCTTTTGTTTTCTTAGTGGTGTCCTTTGAAGTACTCATGCTTTTCATTTTAATGTAGTCTATTTTTTCTTTTATTGCTTGTGCTTTTGGTATCATATTTAAGAAACCATTGCCTAATCCAAGGTCACAAAGTTGTTTCCTTCTAAGAATTTTATAAATTTAGCTCTTACATTATTCCTTTCTGCTGTTATTTTTACCTTTCAGAGTACCATCTTATATATGTTTATATATGTGCATATGTGCATATATATATAGATATATATAAACTCACTTAAAAAAAGACTTAACACCAATCCTTTAATAGTGCAATGGGAAAAAAAGATGGAGACTGACTTTTTCTTTCAGATACTTCTGTATTATTTAAATTTTATACACTGAGAGTGCATTCCTTCATTTAGTCCTGATCCTGTTGATCACTGTGTCCATTTTCACATGTGCTGTTTACACAAGAGTTCAGTTCAGTCACTCAGTCGTGTCTGACTCTTTGTGACCCCTTGGACTACAGCACTCTGGGCCTCCCTGTCCTTCACCAACTCCTGGAGTTTACTTAGACTCATCCCCATTGAGTCCATGATGCCATCCAACCATCTCATCCTCTGTCGTCCCCTTCTCCTCCTGCCTTCAATCTTTCCTAGCATCAGGGTCTTTTCAAATGAGTCAGCTCTATGCATCAGATGGCCAAAATATGGAGTTTCAGCTTCCACATCAGTCCTTCCAATGAATATTCAGGACTGACTTCCTTTAGGATGGACTGGTTAGATCTCCTTGCAGTCCAAGGGACTCTCAAGAGTCTTCTCTAACACCACAGTTCAAAAGCATCAATTCTTCAGTGCTCAGCTTTCTTCACCGTCCAACTCTCACATCCATACATGACTACTGGAAAAACCATAGCCTTGACTAGATGGACCTTTGTTGGCAAAGTAATGTCTCTGCTTTTTAATATGCTGTCTAGGTTGGTCATAACTTTCCTTCCAAGGAGTAAGCGTCTTTTAATTTCATGGCTGCAATCACCATCTACAGTGATTTTGGAGCCCTCAAAAATAAAGTCTGACATTGTTTCCACTGTTTCCCCATCTATTTGCTGTGAAGTGATGGGACCGGATGCCATGATCTTAGTTTTCTGAATGTTGAGCTTTAATCCAACTTTTCATTCTCCTCTTTCACTTTCATCAAGAGGCTCTTTAGTTCTTCTTCACTTTCTGTCCTAAGGGTGGTGTCATCTGCATATCTGAGGTTATTGATATTTCTCCTGGCAATCTTGATTCCAGCTTGTGCTTCATCCAGCCCAACATTTCTCTTGATGTGCTCTGCATATAAGTTAAATAAGCAGGGTGACAATATACAGCTTTGATATACTCCTTTTCCTATTTGGAACCAATCTGTGGTTCCATGTCCAGTCCTAACTGTTGCTTCCTGACCTGTATACATAGTTCTCAGGAGGCAGGTCAGGTGGTCTGGTATTCCCATCTCTTGAAGAATTTTCCACAGTTTATTGTGATCCATATAGTCAAAGGCTTAGGCATAGTCGATAAAGCAGAAATAGATGTTTTTCTGGAAATCTCTTTTTCGATGATCCAGCAGATATTGGCAATTTGATCTCTGGTTCCCCTGCATTTTCTGAAACGAGCTTGAACATCTGGAAGTTACAGTTCATGTATTGCTGAAGCCTGACTTGGAAAATTTTGAGCGTTACTTTACTAGCGTGTGAGATGAGTGCGATTGTGCGGTAGTTTGAGTATTTGTTGGCATTGCCTTTCTTTGGGATTGGAATGTGAACTGACCTTTTCCAGTCCTGTGGCCATTGCTAAGTTTTCTTTTTTTTTTTTTTTCCTTTCGCTTTTTTTTTTTTATTAGTTTTGCCAGACAATGACATGATATCACCATGGGTTTACATGTGCTCCCCCTCCAGAACCCCCCTCCCTCCTCCCTCCCCATT